>SJYV01020823.1:644846-751504 GCA_006410875.1 Neotragus pygmaeus | reverse complement strand
CGGGGGCGCGGGGCGACGGGGCGGGGCCGCCCGTCCCGTTCAGATCCTTTTAGGGAATAATGCAGCTGTGGGCACGCGAGTGGGTGGGCTGAACGCGCCCCTGCTACGCGCTGGCGCAGGGGCCCTCGGAGCGGCGCCCCCTTGCCCTTCTCGCCTGCAAACCCGCCATATGCCCACCCCGCCCTCTGGGCGCCTCTGACCCAGACCAAAATCAACTACCGCTCACCCCAGCACCAACCCTTTGGCAGGTCAGAGGTGGCCTTGCCTTGAGGACCTTGACTGCGCCTGGTGGAAAGAATAAATAAAGGCTAACTGTGCCTTCTCTGGAGAGAGCCGGGTCAGAGGGGAAAGAACCAGGTTGCTGACATATCCCCTATCCCTCCGCGTATCGTTGCTCCAGACTTTCCTGCTCAGTAGGAAGTCGTTTGCCTTTTGGAACTGACTGTAATGGAAGGTTGTTTCCCGGGCTCAGCCGGAGTAAATTGTGAGGCCATTCAACAGACATCGTTCTTGATTCTGGGATGAGCAAAACGAACTCTTTGCTCCCGTGGAACTAGTAGGCAAAAATTAGAAGATACGTGAGTACATAGGGTGATTTACTAAGGTAATAGTGCCCTGAATGATGAATGATGGGTTAGAAATACTGCGGAGGGCGCTGCTGTCTACGGGATAATCAGCAAAATCAGGTGACAGCCTGGCTGTGAACAAGAAGCCTCAGCCCTTTGGCAGCTGGGGGGAGAAAACAGCAAGTGCAAAGTCCCTAGGCTTACTTGAAAAACAGTAAGTTAGGGCACGAGGAAATGGTAACCCCACCTAGGGCAGACAGGTCTCCATCCTTCATCGAGGAATTAGGGGTGAACTAATTCCAACCGGAAATGAAACTAGATCCTGAAGAACTGTCCAGGGTTCAAGAATATGAGGAACAATGGATATCTGCTAAAAACTGATACTATGACTATTTTTCTTATTCAGTAACCTCTTGAGCCTGCCTTATATTAATATTTTCCATACTTCACCTCATTACATCTCACAATGATCCTTTTAGATAGGAAAAACACAAAGTGTTATTCACACTTTCCAGATGAGGAAACTGTTGCAGAAAGGTGCCATTACTTGGCAACGAGCCAGGAACTGAATTCTCTGATTCCTGCCTTAAGACAGGTGTTTATTTTCTTGGACTTTTTCGTGGCAGTTAGCTTTAACTGTGCAAGTGTCCTTTTTGCAGCTGGAATCTTCTTTCTATTCTTGCATCTTTCTCACTTTCTAACCCAACTCATCCCGTTTGGAAAGCGACTAAAATGATTTGGCAATAAAAATGGCAAAAGTTTGGAACAAAAAAAGGATGAGAAGTACTGCTCTGAAGTGCAAGTTCATCCTCTTTCTCAGAAATTCCTCTGTTTACACCTCAGAGAAGTGACACCAGAATGGCAGGAGCAGAAAGCTTCATTGGAAATGATATTTCCAAAAACATTTTTAAAGCTCCCCTTTCCCCCTTAAAAATTTAGCTGTAAGGAGAGGAATCTAGTTTCCACATTTTTCTGTCTTGTTTCCTTCCCAACTTTTAAGACCCTTCCCATCCTAACTTTGACTGTAGCCCCATCCAGAGAAAGCTTTCCTTCTCTCAGTGTTTACTTAGAATTTTGCCCTTTGTTGCATCAACTTTAGTTGTACTATTTCTCCAACCACACTAGAAGAAACACTTTGAAGCCTAAGATATTTGAGAAGGCTTCTTTTTACTCCTTAGGGTATAAATTAGGGTCTCAAGGGACCCGGGTATGGGTGTGGCCAGCAACCCATTGAGTCTTGAGCTGTGGACACTTTGGAAGCCACTCCAAGGATCCAGGGTGAATGAGGGCATACTTGGTAGGATTTGAGAATTTCACTTATCCCTGCACTGTGCCAGTCATGTGGAAGGTTTTATAGGCCTTTCCAGACCAAATCTACTTTGGATAAGCATCTTACATGTTGAAGTGTTCTCTTCACTCTCTCTCTCTCTCTTTTCTTTCTCACTATAAGGGTTTGTCCAAATTACCAATAGTTTCTCCAAGAGAAGGCTTGCCTAGAAAAAGAATGTCAGAGAAATAACTTTTGCTGAACTTCAAGCAGCAGGTTCCTTATAGAAAACATCTGAAGCATATGATTTTATGGCAGTTACTTAGGTATATAAGTGTAAGAGTAATCTGATTGTTTTTCTAGCTGAAAGGTAGCAAAATTGCCCTTTGGTTTATTTCCTCTAACTCGCTATCCTAAACTGGGTCAGTGTGTTTGGAGTTCAGCTTCTGTTTCAGCTGTAAAGTTCTCCCTGATGTCTAACCCAAGGAGACTATCTTCTGTCCATCCATCCTCAGTCCTCACTTTGAACAAGAGAAAAAGCAAGCTTCATGCATCCTTATAGAGAGGAGCACTACTCACTGCCTCTGGGTCAAGGGGAGAGGTCAAGCAGACCTCATAACCATCAGTCTGGATGTCATTGTGTCCATGGACCTAGTAATAGGTAAGAATTGCTTTCTCAAGTCCACTTTAAAAGCTAGATGGAGGGGGCCTGGGGCTAATGGTAAATAAGAATGTGGATACTGGCCTCCCCACTTTGTCTTGATAGCTAAGGACACTCATAGATTTATAAATCCCAGAAAAACTGAAGAAGTTTCTCAATCTGAGTGGTCCACCCCCTCTTCATATCAAGTTCCAAGATGCTAGAATCTCTGGGAAGTCTCTCATAGACATTTAGAGGACCTGAAAAATGACCTGAGATTCTGCCCATCCTCATTTTACAGGTGGGGAAAATAAGGTTCAGTCAGATGAAGAAATTTGCCCAAAAGTCTCATGGTTAGCTCGTGGTAGAGCCGAGATTGTGCTGTGGCTACCTGATTCCTTACCTGGGCTCTCTTCCACACACTCGTGGCCCCAGTCCCCCCAACTGCAGTGCATGATCTAACGTTTAGACTCTTATGCAGCCACTCACAGTCCTGTTATCTGCATTTCAAGTCTATAGATGAGTTTCAGAGTCCCTTTGTCCAGTACCCAACAGGTAGAGAACTGCACCGCACTGTTCTCTGTTATGTTAATAATCACCTCTGAGCCAGTCATAACAAATGCAGCTCTGTACTCCTCAGAGATTTATCTCTTGTGTGTTTATTTTTCCCTTTCTAAATTATCTAATATCTTTTGAAAGCATTTCAAGTATATTGCTGCATAGTGACACATGAAAATTTTCTTTCTGGGAGACAAAAAGAGTCAGGGATGAAAAACAGAAGCAAAAGATGTGAGATTTGTTCCAAAGGTTGCTACAGATACAATTGTTGAAGCAAGTCACCTCACCTGTGTAGGCTCAAGTTTTCTTGTTCATTGGATGAAGGTTGTAACTCAGTGATCTCCAAGATCCCCCTTGGCTGAAAAGTCTCAGGATCCATGGAAAAGTCTCAAGGACAAGGTGAATGTCTCTGAAGGGAAGATAGATCTTGCCATTAAACAAGTTTGAGAAAAATTAAATGTGAGAGACTAAAGCATGTCCATCAATTTCTCAATCAACACTGAGTTCCTATTCTGCCTTCTGCTCTCTCCTCCAAGACTCAGGTTGAAACCAAAGATTTTGATGGTGAAAGCATAGACGAGATTGAGGGTCATATTCCTGATAGAGCCCCATTGTAATTACTTGTTTTTCTGCCTTTTTGCCTCTTGCATCATAAGCAGTAAAAGATCAAGAAATAAGCCTTTTGTTATCTCCATACCTTATTTCTAAAATTCATTTAACTCCTGTACTGCTTTCAGATCACAGTTTAAATGTCACCTCCTCTAGAGAGCCTTCTCTGATTCCCATCTCCAGTCTTTGTCAAATCCCTCCCATGTGATCCTGTGCTTCTTTCTCTCACACTACTTGTCTGACTGTAATGTGATTGTTTACCTTCCTGGATGCTAAGTCCCTTGAGGACAGTGTTCGTAATAAAGGTAGAGTGTTGGTAATAAAGACGTCAGTAAGGATTAGCTGAATGGATGGAATTAATTGGTCCCACCAGCCAACACTGACATAGGCAGGTGGGTAGCTCCTTGGAGAGCTCACAGGGCTCTATCCCTTTGACCAGTGCTAGGGGGCGCTGTAAGCCAGAGAACACCCGTTCCCTCAGCCTGAAGCCTCAGCTGGTCTCGCTGAGAAGGGGGGAAAGGCACAGTTCCACACTAGTCAGTGGGGTGTGGGTGCCTTTGAGTGGGTGAAGCTAACCCCTCCCGTCTTCAGTGGCCACAAAGCTCTCAGTCAGCATCCCGTCTGGGTCCGCAGCTGCCCAGCTTCTCCACCCCAAGGCTGGCCACATGTCAACCCAAGGGGAGCCGTGCTCTCAGGAAGCTACACAGTTGTGAATCATGGATTTGAGGGGTACTGGGGAGACCTGGGAATACAACAGAGGATTCCATGGTCCGTCTCTTCCAGGGAAGAGCTGGCCTCAGAAAACTGAAACTAGTGTGTCATCTCTGCGGCCGTGCAGGGAAACACCTCTCCTCTTTCCTATCCCTTCTCCTCCAGACCCCAGCCGCCGCGCCTTCCCCAAACCCACAGTCCATCTGAAAGTCATTGCATTTAAAAATAGTCTCTTCTGAGCAACAGACAGCCCCGGTCCACCCTGCACCGTGAGCCCTGCCCGGACCCTCAGCAGGGCTGCCACCCAGCACTGAGGGATTATGGACTTAAGGTGGCAGGCACTTCAGGTTCTCTCTGTGTCTGGCACCAACAGGGAGTGAACACCTTGCCTTGCTTCCATCTGGAGCCAATTTCACGGCAGTCAGATTGCAGGACGTCTCCTCCCCCGGCTCTCCCCCATCCCTGCCAGGGAGTGAAGACCCCTTAGTGTGAGTCTCTGGCTGAATTCACCTGAATCCTGGAGTGTCAACATTTCTTTTTGCAGGGAGCTACTCCCCGAGATGTTAAATCAGAAAACATGCATGCACAGTGGAGATACTTTGGGTTCCTTTTTACTGGGGTGGTGGGAGATGAGAACAGAGCTAAGACTCCAGCACTTGCTCTTCTTTGTTTTTAAGTGACTGTGTACTCGGTTGACTGTTTCTGTGAAGGGTAATATGAAGTGGAAGCAGATCTTCTCCTCTTCGACCCTGTCTTAATGTCTTCCTTATGCCCATGGAGTCCGTGTGTTTTCCTTTAAAAATGAGCAGCTCCTTTGTGGTATCATTGAAGGTTGCATGCTCAGCTTTGGACAGAAGACGCACGTGAGTGTCTCTGCCTGCCGCTATGTGGCTTGGGAGGGAATGGTATGGTCAGACAGATATAGGATTGTTCTGCTGTCAGACTGGGCTAGAGATCCCATTTCTGCCAAGGTGCTTGAGCCTGTTGCGGTGGAACCTGCTGAAATTGAAATTGACTTGTCCTATGCAATGGGGACACCATGAAACACATTCTTCCTTAAACTCGACTTCTGAGACTCCACTCTGTCTGGGTTTTTGCTTTCTGCCTCTCCAACTGTACCTTGTCAGTCTTCCTTGCAGACTCTTCAGGCTCTTCCTGCCACTAAAATATAGGTGTTTCCCAATTTTGTCCAAGGACCCCTATTCATCCCTTCCCTTCCTTCCTAGCTTCCACCCTCCCCCTGGCTAATCCCACTGTCTCCCCTGGACCCACCTCCCACTCTGGTCTGTCCACTAGTGTAAGCAGCAGTATCCCTATGAGCTCTTGTCTAGACCCAGTTTCCCCTGGACAGTTGCACTTGGTGGTCCCATGGGCTCCTCAGACCCCGGGAGTCCAAACTCACTGTCTCCCTCTCAGTCCTCTCTGTTATGACCCGTCGCTGCCAGTGGCACCATCATTCACCAAGTGGTGTAGATTCTCGCTCCATGCATCTCTTCTAATCTTCATTTCCTCGCTCTTGCTGCTACGTCTGCCTTGGATTAGGCCCCTATAGTTTTTCCTGACCATTTCAATTGTCGCATAATTATTCACTCTATCCAAGGTCTTTCTCTATCAAATTCAGCTTTTGCACTGCTGCTCATGTTAAGTTTTTCAAATATAAATCTGAAGTCATGCTGTCTTTGGCTTAAAATGATTCACTTGTTCTCTGTGGCTTTCTGAACAAAGTATTAAGCTCCCAAGAAAGGCGTACAAGGCTCCATGTGCTCTGGCTCATCCTGTGGTCCCCAGAGAGGCACCATTCGAGCAGAATACATTGTGACTGCCATCCCTGCCATTACACAACAGCATGTCCTGTCCTATGTCCCCATTCAACCTATGTTTCCAACCTATGTCCCCATTCTCATCTTCAAGCCTTTTGTTTTCCAGCTCTCAGTTACACAACAGCATGTCCTGTCCTATGTCCCCATTTAACCTATGCTTCCAACCTATATCCCCATTAAACCTATGCTTCTAATCTATTGTTCCCATTCTCATCTTCAAGCCTTTTGTGTTCCAGCTCTCAGTTCCTGCCTCTGAGGCTTGCTCACACTGCACTCTTTGCCTGGAATCCACCTTCCACCACTATATTCCTGACCCTCCTCTGTCTCATCTGTCAGGATCTTTATCGTTCCAGATTCACCTTGAATGACCTCATGGATATTTTCCATGACCCTGTCTCTGCCTCAGCAGATCTGACTGCTCCTCCAAGGCCTCTCCTCCTTCAGTCCCCTCCCACTCACATAGTATCCCCCAGATTCCCACCGGGTTCCTCCCGTATTCTGTTGTCCCTAGTGGTTGATATGTCTTTCTCTCCCTTAGACAGCAAGCAAATCCAGGCCCTTCCTCAGCCTCTAGCACAGCATCTGCACTTCATACTCATAGGCACTTTCCAAATATTGAGAAAATAAACTAACCAATGAATAGCTGAGAAAATAAGGGGAGGGACGGTCAGTGTATCAGCTTCACAAGTTCATCGTAACAGAGGTTCTGGAATCCAGCTTCTCGAGTCCAGAAAGTCAACTAGATACAGCTCCGAGCTGATCAGTCCCAGGAACACTAGGACTCATAGGAGACCAGCAACCCAAGCAAACTACATTATCTTTGTTTCCCATGAGAGATATAATTGTCATGTAGGATAGGATACGTGTGTCAACATGACCCTCATGTGTTTTCCTGCTAACCATAGAGAGCTTCACATGAAGCTAGTTTCTCATCAGAAAGAGTTGAAACTCAGGGAATGAGATCAGAAGGGTATTTCAGCTGAGATACTCTAGAATTCTCCTTCTCAGTGAGAGGAATCCTTGGCCACAAGAGTGACAGTGCCCACAGCTGCTGGCTACAGCCCCTCTGCCTGTGCAGTGACAAGGTCGTATACGTATTGCCAGCTTGGCTCCCTGGTCTTTCCATTTTTCTGCTCCAAACTTGCCACTCCTGGCTTCTTTTGCCTAGACTTTTTCTGTACTAGGAATATTATGATCTATTTGGTTTCTATATTTTCGATTATAAGGCATCATCCTATAATGACCCTCAAATTAACAAGTTTTGAGTTTTGGATTTTGAATTCTCCCCTTCCTTTGTTTGGATTTACTGTGAAGCACTTGCATAGCATGTGGATTTATGGCTTCAGCGCTCAGACAGCCTTCTGTCCACTGCTCTACTGTGAAGCAGTCACTGGCAGTCAGTCACTGGCAGTCTCTGTTTGCCTCACAGCTTGTGTGTCACAGTGTGATCGTCAGCTCTTCGAAGGAAAGTATACGCTTCTCACCTTCCTGCCCTCCTTCCTTCCAGTTTCCTTAGACACTGGCTGGGTGTCCACTGGTATGCAACAAGCACACTAGGGATCCAAGTGAACAAGGCACAGACCACCCTCAAGGAGTTTCCAGTCTAGTAGGAGAGAAAGACGTAAAAACAGTAGTGGTTGGCCTGATCTACAGCAGGAGGGTCAGCTGTGCCGAGTTGGGCCACCCAACCAGGGGACAGGGAGATGTTTGGAAACCCATATTAGAATAAGACAGAAAACTGGACATGGGAGAGAATTGTGGATCATCAAATCCAACCCCTATGAGAAAAGGCCCCAGAGATGTGGGCTTCCATATGGTCACACAGGATTACTGGCAGACAAGGCAAGGAATCAGACCCCTTAGTATCTCATCATCTTCCCCATCACTCCAGATTTCTCTAATTCGTGGCTGAGTACATAATTAAATATGCAGTAAATAATCATTTTCCTGTCCTGTAACATTCATCAACCTTGGGATGATAAACTGGAAAGGTTTCTAAGACGAGAGAAAGGAAAGGGAACCTCCGTTAATGGAGTACCTGCTACATACAAGGCATTTTCAATACAGTATTTCCTCAAGTACTCACAACCCTAAAAAGTAGGTATTATGTCCATTTTATAGCAAAGAAAACTGAGGTTCAGAAATTAAACTGCATGTCCAATTTCTTACAAGGAAGGGAGTGGCAGAACTGTGATTCAGACCTCGAGGCCTCTTTCCAAATGAGCACTCTTTCTGGAGACTGAAAAGTCACTGTATCCATAGGTTCGTGGACTGCGGGTGACTTCCTGTTTGTCTTTTGGGTTCCCATTGAGTACTCAGAGCTCTTGATCATTGTGTGATGCAGCCAAGCAGGAGACATGGTACATTTCAAAGGAGGGCCAGTGAGGGAGCACTTATGCATCATCTCTTCTTTGACCTGGTTTGCAGGGGAGATGAGACAGGAGAAATCACAGAGCAGGTAGTATCTGGTGTAAGATCATGGCCTTCGTGACTGAGTGAATACCACTGGAGAATTACATTTGTATTACCAAAGAAGGGCCCAGAATCCAGAGGCAAGCTGATAAAATATTGGTCAGTATTTTTTAAGAACTAATGAATATGACTTCATTTCCTTCTGAAATTTTAAGCATAAGACTGAGGCAGTATACCAGGTTTTTATCTCAGTTCTGCCGTACACAATAGCTGAGTGACCATGAGTAAATCAGTAAACCTACTTTCTTTAAATGTAAAACCAGGGGTTTAGATTTTATGACCTCTCATAACTTTCCAATGGAATATTCTGGAAGGCAGACTGACGAGAGGCTTAGGCACCAAGATTTGTAATGTCCATAAACCTGGGTTTTGATCTCTCTTGACTTTTTCACATTGTGATCTTGTACAAATTCCTTAACTTCTCTGAGCCTCGGATCAGTTGAATTTAGTCGCACAGTCGTGTCTGACTCTTTGCGACCCCCTGGACTGCAGCACGCCAGGGCTCCCTGTCTATCACCAACTCCCAGAGTTTACTCAAACTCATGTCCTCAGATATCTAATGGTAAAACAGAGGAGCAACTCATAGGATCTTCATGAGATGAATTAGATCCTTGCGGTTAAGTAGCCTGCTGTCTGATGATCTTTGTTTGTTAATGAAGACCATGTTCCCATGTCATATCCCCTTTGATCATGTCCGTAATACCCAGAGAATGGATGGTGGAAAGGAGGAAGCAAAGAAAAGCAATCCTTGATAGTAACAGCTAATTCATATAGTATGCCTATGAAATGCAGGGCATTCTTCTAGGCAGTTTTCATATATTAATTCATACTAATCTTGTAGTGAAAGCTGTGAGGTAGATGAGCTTATCCTCACCATCCGTTTTTTCTTCACGTTTACAAAGCTACAGAGAGATTATGCTCAAGATCACATGGGCAGGATGCTGCAGTGCTTGGATTTGAATCCAGACCAGCCTGGCCCAAGAGTCCATACTCCTAACCGTCCTGCAAGCCTTCCTCTTCAGGACGAAGGTGAACATGCAGAAAATAGCAAGGATACAAGGAGCCAATGTCTGTCACCGGGTGGGTCTTCCTTCCGAGAATGCCTTGCACCCATCAATCCAGGTGTTTAGGAATCAGCTAAGGTCCCTATCGGTAGGACACTTAGTAGGCCAGAGAGTACATCAGCAGGCCCTACTGAAGAGTAATACTCATGGGGTCAGTGTGATTTCTGCCTTGGGTTGAGCACAGAAGCTAAAATCAGAACAATTACTGAAATTCTATCTCTTCTATCTACTGAGTTTATCTCTAAACTTATATTTATTCCCTATAAAATGGGGACAAACATTCAATTCACAGAGGAAGTTTTAAGGATCAAAGTAATAAATAAATAACACTGGGTGAGGATTTATTATGTACCAGGTCCTGTTCTATATGTACTTTATAAGTATAAGTTCAGTCACTCAGTCAGGTCCGACTCTTTGGGACCCTATGAATCACAGCATGCCAGGCCTCCCTGTCCATCACCAACTCCTGGAGTTCACTAAAACTCATGTCCATCGAGTCGGTGATGCCATCCAGCCATCTCATCCTCTGTCGTCCCATTCTCCTCCTGACCCCAATCCCGCCCAGCATTAGGGTCTTTTCCAATGAGTCAACTCTTCCCAAGAGGTGGCCAAAGTATTGGCATTTCAGCTTTAGCATCAGTCCTTCCAGTGAACACCCAGGACTGATCTTTAGAATGGACTGATTGGATCTCCTTGCAGTCCAAGGGACTCTCAAGAGTCTTCTCCAGCACCACAGTTCAAAAGCATCCATTCTTTGGCCCTCAGCTTTCTTCACAGTCCAACTCTCACATCCATACATGACCACTGGGAAAACCATAGCCTTGACTAAACGGACCTTTGNAGAGGATGAGATGGTTGGATGGCATCACCAACTCAATGGACATGAGTTTGGGTAAACTCCAGGAGTTGGTTATGGACAGGGAGGCCTGGTGAGCTGTAGTCCATGGGGTTGCAAAGAGTTGGACACAACTGAGTGGCTGAGCTAAACTGATAGCCAGTTAATAGTGTTGTGGTAGTTTCAGATGAACAGCAAAGGGATTCAGCCATACAAATACATGTATCCACTCTCCCCCCAAACCTCTCCCATCCAGGCTGCCACATAACATTAAGTAAGAGTTTCATGTGCTATAAAATATGTCCCTGTTGGTTATCCATTTTGAATATATCAGTGTGTACATGATCTTCCCAAACTCCCTAACTATCCCTTCCCCCTAGCAACCATAAGTTTGTTTTCTAAGTCTGTGAGTCTCTTTCTATTTTGTAAGTCCATTTGTATAATTTCTTTTTAGATTACACGTATAAGGGATGTCATACAATATATCTCCTTCTCTTTCTGACCTACTTCACTCAGTATGACACTCTCTAGGTCCATCCATGTTGCTGCAAATGGCATTATTTCATTCTTTTAATGGCTGAGGAATATTCCATTGTATATATGTACCACATCTTACTTTTGTTGATGGACATTTAGGTTGCTTCCATGTCTTGGCTATTGTAAATAGTGCTGCAATGAACAATGGAGTGCGTGTATCCTTTCAGATCATGTTTTTCTCCCAATACATGCCAAGGGTGGGATGGCAGGGTCGTCAGTTCGGCTCACTCGCTCAGTCGTGTCTGACTCTTTGAGACCCCATGAATCGCAGCAGGCCAGGCCTCCCTGTCCATCACCAGCTCCCGGAGTTCACTCAAAACTCACGTCCATCGAGTCAGTGATGCCATCCAGCCATCTCACCCTCTGTCGTCCCTTTCTTCTCCTGCCCCCAATCCTTCCCAGCATCAGAGTCTTTTCTAATGAGTCAACTCTCCACATGAGGTGGCCAAAGTACTGGAGTTTCAGCCTTAGCATCATCCCTTCCAAAGAAATCCCAGGGCTGATNCTCCCGGAGTTCACTCAAAACTCACGTCCATCGAGTCAGTGATGCCATCCAGCCATCTCACCCTCTGTCGTCCCTTTCTTCTCCTGCCCCCAATCCTTCCCAGCATCAGAGTCTTTTCTAATGAGTCAACTCTCCACATGAGGTGGCCAAAGTACTGGAGTTTCAGCCTTAGCATCATCCCTTCCAAAGAAATCCCAGGGCTGATCTCCTTCAGAATGGACTGGCTGGATCTCCTTGCAGTCCAAGGGACTCTCAAGAGTCTTCTCCAACGCCACAGTTCAAAAGCATCAATTCTTCGGTGCTCAGCCTTCTTCACAGTCCAACTCTCACATCCATACATGACCACTGGAAAAACCATAGCCTTGACTAGATGGGCCTTTGTTGGCAAAGTAATGTCTCTGCCTTTCAATATGCTTTCTAGGTTGGTCATAACTTTCCTTCCAAGGAGTAAGTGTCTTTTGATTTCATATGGTAGCTCTATTTTTAGTTCTTTAAGGAACCTCCATGCTGTTCTCCATAATGACTAAACCAGTTTACATTCCCACCAACAGTGTAGGAGGGTTCCCTTCCACTGGAGACTCTTTGGACAAACAGAAATTCTTAGTTACAATATAGTCAAACTTATGTATCTTTTCTTACATAACTAGAAATGTTTGTGTCTTGACTAAGAAATTTTTTCCTATTCCAAGGTTATTAAGATAGTCACTAGTTCTGACAGTTTTCAAATTTTGCCTTGACATTTGTATTTTTAATCTATTCAATATTGATCTTTGGTGGTGTGAGATATGGGTCCTTCTCAATGATTTCCATGTAAAAAGCTCAGTTTTTTCAGTGAAGGGTATATTTACACCTAGACCTTTGCACCTTGAAAGTCCATGCTTTTCATCACTCTGCTGTTCCAAGGAAATCGTGGTGTGGTATCAGACTGTTGGATAGGCAAGTATTAGACGCTGGGGAGGAAAGTGAACTAAGGCACAGCTTCTACCCTCAGTCTATTGCTCCATATCAGGAGCTGAGGGTTGGATTAAATCCTTTTCTCCAAATGATTTCTGGCCCCTCTATGTTTCATGATAGCATATTCCAGGTCATCTTTTGGCATTGGCACTTCCAGAGAAGTTCCTATGGGAAGCTCTGGGTTCCATTTATTTTTTAAAATTAAATTTAAATATTTTTATTTAAGTATAGTTGGTATGCATATAGGTTACAGATGTACAACATAATGATTCACATTTTTAAAGTTTTTATTCCATTTATTGTTATTACAAAACATTGACTATATTCCCCATATTGTACAATATAGCTTTGTAGCTTATTTTATATCTAATAGTTTGTACTTCTTAATTCCTTACCCCAGGTTACCTCTCCTTCCCTCTTCCCATTGGAACTACTAGTTTGTACTCAAATCTGTGAGTCTGCTTCTTTTTGTTATATTCACTAGCTTGTTGTATCATTTAGATTCTGCATATAAGTGAAATCATAGAGTATTTGTCTTTCTTTGGCTGACTTACTACACTTAGCATAATGCCCTCGAGTCCATCCATGTTTCTGCAAATGTGAAAATGTCATTGCTTTTATGGCTGAGTAGTATTCCAGTGTGTGTTTGATGTGTGTATGGACTCAGTACAATACTTATAAAAATACCAAGGAAATAAAAGCAAAAATAAACAAGCAGGACCTAAACTTAAAAGCTTTTGATAGCCAAGGAAACCAATGATAAAATGAAATGACAACCTATTGAATGTGAGAAAATATTTGCAAATTGACTTCACTGATAAGGGATTAATATCCAACATGTATAAACAGCTCAATGTCAAGAAGACAACTTGATTAAAAATGGGTAGAAGAACCGAACAGACATTTTTCCAGAGAGAAAATGCAGATAGCCAGCAGGCACATGAGAAGATGTTCAGCATCACTAATCATCAGGGAAAAGCAAATCAAAGCCACAGTGAGATATCACCACACACCTGTCAGAATGGCTGTCATCAAAAACATCACAAATAATAAATGTTGATAAGGATGTGGAGACAAGGAAACCCTCATACACTGCTGGTGGGAGTGAAAACGGGTACAGCCACTACGGAGAACAGTATGGAGGTTTCTCAAAAAATTAAAAATAGAACTACCCTGCATGTGTGCCTGCTAAGTTGCTTCAGTCGTGTCCTACTCTTTGTGGATCCTAAACTGTAGCCGGCCAGGCTCCTCTGTCCATAGGATTCTCCAGGCAAGAATTCTGGAGTGGGTTGCCATGCCCTCCTCCAGNTGTGTGCCTGCTAAGTTGCTTCAGTCGTGTCCTACTCTTTGTGGATCCTAAACTGTAGCCGGCCAGGCTCCTCTGTCCATAGGATTCTCCAGGCAAGAATTCTGGAGTGGGTTGCCATGCCCTCCTCCAGGAGATCTTCCTGACCTAGGGATCGAACCCAAATCTCTTACATTTCCTGCATTGGCAGGCAGTTTCTTTATCACTAGTGCCACCTGAGAAGTCCAGAATTACCATATGACCCAGCAGTTTCACACCTGTTTCACATATCTGAGAAACAAAACCCCTATTTCAAAAAGAGAACATTCACCCTGATGTTCGTAGTAGTATTATTTACAATTGCTAAGATATGGGAGAAACTTAAATGTCCATCAGCAGATGAGTGGATATAGAAGATGGATTCTGCTTCTTTCGTCCTCGTTTCTTTCATTTTCTGGAACTTAAAGTGACACCATGGGGAAGAGCACAGGCTTAGAGTCAGACAAACCTAGTTTCAAGGCTCAGTCCTCCCACGCAGTAACCTGGGGGAAGTTAAACCCTTATGAACCTCAGTTTATTTGCTCTGTGTCCCTACTCTGTAGATCCTCTGCAGAAAAGCTTAGCTTCCTCATTTACTCCTCTGCTAGGGGTGAGGACATAGGAGATGGTGGTGGCCAGCCCCTCTGGGACCATCTGCCGCATGGAAGGGTGATGCACCCACAGAGCTGACACAAATGATGGATGTCCACTATAGCTTCCTGGGATGTTACCCTGTCTAACCTTTCCCCTCTCTGCTTGGTTTGAGGATCTCATCACTCAGCTGGCCTGTGAGCTCCTGGTGAGCAGCCCTCAGACCTCACTTCTTCCAAGGTCTCACCCCAATGCTGTGTACACAACAAAGCATCCATCAGTGGTCTTTGAGGGACTGAGTTAGGAGGGAAAGAGACCCCACTCTCGCGGTCTGGGGCTGAAGGCCATGCCTTTTGGTTTCCCAGGGAAAACAAAAACAAAACCCAAAAGCCAACCATCAAAGCAGAGAAAAGAGAAAAGCCTTCCTCCACATGCCACCCCAGGTGCTGAGAGCCGGCTTTGAGAAGGTCGGGTGTGACAGGCAGCCTCCCATTCGGTCCCTTATTGGTCCCCACCACCTGGCTAGAGTGTTCATCGCTGGCACCTCTCACGCTTGGCAGGCAGGGTTTCCTGGCTCCACACACATAGCAGGAGAGAGAAGAACGATCCCACAGCACACACGGCACCACTCCTGACTCCACAGCCCATGTATATAGCCTGGTAATTAATCAACCAGCGATGAGATATAGGAACATCGCTGGGTCCTGTCGCTGCCCAAGGCGCTCTGCATTGTCACCGCGTACGTTTTTCATCCAAGCTAAACAGAGTGCTGGGTGGGGTGCTGTTTCTTGCAGTATTTACAAGCCCCTGGGATTTTTCCCTTCTCTCTAAGGACTGTGAAGGGAACAGGCTGACTTCAGCAATTTCTGCAGTGAGGTCATGGGGCCCTGGGAGGGTAACCTGAGTCCAGGAGACAGTACCCAAGGCCACTGTAGGGTTGGGGTTAGAGAGAAAGAGAGGCAGGAAGGGGGGGACTTGATTCAACTAAATCTAAGACTCATTTGCAGTTTTTTTCGTAAGGTTCCAGTTATGCCTCTCAACAGAGCAAAGTTTTACAACATTCCAAATGTAAACATTGGAAAGAGGCTACAAAGTGAAAACCATCAGGTGACATCTCAAGCCAAAAAGAAGCCCCAAGTGATCTTAACGATCGAACCACCCCGGGCTAAGTGGAGTTTGAATGATCAGCCTGCTAGAATCCACATTAGTCTTCTCTCTCACTCATACGGGAAACTCTAGAACTTGACTTTAAGACGCTGGGCTTGCATCCCAGGTACACTGCCTGCTAGTCCCATGGTCCTGGGCTTGCAGCTGAACCTGTCAGTGCCTGACTGTGGGCATCTGTGAAGTGGGGACAGTCCAGCCCAGCTTCCCAAAAGGTCTGTATGGTGATTCAAAATGAGCTACTGTGAACAGCAGCTCCCTGGGTGTCCATGTCTCACGGAGGGACCAGATGGCTCCAATGTACACAGGTGTCCTTGTCTTTTCTCTCCGAATCCTTTATCTTTGCTTCTTCAGATGCCCTGCTCTTCACCTCTCTCTCTTTTGTAAATATTGAAATAAATAAGTATTTATTTGTCTGGGCCAGGTCCTAGTTGCGGCACGTGGGATCTTTAATTGCAGCATGCAAGATCTGGTTCCCTGACCAGGGATAGAACCCAGGTCCCCTGCATTGAAGCGTGTGAAGTCTTAGCCACTGGACCACCAGGGAAGTCTGCAGGTGCTCATTTTTGGGATTCCTCTTCTCCCATTCAGGCCGTGATTAGGATTTCCCAGGGGTGATTCATGGATTGCTGGTCCCCACATGGCACACAATAAGAGGGCCTTCTGAAGACAAATCAGTTAAGAAACAGAGCCCCGTAACCCCCTCTGAAAGTTCTGGAGACCTCATCCACGTCTACTCCTCCATTGCTTGGCACCTCACTCCTTAATCTGATCACAGAACCCATTTTCTACATATTGCCTATTAATCTCTCTCCCCAAATACAACTTGGGATTCGTCCTAGATGATACTGGTATGGTGACAGGATACACTGAAGCTTATGACTTGTCAAGCACAGTGGTGGTTCTTTGAGTGCATGAGTACTAAGTTGCTTCAGTCATGCCCAACTCTTTGAAACCCTATGGACTGTAGCCCACCAGGCTCCTCTGTCCAAGGGATTCTTCAGGCATGAATGCTGGAGTGGGTGGCCATGCCTTCCTCCAGGGGATCTTCCCGACCCAGGAATGGAACCCACATCTCTTATGTCTCCTATATCGGCAGGCAGGCTCTTTACCATTAGCACCACTTTATCAACATTTAACTCCCAAGCAGCCCAGCAAGACAGGTGCACGCCCTGTAGACATGACCAAACCACGAGTCTACTGTCTTTTTTATAAATGAGGAAAGTAAGACTCAAAGAAGGCTAGCATCTTGCTCAGAGTCACAGAACAAGTTAAGTGATAGAGTGGGGCAGGGCCCAGGCGTCCCTCCAGGTCTGTCCAGCAGGAAAGGGCAGTGTCCTGCCTGTCCCTAACTGGAAGGACCGTGTCCTGCCTGGCACTATGCATGTGGGTGTGTGGCCAGTGGGCCTTCGGACTGGAGTGCTTACAGGCCTCTGAGTCCATGTGATGGAAGTCAGAGTCGCATAGGTGGACAGCCAACCCCGTGTGTGGCCTGCATGCCTGGGGTCTGTCGGGCACACCACATGGAATGACAACATCATCTCCATACACAGACAGGACCCCAGGCTCAGGAGATGGAGTGGTGTGGCCAGGCAACAGCCAAGCTGGAGTCCCAAGTGTTCTAGATACAACCTCACCCTCCATGCTCTGGAGCTGCTTAGATTGCCCTGCTGTTCTCACTAATTGAAACCTCAGGGCGCTGTTGTGGTGCCTGTTGCTATAAACACTTTGCCAATTTCCATAAGTATGTGACATTATAAAAGTTCCTGAAAGATCTTATCCACCTTGCTGGCACCCAGCCCAAGGGAAAGCCAGNAGCATATTCAAAAGCAGAGACATTACTTTGCCGACTAAGGTCCATCTAGTCAAGGCTATGGTTTTTCCAGTAGTCATGTATGGATGTGAGAGTTGGACTATGAAGAAGGCTGAGCGCTGAAGAATTGATGCTTTTGAACTGTGGTGTTGGAGAAGACTCTTGAGAGTCCCTTGGACTGCAAGGAGATCCAACCAGTTCATTCCGAAGGAGATCAACCCTGGGATTTCTTTGGAAGGAATGATGCTAAAGCTGAAACTCCAGTACTTTGGCCACCTCATGAGAAGAGTTGACTCATTGGAAAAGACTTTGATGCCAGGAGGGATTGGGGGCAGGAGAAGCAGAGGACGACCGAGGATGAGATGGCTGAGTGGCATCACTGACTTGATGGGCGCGAGTCTGAGTGAACTCTGGGAATTGGTGATGACAGGGAGACCTGGCATGCTGTGATTCATGGGGTCGCAGAGTCGGATACGACTGAGCAACTGAACTGAACAGAACTGGAAAACTGCAAAATATTCAGTCAACTCTATGCTAGGTTGACACAAGAGATGCCTTGGTTTAGGCAGAAGAATTCCTACTAGCAGCCAATATAAAAAAGGAAAATACATGTTTTGTGGTCTTCATTGTCTAACAAAGGAAGAGAAGCAATTTCCTAGAGCTATATCTCTAAATAAAGTTTGTCACAAAGATACAGATACAAAAGATACTTAAGCAAATTCACAGATATCTTTAATAGAATTAAAACAGTCAGAAACAATTGTATGTGGGTAATTCTCTACCACTCTGCTGTCAGCAATGCCAACTTAGGCCAAGGAACAACACAGAACATTTCTATGAGATTATGTGGTCTTGAAATAGAAAATTTTAAAATTCTCACTTGGTATACAGATAGGGCTTTGAAAGGGCTTCCCTGATAGCTCAGGTGGTAAAGAATCCTCCTGCATTGCAGGAGACCCCTGTTCAATTTCTGGGTCAGGAAGTTACCCTGGAGAAGGGACAGGTTACTCACTCCAGTATTCTTGGACTTCCCTGTGGCTCAGACATAAAGAATCTGCCTGCAGTGTGGGAGACCTGGGTTCGATCCTTGTGTTGGGAAGACCCCCTGAAGGAGGGCATGGCAACACACTCCAGTATTTTTATCTGGAGAATTCCACTGAAAGAGGAACCTGGCAGCCTGGGATCTAGCTTCAGACCTCAGAGGAGCCTGGCAGGCTGTAATTCAAAGGGAGAATTTTTTAAATTCTCACTTGGAAAAATAGAACTTTGAAGACATGGAGAAGTGAGAAGTTAGCATGTGTCATAGAAATTGTTTCTGCAAACAGAAATGGTCTCAGGCAGGTCTAGGCAGGGGCTGCTGAGCTGCCAGTTCTTGTTCCTTCTCAATGCCAAGTTGTGTGAGAGTGAGGAGTTAGTTTGGCTGCCTGGGTAGAGATTTCTACACCTTTGTTGCTGTTCAGTCACTAAGTCCCATGCGACTCTTTGAGATATCATGGACTGCAGCATCCCAGGCTTCCCTGTCCATCACTATCTCATGGAGTTTCCTCAAACTCGTGTCCATTCAATCTGTGATGTCATCCAATCATCCATCCTCTATCATCCCCTTCTCCTCCTGCTCTCAGTTTTTCCCAGCATCAGGGTATTTTCCAATGAGTCGACTCTTCACATCAAATGGCCAAAGTATTGGAGCTTGAGCTTCAGCATCAGTCCTTCCAATCAATATTCAGGATCGACTTCCTTTAGGATTGACTAGTTTGATCTCCTTGCAGTCCAAGGTACTCTCAAGAATCTTCTCCAACATCACAGTTCAAAAGCATCAATTCTTGAGTGCTCAGCCTTTTTATGGTCCAACTCTCATACGCACACATGTCTACTGGAAAAACCATAGCTTTGACTAGATGGACCTTTGTTGGCAAAGTGATCTTTGCTTTTTAATACACTGTCTAGAATGTCATAGTTTTTCTTCCAAGGAGCAAGCATCTTTTAATTTCATGGCTGTAGTCACCGTCCACAGTGGTTTTGGAGCCCAAGAAAGTAAAATTTGTCACTGTTTCCACTTTTTTCCCCCATCTATTTGCTATGAAGTGATGGGACCGAATGTCATGATCTTAGTTTTTTGAATGTTGAGTTTTAAACCAGCTTTTTCACTCTTACCTTTCACCTTCATCAAGAGACTCTTGAGTTCCTCTTCACCTTCTGCCATTACAGTGGTACCATCTGCATATCTGAGGGTGTTGCTATTTCTCCCAACAATTTGATTCTGGCTTATGATTTATCCAGCCCCACATTTCTCATAATGTACTCTGCATAGAAGCTAAATAAGCAGGGTGACAACATATAGTCTTGCTGTACTCTTGTCCCAATGTTGAGCCAGTCAGTTGTTTCATGTATGGTTCTAATTGTTGCTTCTTGACCTGTTTATGGTTTCTCGGAACATAGGTGAGGTGGTCTGGTATTCACATCTCCTTATGACCCTGGTAGCTCAGCTGGTAAAGAATCTGCCTGAAATGAGGAGACCCCAGTTCAATTCTTGGGTCAGGAAGATCTGCTGGAGAAGGGATAGGCTACCTACCCACTCCTGTATTCTTGGGCTTCCCTGGTAGTTCCGACAGTAAAGAATCTGCCTGCAATGTGGGAGACCTGGGTTTGATCCCTGGGTTGGGATCCTCTGGAGAAGGGACTGGCTACCCACTCCAGTATTCTTGTCTGGAGAATTCCATGGACAGAGTATCCTGGCAGGCTACAGTCCATGGGATGGCAAAGAGTAGAACACAACTGAGTGACTTTCACTCACTAAGAATTTTCCAGTTTGTTGTGATCCACACAAAGGCTTTAGCATAGTCAGTGAATCAGAAGTAGATGTTTTTCTGGAATTCTCTTGCTTTTTCTATGAGTCAGCTGATATTGGCAAATTTTGATCTCTGATTCCTCTGCCTTTTCTAAATCCAAGTTGAACATCTGGAAGTTCTTGGTTCATGTACTGTTGAAGACTAGCTTGAATAATTTTGAGCACTGTCAGGAAGCATTTAACAGGAGGCTTCCTGTGTGCTGTTTTGGATCTGTCAGGAATTCTCTGCTNGCCTTTTCTAAATCCAAGTTGAACATCTGGAAGTTCTTGGTTCATGTACTGTTGAAGACTAGCTTGAATAATTTTGAGCACTGTCAGGAAGCATTTAACAGGAGGCTTCCTGTGTGCTGTTTTGGATCTGTCAGGAATTCTCTGCTCCTTATTAATTCCTGAATACTCAGGAATAATCAGGAATTAAGAGGAGAGGCAAGCCTCTCCCGGGGGATAAAGAATCCAGACATTTCCTTCATTAGTTTTTCTATACAGAGATAAGTACCCTATTCCTACTTGTGAACCATACGGTAAAAGTGATTGCTTACAACTCTCTCTCTCTTTAATATGGATCACCTATGTTTTGTAAGTCTGGAATTTTAATCTTTCTCTGCTGAGAATAACTACCTTGTAAGACAGTATATATGCCCACACCACGTTGATTAAAACACCTTTATTCCATCAGAGCTCTGGTCCCCGTGTCTCTCTCTCTCTTTCTCTCTCTCTCTCTCTTTTCAGGCTGATCCCCTGGAGCGTGGAGGCTCTCTGAGTTCACTTTCCTGCCTGGGCTTCTAAGATCCTGTCGAGAAGGCGCTCTGCACCTTCACCCCATCGAGAGGGTGCCTGAGGCCTTCGTGAACAGAGCAAGCCCCATGTAGGGGCTTTATTGGCTTTCTGCGTAAACCAAGGAGTATCAGCCTCTTTCTCTCTCCTTTACTTTCTTATCGGTCTACTCTAGACCACCAGGTTCTGGTCCATTAAAGGACCGCAACAGAGCACTACTTTGCTAGCATGTGAAATGAGTGTAATTATACAGTAGTTTGAACATTCTTTGGCATCTGGGCTTCTCTGGAGGCTCAGATAGTAAAGAATTCACCTATAATGTGGAAGACCCAGGTTCAGTTCCTAGGTTGGGAAGATCCCCTGGAGAAGGGAATGGCAATCTACTCCACCATTCTTGCCTGGAAAATCCCATGGTCAGAGGAAACTGGTGAACTATTAGTCCATAGGGTCACAAAGAGTCAGACACAACTGAGTGATTAACACTTTCACTTTCCTGTACTTTACAGGTTGTATGTGTGGACTGTCACACTGATTAATTGTTAGAAAATTTAAAAACTTGACTTATCTGGTTTTTCCGCCTAGAGGGCCATTCAGCTTCCTGCCATTAATGGACTTGCAAACATTCACTTATTTATTCCTTCACCCACTCAAACAATTGATACTGTTGATCAAATACAACATTGTAGACATTGAGAAAAGAATGAACTCAAGCAGACCAAGTGAATGGAAATCTGGGAGAACTGGAGATCAAAGGGTTAGCCAGGGGTCACACGGTGCCAGTCCTGTGAGTGATAGCAAGAATTTAATTGGGATTTTTATCTCCTAAGAATGATGCAATATACTGTTATTTTTCCTTCTTTCTGCCCTCTTATCTCTAACCAGTGTTTCTCATCGCCCAAATCTGAAAGGAAACTCTGGTAGGAAGCTTTTGGGAAAGGAAGTTTATGGGGATCAGCTTTTGGTGAAAGAAAATAAAGTTGTGAAAGAGTGAGGGAAGGAACTGAAAGAAATTAGGCAAATGAGCAGCACAGGATCCAGTGTTCCATAAATGAGGGTGTCCATTTATGACCAGGACCCTCAGAAATATTATTTAATTTAAAGTACCTTGTTCTTCATGAGGTTTCAATCAGGTCAGTTCAGTCACTCAGTTGTGTCCGACTCTTTGCAACACCATGGACTGCAGCATGCAAGGCCTCCCTGTCCATCACCATCTCCATTGAGTCAGTGATGTCATCCAACCATCTCATCCTCTATCGTCCCCTTCTCTTCCCACCTTCAGTCTTTTCCAGCATCAGGGTCTTTTCAAATGAGTCAAGTCTTCACATGAGGTGGGCAAAGTATTGGAGTTTCACCTTCAATATCAGTCCTTCCAATGAATATTCAGGACTGATTTCCTTTAGAAAGGACTGGTTTGATATCCTTGCAGTCCAAGGGACTCTCAAGAGTCTTCTTCATCACCATAGTTCAAAAGCATCAATTATTTGGCACTCAGCTTTCTTTATAGCCCAGCTCTCACATCCATACATGATCACTGGAAAAACCATAGCCTTGACTAGATGGAGCTTTGTTGGCAAAGTATTGTCTCTGATTTTTAATATGCTCTCTATGTTGGTCATAACTTTTCTCCCAAGGAGTAAGTGTCTTTTAGTTTCATGGTTGCTATGATTTTGGAGCCCCCCAAAATAAAGTCAGCCACTGTTTCCATTGTTTCCCCATCTATTTGCCATGAAGNTTTAGTTCCTCTTCACTTTCTGCCATAAGGGTGGTGTCATCTGCATATCTGACGTTATTGATATTTCTCCCGGCAGTCTTGATTCCAGCTTGTGCTTCTTCCAGCCCAGTGTTTCTCATGATGTACTCTGCATAGAAGTTAAATAAGCAGGACAATAATATACAGCCTTGACGCACTCCTTTTCGTATTTGGAACCAGTCTGTTGTTCCATGTCCAGTTCTAACTGTTGCTTCCTGACCTGCATACAGGTTTCTCAAGAGGCAGGTCAAGTGGTCTGGTATTCCCATCTCTTTCAGAATTTTCCACAGTTTATTGTGATACACACAGTCAAAGGCTTTGGCATAGTCAATAAAGCAGAAATATAAATGTATTTAATTCTCAAAACTCTAAGATGTAGCAACTGTTATTATCATGCCAATTTTACAGAAAAGAAAGTTGAGGCTTAAAGAGGTTCAGAAATGTGGTCAAGATCACATAGTTAATAAGTGGTAGAACCAGAATTGGAAGTTCACCATCACGCTCTGTGCTCCTTACCCCTGCCCTGCACTCCAGTGATGGGTTGAAAACATTTTGCAAACACTAAATTTCACTATTGTCTATTCTCTCATTTCCATGTCTTAAGTCTTTTTTCACACTATTTCCTTGACCTGGAGTGTCTTTACTCCTCTTTCGGCTACCTCTTACTTGTCTTATGGGATAAAAAGTGAGGTCCCAGAGCCCCGCATGATGTGTTGGACCTGCGTTACTCTGGCTTGTGAGTGAGAGCTAATAGTTATATTTTCTGGAATTTTTCGTCAGTTGTTAAACATAGGCATTCTTAAAAATGCAGTTCTATAAACTGACAATGAAACAAATTATATTAAAATACAGTAATGAATATTTAAAACCCATCACTTCCTCATTTTTTTATTCTGTTACATAGTCTCATCTATGCTCTTCAGGTTATTTCCAGCTATTGTACCTGTATGACAAAAACAGTCTTCCCAACTCTGCATTCAGTGACGTCACACTGGTAATTGAAAATTGGCCCTGATTGAAGGAGATCCATTAGAGTAATAGCCTGATGCTACAAACCAGGCTTTTGGTCTCAAAGAGCTAGTTGCTGAGTAATTACCAGCACATCACTGCCATTAATTAACTGTTCTCTTGGACAAGTAACCTTTCTGTTAATTTTCTTATCAATAAGATGGAGATAGCATTAGTGCCTACTTCACAGACTTGTGAAGAATAATCATGATACATGGGAAGGATTTAGCATAACTCCTAGTACAGAGTCAGCCATGAGTGAGTGGACATGGTCAATATTATCATTAAAGCAAACTTATTATTATCATTAAGTCATCATCTTGTGCAAGTAGCCTTTCCTTCCATCCAAGCTGGGTCCCACCTTAGAGATTATCTGTAACTTGAGTTTCATCACAGTACACTGGGATTATCAGTTTGTGTCATTTCCCCTCTTCAAGAAGTGAGCTAGCTAACAAAGTCTTGAGTTTTCTCTTCTGAACACATAGCCCAATGCCTGACACACAGTAGGACCTCACCAAACTGTTTAGATTATTAGTGAGCAAAGTGTTTAGAAACTTCTGAAAAACCAGAATTAGGGAACTTGAGGTTTCTTTAATCACATTACAAACTTTAAGAAATTCTTCTCCACATCCAGGCACTGCTGGAATATTATGTTTGGGGTTCATGCCTTGGGAGTACCTTATCATGTGGTCATTTTGGAATTTCAGGAACCAAAAGTCCCCTGTTTTGGTGCCCAGACAGACCTACCACACACTGAACTCTTTTATAACAAAGTTCTCAGTGTGTATAATATGGAGCCCCTGTGATAGTTTTAGCGTGTCTAGGAAGAATATGACCAGTAACTTTCCAAACCACTTGAAGGTAGCTGGAACTGCCTCTGTCTCAACTATTTAGAGGAANCTTTTATAACAAAGTTCTCAGTGTGTATAATATGGAGCCCCTGTGATAGTTTTAGCGTGTCTAGGAAGAATATGACCAGTAACTTTCCAAACCACTTGAAGGTAGCTGGAACTGCCTCTGTCTCAACTATTTAGAGGAAAAAAAGATCTTGATGTCACATCAACAAACTCTTAAAGAGATTGCACATACCTGGAGTGCTTTTCAAGGCCTAGGAGCCAGTGATTGCAGGCTGATTTCAGGCAGAAAGGAGGGGAGAGGCCAAAGGCATGTTGAAAAATCATTTTTTGTCTGTTGTTCCTTTGTATGAACTGGTTGCTGGCTTATGCAACACCCAGTAATTAAAATGGCTGGAATGCTTTGCATTTTTAAAGCAACGTGAAGGCGGCTCATAGGCCTGGAGCTGGAGCCAGCTGGAGGCCCAGTGATCCTACCCTGGCTGCCCCTTGGCCTGGCAGAGATGGTTGGCATCTGCCTTAGGGTGGGGGTGGCAGGGAGTAGGCAGGAAGTCACATGGGTCAGGAGTAGTCCCTTTCCCAGTCAGGTGCATCCATCTCTAGCAGGAAGATACACATGGGCCACCCACCTTGTGGAACTCTGTAATGATTAGTGGTGCTGCCGAGAAATGGTAAACAGTGAATGAGATAGCTACCCTGTACCAGGTCCTGTACTAATAACATTATGTATGTTATCTGAATTCAAGAACAAAACTCAGAGCGTATCACCCTCCTGCTCAAAACTCTCTGGATCCCTCATGCATTTAGAGTGAATTCTGAATGCCTCCAGCTTCCATCCCCAGCGTGATGTAGTCCCTGCCATCGCTGCCCCTGCCCCCCCCTGCTCTCCCCACTGCTCACCATGTTCCCATCATGCTGGCCTCCTTTCATCCTCTCACCAAGCTCAGCTCGCTTCCGGCTCCAGGACTGCCTCCGTCTCCTCCCTGGGCTTTCCTCACTGCTGCTATGGCTGGCTCCTTCTTGTTATTCGGCATTCAGCTCAGTTGTCACCTTTTCAGAGCCATATGCCCTGGTTGAAGTAGGACAACCATCCCCAGTCACTTAAGCGTCCCACTGCCCTGTGTTTCAGATTTATTTCTTTTTTGCACTTACTGTTATCTGAAAAAAAAAAAATCTTCTTTGCTTATTTTTTATTCATTGTCTTTTCCACATAGAATAGAAGTAACTTAAGGTCAGGGCCCTTGTCTGTACTTTCTCTGGTATATCCACAGCACCTAAATCAGTTCAGTTCAGTCGCTCAGTTGTATCCAACTCTTTGCAACCCCATGAACCTGAGCACGCCAGGCCTCCCTATCCATCACCAATTCCTGGAGTTTACCCATGGTCATGTCCATTGAGTCGGTAATGCAATCCAACCATCTCAACATCTGTCGTCCCCTTCTCCTCCTGCCCTCAATCTCTCCTAGCATCAGGTTCTTTTCAAATGAATTGTCTCGTCGCATCAGTTCAGTTCAGTTCAGCCACTCAGTCGTGTCTGACTCTTTGCGACTTCATGAACCGCAGTATGCCAGGCCTCCCTATCCATCACCAATTCCCAGAGTTTGCCCAAACCCATATTCATTGAGTCAGTGATGCCATCCAACCAGCTCATCCTCTGTCATACCCCNTTCAGCCACTCAGTCGTGTCTGACTCTTTGCGACTTCATGAACCGCAGTATGCCAGGCCTCCCTATCCATCACCAATTCCCAGAGTTTGCCCAAACCCATATTCATTGAGTCAGTGATGCCATCCAACCAGCTCATCCTCTGTCATACCCCTCTCCTCCTGCCCTCAATCTTTCCCAGTATCAGGGTCTTTTCCAATGAGTCAGCTCTTTGCATCAGGTGGCCAAAATATTGGAGTTTCAGCTTCAACATCAGTCCTACCAATGAACACCCAGGACTGATATCCTTTAGGATGGACTACTTGGATCTCCTTGCAGTCCAAGGGACTCTCAAGAGTCTTCTTTAACACCACAGTTCAAAAGCATCAATTCTTCAGCACTCAATTATTTATAGTCCAACTCTCCCATCCATGCATGACTACTGGAAAAACAGTAGCGTTGACTAGATAGACGTATGTTGACAAAGTAATGTTTCTCCTTTTTAATATACCCTCCAGGTTGGTCATAACTTTCCTTCCAAGGAGTGTCTTTTAATTTCATGGCTGCAATCACCATCTGCATTTATTTTTGAGCCCCCCAAAATAGTCAGCCACTGTTTCCACGTTTCTGCATCTATTTCCCATGAAGTGGTGGGACCGGATGCCATGATCTTCATTTTCTGAAGGTTGAGCTTTAAGCCAACTTTTTCACTCTCCTCTTNCGACCATGGAACACAGTCTGGAACTCGGAGAAGTGTGACCGTTGCACACAGGCTGGACCTGGGTGCAGGGCAAACGTGGCACAAAGGCCGGACCTCGATGCAGGGTGACTGTGGCACACAGGCCCGACCTTGGCGCAGGGCATGTGCAGAACACAGGCCGGACATCGGCTCAGGGCGACCGCAGCACACAGGACGGACCTCAGAGCAGGGGGACCGCGGCACACAGCCCGGACCTCTGCGGAAGGCTACTGCGGCACACAGCCTGGAACTTGGCAAAGAGGAACAGCGGCAAAGAGCCAGGAACAGCTCACAAGCCGAGGGCGGAACACAGGCCAGACCTGGGCACAGGGCGACAGCGGCAAACAGCGCTGTCCTGGGGAGATGGCGACTTCGGCACAAAGCTCGGACCTCGCAACAGGGCGAACACGGCACACAGCCCGGTCCTCTGCAGAAGACTACCTCAGCACACTGCCTGGACCTCAGAACAAGGCGACCATGGCACACAGCCGGGACCTCGGCACAGAGGGAACACGATACAGAGCCCAGAACACGTCGCAAGCCAAGGGCGGAACACAGCCTGGACTCAGCACAGGGCGACTGCAGCACACAGCCCAAGCCACAGTGAAGAGAGACTGAGGCACACAGCACAGACCTGGGCACAGGGCGACCCTGGCAAACAGCACCGACCTCGGGATATGGCAACCATGGCACACACACCGGACATGGACGCAGGGTAACTGTGGGACACAGTCCGGAACTTGGCGCAAGACTACCATGGCACACAGCTCAGAACTAGCTTCAAGGCTACCGTGGCACACAGACCGGACCTCGGCACAGGGCAACCACGGCACACAGCCTGAACCTCAGTGAAGGGAGTTGGCGGCACACAGCCCGGAAATCTGTGCAGGCNATTACTGGTTGGGGCATAGACTTGGATTACTGTGATATTGAATGGTTTGCCTTGGAAATGAACAGAGATCATTCTTTCGTTTTTGAGATTGCATGCTAGTACTTCATTTCGGACTCTCTTGTTGACCATGATGGCTACTCCATTTCTTCTGAGGGATTCCTGCCCGCAGTAGTAGATATAATGGTCAGCTCAGTTAAATTCACCCATTCCAGTCCATTTTAGTTCACTGATTCCTAGAATGTCGACGTTCACCCTTGCCATCTCTTGTTTGACCACTTCCAATTTGCCTTGATTCATGGACCTGACATTCCAGGTTCCTATGCAATATTGCTCTTAACAGCACTGGATCTTGCTTCTATCACCAGTCACATCCACAGCTAGGTATTGTTTTTGCTTTGTCTCCACCCCTTCATTCTTTCTGGAGAATGGGTTACCTCGCAAAAATGACTCCCTGACTCTGGAGGTGGTTGTCAAGGCACACGAACTCTGGGGGCCTGCAGGAGAGCTGAGGGGTACTGCAGTGAGGGAATTCCTGGGGACCTCATCCTTACTCCCCAGTAGATAAAGCCTGGGACATTTGGTTATTAACAATGTAAGAAATTAATATTTTGATGAAGCTTGCTTTACAGTTCCCTCTGGCCCCTTGTCTTCATAGCCCTTTTCAACTGAGTTCAGAGCCCTTGAAGTGCCTTCAAAATTCTCCACTCCCTACCCACTGGGAAATCTCTACTGGGGTCTGCTTTCTTCTTGGTGATCCATGAGGAGACAGGTCTGGGTATATAGGTGAGATCCTCCAAACAGTGTGTACATGGAAAAGAGGTGTCAAAGGGCTCAGACCTGGGAGCTCCAACATTCAGAAATCAGAAGAATGTGGAGGGACTTTTCTGCTTTTGCCAAATTATTTCTTTCTTGAGTTCTTAGCCATAACATTTCTGGCTAAAGGGTGGGAACAATATGGCTGTAAATGAATGTATGAGTCAATTTCTGGGCAACTTCACCATCACTGGATATTAACATTCAGCTTTTTGGGGGGTCCTTTTAGAACGTGTAAATTGTTATCTTCAGACTACTTTCACTTACATTTCTTTGATTTCTAGTGAGAATTAACATTTTCCTGTCTGGGGCTTCCCTGGTGGCTAGTGGTAAAGAATCCGCCTGCAATACAGGAGAGAAGTACAATGCAGGAGACAGAAGTTCAAGCCCTGGGTCGGGAAGATCCCCTGGAAAAGGAAATGGCAACCCATTCCATCATTCTTGCCTGGGAAATGCCATCGACAGAGGAGCCTGGCAGGCTACAGATCATGGGGTTGCAAAAGAGTCAGTAAGACTAAGCAACTAAACAACAGTTATTTGTTTATTAACTGTATTTCCCTTATGGGGATGGTCCTGTCTTTTATTTCTGTATCTTTTAGAATATAGACATTTATTTTACAAATTTGTATCAGCTATTTTTTTTNGAAGCTGAATTTGAACAGTTCTATGAAGACCTACAAGACCTTTTAGAACTAACACCCAAAAAAGATGTCCCGTTCATTATATGGGACTGGAATGCAAAGGTAGGAATTCAAGAAACACCTGGAGTAACAGGCAGATTTGGCCTTGGAGTACACAGTGAAGCAGGGCAAAGGCTAATAGAGTTTTACCAAGAGAATGCACTGGTCATAGCAAATACCCTTTTCCAACAACATAAGAGAAGACTCTACACATGGACATCACCAGGTGGCCAACATCGAAATCCGATTAATAGTATTCTGTGCAGCCAATGATGGAGAAGTTCTACACATTCAGAAAAAGAACCCTGGCAGCTGACTATGGCTCAGATCATGAACTCCTTATTACCAAATTCAGGCTTAAATTGAAAGAAAGTTGGGAAACCACTAGACCATACAGGTATGACCTAAATCAAATCCCTTATGCTGTATAGTGGAAGTGAGAAATAGGTTTAAGGGACTAGATCTGATAGAGTGCCTGATGAACTATGGATAGAGGTTCATGACATTGTACAGGAGACAGAAATCAAGACCATCCCCAAGAAAAAGAAATGCAAAAAAGTAAAATTTCTGTCTGGGGAGGCCTTACAAATAGCTGTGAAAAGAAGAGAAATGAAAAGTAAAGGAGAAAAGGAAAAATGTACCCATTTGAATGCAGAGTTCCAAAGAGTAGCAAGGAGAGATAAGAAAACCGTCCTCAATGATAAATGCAAAGAAATCGAGGAAAACAATAGAATGGGAAAGACTAGAGATCTCTTCAAGAAAACTAGAGATACCAAGGGAACATTTCATGCAAAGATGGGCTCAATCAAGGACAGAAATGGTATAGACCTAACAGAAACAGAAGATATTAAGAAGAGGTGGCAGGAATACAAAGAAGAAGTATACAAAAAAGATCTTAATGACCCAAAGAATCATGATGATGTGGTCACTCACACTCCCCTAGAACCAGACATCCTGGAATGTGATGTCAAGTGGGCCTTAGGAAGCATCTGTATAAACAAAACACCTAGATCAGTATTCAATAAATATATGTCAAAATAGGAAGTCTTTGCAGCAACCAGGCAAGCTAGACATCATTGTCTTCACCTTCCAGGTGAGAAAGCTGATGCTCTGGGAGGTTAAATAACTTGCCCAATGTCATCCCATAGGAGGGGATGTCCCCAAGTTCTGTCTGATTCCTAAGCCCATGCTTTAGGATGAGTATGCAAATGGCACCCCAATCCAGTACTCTTGCCTGGAAAATCCCATGGACAGAGGAGCCTGGTGGGCTGCAGTCCATGGGGTCGCGAAGAGTCGGACTTGACTGAGCGACTTCACTTTCACTTTTCCCTTTCATGCATTGGAGAAGGAAATGGCAACCTACTCCAGTGTTCTTGCCTGGAGAATCTCAGGGAAGGGGGAGCCTGGTGGGCTGCCGTCTATGGGGTCGCACAGAGTTGGACTCGACTGAAGCGACTTAGCAGCAGTAGCAGCATGCACAGGTGACTGCATTTAAAGGGAAGAAATCAGGAATCAAGGGTAACTGTGAGTGCTTTTGGAATATAATGATGGTAGGATCAAGAAATAAGAATGTAAATGCATGATGGAACCCACCCTACTCGTGGTCTATCCACGTTCTGCCACCTTGCTTCCTTGGATGAGTTAATTGCCGTCTCTGAGCATTTTTTTTAAAAATGTGCAGTGGGTGTCTGCTTCCATCTCCCCAAGGACAATTATATAAGAACATGTGAAGTTCCAGCATTCTAATGCCCCTCTCCTGTCTGAGATGGAGAGACTGTTATATTGCATGGATCACTTGGGTGGGAGCCACACCCCAGGGGAACAGTGCTCTCCTGACTATGTGGATAACCTCGGCACTGAGCAACTAGGTTTAGAAGTTGGCCTTTAAAATACTTTGGGCTGTTTGAGGAAGGGCAGAGTTGGTTAAATAAGGAACATTATCACTATATTGCCTCCCTTATAGGAGCTGCTTACTCCAGAGTCTGCCCCAACCTCACCCCCATCTCTAGGCTTCCTCCTAGACAAGGAGGATCTGTTTCCTTCCTCACCATGACAAGGCTGCATCTTACCCCACTATTGGCTTTTTTAAAAGTGTTTTATTCTGATATAATTTCTATCTATAGAAAAGTTGAAAGAATAGTTCAAAGAAATATCAGATACTTCTTGCCCTTAGAGTTTAATACATTAGTACATTTCCTCTTTCCTCCCTCTCTCTCCCCCTCTCTCTCTCAATACACACACAGACACACACACACACACACACAGAGACACACACACACACAACACACTACTTAGCAGTTAGCTACAGACATGATGCCTCTTTATCCCTAAGTATTTCAGCATTCATTTCCCAAACACAGGCCTCCATCAGCTCCTGCAGTGTGGAGCAGCTTAGGCAATGCGGTTTACATTCCAAACCCCAACTCTGCATCTTAGTAACTGTGTGCTTTTATGCCAGTTTCACTCTTCTGGGCCTCAGTTTCCTTATCTGTACGTTGGGGGCACTAAGCACACCTACATCATAGGGTCAATGTAAGAATTAAATTAGATATCCCATGTGAAAGGGTTGGCACTGTGCTTGGGATGTAAAAAGTATGTAATAAATAAATGGGAGTGTTTTGCCAGAATGCTATGGTGTTTTCTTCCTTGAAATGATTTCACTTCTTGAATTTCTTCTCATCCTTCTTCAGGCCAATTTTCAGAGAAAGCAAGGCAGGTTCTTTCCTTCATTCCCCTGTCTTTGCTTACTGAACAGTGACGCCAGGTCTGACTCTGTTTTGCGTACTGAGATAGAGCAGCTAACAAGGCAGCCGCAGTTCCCGTCCTTAGAGTTTGTGTTTGCATGGTGGGGACAGACAGTAGACATGAAAGCAAATAGATGGACCATTTCAGCAGGTCATAAGGGCAATGAAGAAGAGAAGACCAAGTGACTCTAGGGCCAGGAAGCATATAGGGGATTCCTTTGATTAGGTTAACCAGAGAAGACTTCTCAGATGAGATCAAAGTTCTACTAGATCCTTTTAATCTGAGAAAAATGTCTTCTGGGAATATGTCAGGCACAATTTGGTTGCTCAATAAATGTTTTTCTCATGATTGTGTGCACAGTGGGATGCATGAGAGTTTTAAATCCTCTGCAAAGAATGTAATCATGGGAACAACACTTCTCTACCATTTACTTGGAGCTGTGCATGTCACATCAGTTGTCCTGTCAGCCTTTCTGCCCTCACTCTCAAGTAGGTATCATTGGCCTCATTTTGTAGATGAGGAGACTGAGGTTTGCAGAAGCAAGTTCATTTGCCCAAGAACAAAGAGTCAAATGTTCTCTGACTGCATCTTGCACCAAAAATGAGTGTCAGCTTCTTACTGTTCAGAGGGACAAAGCAGCAGGTTTTCATTTGAGGAAAGAGGGTTGTGCTGAATGTCAGAGGCACTTTTCTAACTCCAGCCCTGTGTCTTTTGAGCCTTGAGTTTCCGTATAACCCTCCTTGACACTGGAGGGTTCCTCACAGTGTCTCCAGATGAATCTGGTGAGTTCACCTGGTTTGTTATTTTCACTTCCTCTTCTTTGATGGGGAAACATAATGAAAGAGGGAAGAGAATTAGGAAAACAAATGAGCTTGCAGGTACCACCTGCACCAAGGGATCACACCGTAAGAGAGTCGGTCTACGACGGTCACAAAGGGGAGGGATGACGCCCTGTGTCACAGCATCCAGTCTAGTGCCCTGTCCACAGTAGGAGCTCAAGCCTGCTCTCGTATCGACAAGTGTTCTCTTATGCCAGTTAGAAAAGCAATGCCACTGCTGCTGGCTGCCCCTCATACAGTGTGAAGATGTTGCCAGCTATGATTTGCTGCTCTGTTCCAGGATTCCTGTTTTAAGCAGGCCAGTGACATATTAGGGAGTTTCCAAAGTAGGTTAGATAGGGGCAAGTTACCATTCTGGTTAATTGACTATATTAGTTATTTATTCCTGCACAACAGTATTACCACACGTTCAGTGGCTTAAAAGAACATTCATCTGATATCTCATGGTTTCTATGGGTCAGGAGTCCAGGCCTGGCTTAACTGGGTCCTCTGTAAGACCATGATCAAGATGTTCACCAGGGCTGTGGCTTTATCTTCCTTGCTCCGTGTTTGTGGCCACGTTGCATTTCCTGTGGACTCAGTTTCTCACTGGCTGCAGGCAGAAGTTCACCCTCACCTCCTTGCCTTGTGACTCTCAGTAGCAGCTCACTTGATCGCACTGGCTTCTTCAACGCCAGCAGAGAAGATTACCTCCTCCCCAGATGGACACTGCAGTCCTATGTAATGTGATCATATACACATGTACATGTATAATCATATCCATCCCATCTCTTGTGCTGTATTTTTCTGGTGGAAAGCATGTCATGGTCCTGCCCACACTCAGGAAGGGAACTATGCAAAATGTAGATATCAAGAGGAGGGGATAACAGGGACCACTTTGGCTTATCTTTGAAAAAGACTGATAAGAATGGTGAAAACTTCAGAAAGCATGGTGTGTGGAAAACATTCAAAAGTACTTGAAAAATTTTACCTGGGAAAGAGGAAAATAATAATAATCAACCCTTATTTATTGATGAACTATGGACTGAGGTTCGTGATATTTTATTGGAGACAGGGATCAAGACCATCCTCATGGAAAAGAAATGCAAAAATGCAAAAAGCTGTCTGGGGAGGTCTTACAAATAGCTGTGAGAAGAAGAGAAGCGAAAAGCAAAGGAGAAAAGGAAAGATATAAGCATCTGAATGCAGAGTTCCAAAGAATTGCAAGAAGAGATAAGAAAGCCTTCCTCAGCGATCAATGCAAAGAAATAGAGGAAAACAACAGAATAGGAAAGACTAGAGATCTCTTCAAGAAAATTAGAGATACCAAGGGAATATTTCACGCAAAGATGGGCTCAATAAAGGACAGAAATGGTATGGACCTAACAGAAGCAGAAGATCGTAAGAAGAGGGGGCTGCTGCTGCTAAGTCACTTCAGTCGTGTCCGACTCTGTGTGACCCCATAGACGGAAGCCAACCAGGCTCCCTCGTCCCTGGGATTCTCCAGGCAACAACACTGGAGTGGGTTGCCATTTCCTTCTCTAATGCTAGAAACTGAAAAATGAAAGGGAAGTCACTCAGTCGTGTCCAACTCTTTGTTACCCCATGGACCGCAGCCTACCAGGCTCCCCTGTCCATGGGATTTTCGAGGCAAGAGTACTGGAGTGGAGTGCCATTGCCTTCTCTGAATAGAAGGGGAAAGAATACACAGAAGAACGGTACAAAAAAGATATTCAGGACCAAGATAATCACGATGGTGTGATCATTCACCTAGAGCCAGACATCCTGGAGTGTGAAGTCAGATGGGCCTTAGAAAGCATCATTATGAAGAAAGCTAGTGGAGGTGATGCAATTCCAGTCGAGCTAATTCAAATCCTGAAAGGTGATGCTGTGAAAGTGCTGCACTCAATATGCCAGCAAATTTGAAAACTCAGCAGTGGCCACAGGACTGCAAAAGGTCAGTTTTCATTCCAATCCCAAAGAAAGGCAATGCCAAAGAATGCTCAAACACAGAGTTGCACTCATCTCACACACTACTAAAGTAATGCTCAAAATCCTCCAACTCAGGCTTTAGCAATACATGAACTGTGAACTTCCAGATGTTCAAGCTGGTTTTCGAAAAGGCAGAGAAACCAGAGATCAAATTCCAACATCTGTTGGATGATCCAAAAAGCAAGAGAGTTCCAGAAAAACAGCTATTTCTGCTTTATTGACTATGCCAAAGCCTTTGACTTTGTAGATCACAAGAAACTGTGGAAAATTCTGAAAGAGATGAGAATACCAGACCACCTGACCTGCCTCTTGAGAAATCTGTATGCAGGTCAGGAAGCAACAGTTAGAACTGGACATGGAACAATAGACTGGTTTGAAATAGGAAAAGGAGTGCGTCAAGGGTGTATATTGTCACCCTGCTTATTTAACTTACATGCAGAGTATGTCATGAGAAACACTGGGCTGGAAGAAGCACAAGCTGGAATCAAGACTGCCGGGAGAAATATCAGTAACGTCAGATATGCAGATGACACCACCCTTATGGCAGAAAGTGAAGAGAAAGTAAAAAGCCTCTTGATGAAGTGGAAGAGGAGAGTGAAAAATTTGGCTTAAAGCTCAACGTTCAGAAAACGAAGATCATGGCATCTAGTCCCATCACTTCATTGCAAATAGATGGGGCAACAGTTGGAGTAGTGTCAGACTTAATTTTTTTCGGCTCCAGAATCACTGCAGATGGTGACTGCAGCCATAAAATTAGAAGACGCTTACTCCTTGGCAGGAAAGTTATGACCAACCTAGATAGCATATTCAAAAGCAGAGATATTACTTTGCCAACAAAGTCTGTCTAGTCAAGGCTATGGTTTTTCCAGTAGTCATGTATGGATGTGAGAGTTGGCCTGTGAAGAAAGCTGAGAGCCAAAGAATTAATGCTTTTGAACTGTGGTGTTGGAAAAGACTCTTGAGAGTCCCTTGGACTGCAAGGAGATCAACCAGTCCATTCTAAAGGAGATCAGCCCTCGGATTTCTTTGCAAGGAGTGATGCTAAAGCTGAAACTCCAATACTTTGGCCACCTCATGCAAAGAGTTGACTCATTGGAAAAGACTCTCATACTGGGAGGGATTGGGGGAAGGAGGAGAATGGGATGACAAAGGATCAGATGGCTGGATGGCATCACTGACTTGATGGACCTGAGTCTGAGTGAACTCCAGGAGATGGTGAATGACAGGGAGGCCTGGTGTGCTGCGATTCATGGGGTCGCAGAGTCAGACACAACTCAGTGACTGAAGTGACCTGAATTGAACTGAGGAGTTTTCATATGTTGCCTCACTTAAGTGTCGTAGAACCCTGTGTGGTCGTTACTGTCGTCATCCCCATTTTACAGATAAGGAAACTAGGTCAAGATATGCCATGCGTGACACAGCTATTGAGTAGTACTGCTGGGAATTGGACCCAGGCAGTCTGCCTCCAGGGGTCATGCCTGGCAAAGACTGTCAGTCATTAGAAGACAACGTCGGGTTTCCCCTAAAAGATACTAGGACCAAAGAAGAAAAGCTACCAGGTGGTAGGTTTGGGGCTTACCAGAAGCTCCTGAGTCCACATTGCCAGGGCAGAATTAGCCGGCACTGAGGAGCAGTTGTCCAGGTTAGAGTAGGAAGTGTGCTTCTGCCTTCTGCAGTCTCCACCATGCCCCATTGTCTCTTTAAGTGAAGCCATAGGTCGGTTACTTCTCATGCTGCTGTTTCTTGGCCCCTTGGCCAAGCATTCAGTTGGTCTAAAACTGTGGTCACAGGAGGAGGTAAAGGAGGAGCTGGTCCTCAGTGACCATGTGTGATGCTCAGCAATTGTAGGAGGAGAGCCTTCAGACAAGGATAGAAGTATAAAGCAGGTCAGCTTCCACCATGAACTGAGACAAAAGGCGCTCACCTCTCTGGGTCTTAACTCCCTTACCTGTTTAATGGCAGTGGAAGCTTTGGTCCTTGGGAGGATCCAGTGAGAGCCTGGAGAACAAACTAACTCCTACACATACTTCAAGGCCCAGATCCATAGTCTAAAAGAAGCCAGATTCCTGGCATTAGATATATAAGACTTGAAAACCCATGTGTTTTCCCTTTTTGTTCAGAGATAGTTTTGAGGGGGGAAAGAGTCCAACCCTTTGAGAAAATAGAAAGGGGAGGATGCATGGAGGGGAAGCACCACTATGAGGTCAGGAGTTCTTTTTGGTTACTTCTGTTCTATTTTTCAAAGAAAGCTATTCTTCAAGAGAGTGAAACGAAAGAGTAAGGAGAGAAGTATATTTTTTTGTGGGTCTTCCCTGCCCAAGAATCCCAAAGTAGCCCCTGGAGAAATCAAAATGCATCATAAAAAACAAAAAAGATCATGGAAACCCTGAAACAGCAATAGTGCTTTGGCCCTACATCAGCCAATTATTATCAACAATAGTAATAGTTGACACTTAAGTAGTGTATTTATTTATATTTATACTTTAGCACATATTTATTATGTGCCCGGCAAGGATATAAGTACTTTATTATTGATTCCTTTAAGCCTTAGCTCAGCCCTATGGGGCAAACATTATCATAATTCTATTTGATAGGTGGAAACTGAAACCCAAAAAGGTTAGGTAACTCAGCCAAGGTCACACAGTTCATCAGAGGCAGAGCGAGGATTCATGCCCTTACAGGTTGCTCTAAGACTTGAACCTTTATGTTGATTTTATATCCTGCAATTTTACTATATTTACTGATTAGCTCTAGAAATTTTCTGGTGGGGTCTTTAGGGTTTTCTATGTAGAGGATCATGTCATCTGCAAACAGTGAGAGTTTTACTTCTTCTTTTACAATCTGGATTCCTTTTATTTCTTTTTCTGCTCTGATTGCTGTGTCCAAAACTTCCAAAATTGTTTTGAATAGTAGTGGTGAGAGTGGGCACTCTTGTCTTGTTCCTGACTTTAGGGGAAATGCTTTCAACTTTTCACCATTGACGATAATGTTTGCTGTGTGTTTGTCATATATAGCTTTTATTATGTTGAGGTATGTTCCTTCTATTCCTGCTTCAAATGGATGTTGAATTTTGTCAACACACAGAAATCCCTTGCATTCCCTTACACTAACAATGAGAAAACAGAAAGAGAAGGAAACAATTCCATTCACCATTGCAATGAAAAGAATAAAATACTTAGGAATATATCTACGTAAAGATACAAAAGTCCTATATATAGAAAACTATAAAACACTGGTGAAAGAAATCAAAGAGGACACAAATAGATGGAAAAATATACCATTCTCATGAATCGGAAGAATCAATATAATGTGAAAATGAGTATACTACCCAAAGTAACTATAGATTCAATGTAATCCCTATCAAGCTACCAGCGGTATTTTTCAGAGAACTAGAACAGATAATTTCACAATTTGTGTGGAAATATAGAAAACCTCGAATAGCCAAAGCAGTTTGGAGAAAGAAGATTGGAACTGGAGGAATCAACCTGCCTGACTTCAGTCTGTATTACAAAGCCACAATCATCAAGACAGTATGGTAATGGTACAAAGACAGAAATATAGATCAATGGAACAAAGTAGAAAGCCCAGAGATAAATCCATGCACCTATGGACACCTTATCTTTGACAAGGGAGTCAAGAATATACAATAGAGAAAAGACAATCTCTTTAACAAGTGGTGCTGGGAAAACTGGTAAAAGTTGTAAAAGAATGAAACTTGATCACTTTCTAACACCATACACAAAAATAAATGCAAAATGGATTAAAGATCTAGACGTAAGACCAGAAACTATAAAACTCCTAGAGGCAAAACACTCTCCAACATAAACCATAGCAGGATCCTCTATGACCCACTTCTCAGATTATTGGAAATAAAAGCAAAAATAAACAGATGGGACCTAATTAAAATTAAAAGCTTCTGTACAACAAAGGAAACTATAAGCAAGGTGAAAAGACAGCCTTCAGAATGGGAGAAAATAATAGCCAATGAAGCAACAGACAAAGAATTAATCTAAAAAATATACAAGCAACTCCTGCAGCTCAATTACAGAAAAATTAAAGACCCAATCAAAAAGTGGGCCAAAGAACTATACGGACATTTCTTCAAAGAAGACATACAAATGGCTGCTGCTGCTGCTAAGTTGCTTCAGTTGACTCTGTGCAACCCCATAGATGGCAACCTACCTGGCTGCTCCATCCCTGGGATTCTCCAGGAAAGAATACTGGAGTGGGTTGCTATATCCTTCTCCAATGAATGAAAGTGAACAGGGAAAGTGAAGTCGTTCAGTTGTGCCCAAGTCTCAGGGATCCCATGGACTGCAGCCTGCCAGGCTCTTCCGTCCATGGGATTTTTCAGACAAGATGGCTAACAAACACATGAAAAGATGCTCAACATCACTCATCATCAGAGAAATGCAAATCAAGACCACAATGAGGTACCATTTCATGCCAGTCAGAATGGCTGCTATCCTCAAGTCTACAAGCAATAATTGCCGGAGAGGGTATGGAGAAAAGGGAACCCTTTTACACTGTTGGTGGGAATGCAAACTATTAAAGCCACTATGGAGAACAGTGTGGAGATTCCTTAAAAAACTGGAAATAGAACTGCCATACGACCCAGCAATCCCACTACTGGGCATACTCACTGAGGAATCCAGAATTGAGATTGACACGTATACCCCAGTGTTCATCACAGCACTGTTTATAATAGCCAGGACATGGAAGCAACCTAGATGTCCATCAGCAGATGAATGTATAAGAAAGCGGTGGTACATATACACAATGGAGTATTACTCAGCCATTAAAAAGAATACATTTAATCAGTTGTGATGAGGTGGATGAAACTGGAGCCTATTATACAGAGTGAAGTAAGCCAGAAAGAAAAACACCAATACAGTATACTAACGCATATATATGGAATTTAGAAAGATGGTAATGATAACCCTGTATGCAAGACAGCAAAAGAGACTCAGATGTATAGAACAGTCCTTTGGACTCTGTGGGAGAGAACGAGGGTGGGATGATATGGGAGAATTGCATTGAAAGATGTAAATTATCACATGTGAAATGAAATGCCAGTTCAGGTTCAATGCATGATATAGCGTACTCGTGGCTGGTGCACTGTGATGACCCAGAGGGATCGAATGGGGAGAGAGATGGGAGGGGGGTTCAGGATGGGGAACACATATACACCTGTGGCAGATTCATGTCAATGTATGGCAAAAGCAATACAATATTGTAAAGTAATTAGCCTCCAATCAAAATAAATAAATTTATATTTTAAAAATTAAGTTTTTTTAAAAAGACTTGAATCTTTAACTGCTGTCTATTCAGACCCTTCAGGATTGATTGAGCATGGATAAGGCACCATGCTGAATGCCAGGGAATGAGAGGAAAGAGGAAGGAGGCATGAGGAAAGGGCAAGACCCCAAAAGCTAAGTCTCCCAAGCTAAGTCCACTTTCTGGTTGTGGGAACGCAGGCAGGACTCTAAGCATCTGGGTGTTTCAAGTCCTGGTCCTTCTAGTGCCTCATACAGTTAAAAAAACAATCGGTGGAAGAGGGGAGAAAAGGAGAGACAGAGGGACATATAAAGGGAGCCGATGAGGAAGGAAGGGAGAAAAGAAATAGAAGCTACAATATTTATAGTAGTAGCCTGGTCTTAGTTAGTGTTTATTTTGTCAGGTACTGCTCAGTGCCTTACCGACATTATGCTATTTAATCTAACAGTGACAACCCCAGGACAGGGTTAATACTACTATCTCCTTCTGAAGGATAATGAAACCAAGGCATGAGAAGTTCATTAGCTCGTTCAAGGTCACATGGCTGGTGAGTTTTGGAAGCCAGGATTCTGACCTGGCAGTGTCATTTTAGTGCCCAGACTCGTCGTCGGTAGCAAAAACAGTAAATATTTGAGGTCAAGGTGTAATCCCACCCGTATGCAGGGTATTTGGCAGATTATAAAACTCTTTGTGGTGAGGTTTCCAAGGGTGGAGTTGGGGACAGAAATTTCCGGGTTTCTCAGCCAGCAATTCTCAGCTAACACTTGAGTGGAAAACGCCAAGGTGATCAGAGATGTGAAATAGAAACCCAGTGCAGCCGACCTCGGCGCGTGGCTCAGAGGCCCCTTGGTGGCCTGATCCCCTCAGGGGTGGCTCAGTCTCCTGCAGTTCTACTCTGGTCACCTGTAATGTTACTCCCCAGAACACACTCCTGAGATACCCTTCTCATTTACCTCCCTGTCCCCCCAGGGCCTCCTGCAGCCATGAAATCCCAACCTAGTTCAGCAAAACACAAACCAGGTGCACTGTCCCACACCCATGAGCCGACAGCTGTTTAATTGGTGTCCAGGCAGGTAGGCAAAAGAAGAGAGAAATCAAGGGAACACACATCGACGGGCTCCTTCAGGGCACATAGAGTTCCAGGTAGATTTGGTGATGCCAGAGGCAGAAATAGAGGTTTGCTTAGCCTTGACGAGAGAGGAAGCTCTTTGTTCTTGCTCCCTCTGCCGTGTTTTGCTTTTCTGCTCCCATTGTCCCATTGCAGAATGGGGCCACCAGTGCCTGCTCAACCTTTGGAATACTCTAGGGAAGTATACTGGCGTGGGTAGCCATTCCCTTCTCCAGGGAATCTTCCCAATCCAGGGACTGATCTCGGGTCTCCCATATTGCAGGAAGATTCTTTACCATCTGAGCCACCAGGGAAGCTCATCATAGCTGCTACTGAGGATTAAAGGAATTGATATGGATAGTATCCCCATTGTAATCTGCAAAGTGTGTGCAGATGATAGCCATATTCTTCCCGGGAGAGGCATTTCTGGGAGAGGCAGTGTGTTGTGAGGGAAAGCACATCATGAGAATCATGCAGACCTGGATTTGTATCCCAGCTCAGCTCTGCCACAAACCAACTGTGTGCACTTGAGTCACTCAGTATACTTCCCTGTGCTAGGATTTCCTCTCCTGTGAAGTAGGGGTAGTAATGTCCACTTCAGAGGGTCTCGGGGAGATGGAATGAGATGCACCTGATTCATGGAAGGAACTTGATGAAGAGGGACGAGTAGTTTGGTGTCTTACGTCCACAGTTCTGCACCATTATCATTCCCTCAGGGCAGCCTTCTCTGACCTCTGGGACCAGATAAGAATCCGCTGTGGCAAGCTGGCACTTGTAGCAATTCTTTGTGGTATACATCATGTTTACATTTATTTGAATGATTATTTGATTCCTATCAGTCTTTCTCACCAGCAATACATGGAGGCAGGAATAATGTCTGTCTTGGACCATCGCTGTCCCCCCAGTGCCTAAGACAAACCTGGCCCATAATAGGTGCTCAATAAATGCATGTGGGGTAAATTAATGAAGGAAGTGAGTAGGAACTTAATATGCTGGGGTATTCCACTTGTTTGGAAAACACAGTTACAAGTAGGTTTTTGGTTTTGGTAGTGAAAGTTCTGGAGTTCATTTTGTTCTGAAGAAATAATTAAGGCATCTTTAAGATTATCTTTAAAATAGTGTCATTCTTGTTAACAGAAGGTTTACCAGGAACAATGGTGTAGGTGATCAGGGCCTTGTTGGATTAGTTAGGTTCACTTCACAAACAGAGCCAGGCACAAGACACCTGCTTTGAGCCCCACAACTTAGAGCACCCTTGGGAAAAGGTAAGGAGTAGGAGGCATCGAATCAGCTGGGGTCAAGGCCACCCAGATCGGAACCTCCAGGCATGCGGAGCTGCCCTGGCATTGTCAGGTGGCTCAGGTGTCCTTCCTGGTGTTCCTTCCCAGGCAACGAACACTCCAAAGCCCAGCTCTTTTTTCTGGTCTCTCCCCTTTCCTCCTCCCCCGTGCTTTCGCTGCAAAGCCCAGACTCAAGAGCTGCCCCTGGAAAGAGGGTCGGAGCCTCACCTTCCTGGGTGAAGAGAAGGGCCTAGAATTCCACCTGAGTAGGCGAGGCAGCACCAAACGGTCCACAGTAAGGTACACCTGCCTGAAGCTAGAGTTCACCCCATCCACAACCAAACATTGCTCACTGTCAGAAACATCCCCTGAACTTCACAAGTCATCTTGGCCCTGATGAGTGCCAAGGTCAACATTTAGCCTTTCTTGTTTTCTCTGCCTGTTGGCTGCCACCTCTTTCCTGAGACAGTGGAGACAGAAGTAGTTTGCAAGGGCCAGGCACAGCCAGACAAACAAAAGGATTTCGTTCCCTTTCTGCATTTGATTTTGGTGGGGGAGGGCAGAGAGGGGCCCAACTGCACTCTGGCAAGAGAGAGCTCTCCTGGAAACACAGGTCCTGAACAAGGGGAAATAAAATGCTCTCAGGGTAAATGTTGTATGCATAATAATTCTTAAAAACTTTAGGAAACTTTAACATTATTATTTTTTTAACCTGAAAAAATAAAAGTGAAATTAAAATAATGTTATCCTCTTTTGCTTGCTTTTTAATATGCTTTCTTGGGTGGAGCTACAGTTCAATGCAAACCTTGGGGATTGCACTCCGTCCATTGTAATCCCATGAAAATGTCTCCCATTCAACTATCCTCCAGTCTTTAGGTCTTGCTTGAAACAGAAGGTTGAAAAATGTGGTCTTATATGGCAAATCCCCTTTGCCTGTAGCCTCTGGCCTAGAAAACTGGAAATGAGGATGTCCTTGTCTTTCAGATGATGCGAACATTGAAAAGTTAATGCTTCTAAGATCCAAGGGTAAAAGCACAGAGTTATCTGATTCCTCCCATATAACTTCCTGCCTTGAGATGCTGTTTATCAGTTCTTTAACCCTTCTTGACCAGCCAGGACCTGATAGGAGAAAAGCATTTTCTTCTTGGTGTAGAGTCTTCACATTTCTCTATTCCAGCAATAATTTAGTGTTGTTCACAGATTTTAGGTGGTATCCCCATCAACTTTTTATGTTAATAGTTAACTAGTACAGTAAAAAAAATTTAGTTGAAAAAATATAACTAGCAAATCAGATCGACAAATTAATGGACATTATTGTTTAGATAAACCCCAAACTGACACATCAATAAGAGGGGAGAAAAAAGAGTCAATTCAAGGAAAATACTAAGTATTAATAATAAGCTGTTAGGAGAAAATGGCAAAAATGAATGTGGAAAACTAATGTATGAGCTTTAAGAATGCTGCAATTATTTATTTTCTTCTCTCCCCATTAATTTGTGAGTTCTGTTAGGATAAAGACTACCTTTTATTCTTTATATCCCAAGCACTAGCAGAGTACCTGAGACAAGGGAGCCCAGTATTCAGTGAAGGTTGGATGTGGGGATACAAGAATGGTGAATGGAGAGATGGGCTTGACATCTTGGGCTATGACAAACCCACTAAGTGTCAGGTCTTCCCAGAAGTGCCTTTGGAACAATGTACTTGGGAGGACTTTCCTTCCTAAACATGCTTCTGCGAGATAACAGTTGGTAAACTGAGGGTCAGGAAGGCTGCAGGATATGAAATCTAATGTGCCCAAATGCTAGCTTGCTTCCCGCATCTCAGATTCTTCCCATAGACAGAATGTCTAGCTGCTTGGAGTAAAGCAGGAGCTGAGAATATCGGAATCCACAGTGAGGGCACTTCGGGTGGGATACAATACCTGTGTGGCCTTAAATAGGTCACTTCTTGTCTCCTTCCCTGTAGAGTGAATTCATTACAGTGAAAGAAATTCTATGATTCTGGGAGTGGTTGGTTCTGAGTTTGAAACCTACAGGGAACGCAGAGGGGAGGAGGTACTGATAACCTGGTGCATGACCAGATTCAGGCTTAAAGGACTGACACCTTGGTGTTCAGCTATCATCTGTGCAGTCAGCATTGTGGGTTGCCCTGGGTGGTGACATCTGTGGTCACTCCTGGCTTCAGGAGTTTTCCTATATGTGCCTGTGTGGGGGAAGGGTGGCTTCTGCTCCCTTCTACCCCCACTACCTCAGACCAGTGAGGGCAGCCTCTCCATGCCTTCTAGGCAAGCAAGTTTGCTTCCCCTAGGACCACACTTCACAGTTTACTGAACAGTATTCATGTCTTCTCTTATATCTGATCCCCGTTGGATCCTAGAGGAGGCCACTCAGGGTAGTGCAGAGGAAGGTGGGAACTAGGTTCTCTGAGCCATGTGTTGTGTAGAAAGAACAGCGACGGTGGGTCAGAGAGCTCACCTTAAGGTGGCCCAGGGCCACCTGTGTTCAAAGTGTAGCTCTACAATGTATCAGCTGTGTAACCTCAGGAAAGCCAGATCTCAGTTTCCTCATCTGTAAAATGGGACAATAAGAATATCTTACCAACCTCATATAGGGTTGTTGTGAATATTGATTAGATGTTATCTGGCACATAGTAAGTGATCTATTTCATTATTAATACCCCAGATTACTTTGATGATTTAGTGAGATAATGGGTGTATTTATTTCCCAGGGCTGTCTTAACAAAGTATCACAATCTTGGTGGCTTTAAACAACAGAAGTTTATTCCCTCACATTTCTGGAGGCCAGAAGTCAGTTTAACTGGGCTGAAATCAAGGCATCAGAAGGACTGTGCATTCTCTCCAGGCTCTGGTAGAGAATCCCTGCCTTGCCTCTTCCAGTTTCTGGTGGCAGCCAGCATTCCTTTGCTTGTGGCTGTATCTTTTTGACCTCTTCTTCCTCCATTTTCACGTGGCCTTCTCTGTGAGTGTGTGTGTGTGTGAGAGAGAGAGAGAGAGAGAGAGAGAGANGCCTTGCCTCTTCCAGTTTCTGGTGGCAGCCAGCATTCCTTTGCTTGTGGCTGTATCTTTTTGACCTCTTCTTCCTCCATTTTCACGTGGCCTTCTCTGTGAGTGTGTGTGTGTGAGAGAGAGAGAGAGAGAGAGAGAGAGAGAAATCTCTCTCTGCCTACAAGGATACTTGTAATAGCATTTAGTGTGTATTGTTAGTAACTCAGTTGTGTCCAACTCTTTGTGAGCCCATGAACTGTAGCCCACCAGGCTCCTCTGTCCAGGAGTTCTCCAGTCAAGAATACTGGAGTGGTTAGCCATTCCCTTATCTACTAAATAATCGAATTTAGGGCCCACCCAACACCACAGTTCAAAAGCATCAATTCTTCAGCGCTCATCAACTCTCACATCCATACATGAGTATTGGAAAAACCATAGCTTTGACTAGACAGACTTTTGTTGGTAAAGTTAATGTCTCTGCTTTTTAATATACTGTCTAGGTCCCATCACTCCATGGGAAATAGATGGAGAAACAGTGGAAACAGTGTCAGACTTTATTTTGGGGGGCNGGGATCGCAGAGTCAAACTCGACTGAGCGACTTTCACTTACTCACTTACTCTCCTCCAAAAGGCACTCACCATATAAATTAAGGGAAGACTGCAGTTTGGTTTTTTTTGAACCTTACCAAGAATAGTTTCAGGAAATCATGTTGGCTTCCCTGGTGGCTCAGTGGTAAAGAATCTGCCTGCCAATGCAGGAAACATGGGTTCAATCCCTTTTCCGGGAAGATCCGGCATGCCCCGGGACAACTAAGCTTTGTGCCACACCTATTGAGCCTGTGCTCTTGAGCAGGGAGCCACAGCTACTGAGCCCACACTCTGCAAGTGCTGAAGACTGCAAATCCTGGAGCCTGTGCTCTGTAACGAGAGAAGCTGTTGTAGTGAGAAACCTGCACACTGCAACTAGAGGGTAGCCCCACTTGCTGTAACTAGAGAAAAGCCCGCACAGCAACGAAGAACAGCCAAAAATGAAATAAGTAAATACTAATTGAAGTTAGTAAAAAAAAACTTGTCACCCATGGTGACCTTACTCCTGACCTTTGAGTTGCTGATGAAACATCTGAATCAATCCACATTTGTAGCTTGAGTTCATGGTGATTCTGTGCAAGCATCAGACTGTTTCATTATATGTCTTGATATAGTCATGAGTGAATACTTAGAGATGAAAATACATTATTTATTATAAATTATTTTTATTTACTTCTCTTATAAATTTGATTTCTTCTTAACATTTCATTTAGGGCACCCTGTTAATTTTTTGGAATTGTGTATGTAGGTTTACTGTGAATTTTATTTCAACATGGTACAAAGGGCACTATAGGATATGTGTTATGGAAAGGGGCATTGGGTATGAGAAGGTGGGAGTGGGGTGGGGTCACTGCCATAGGTGAAAGGTCACCAGCAACAGAAGGGCAGGGAGCTCTTCCTCGTTGCTGTGCTCAAACAGAGTGGAAGCTATGCTTGTAGGACTTGGAGAAGAGGTGGGGCATGATTTCCTGGCCCAAACAGCATTTTGTCACTAGACTAGATAGTTGATTGGAAAGAGCACTGAGGTTGGCATCAAAAAATGTGAATATGAATCTTGGTCCTGCCGCTTCCTGCCACTGAAGCCGGGCAAAACCTCCCTGGCCTTTGTTCCTTCATGGTAAGCAGAGCACCTTGACTCACAATGTGGTGATCTTGTGGTGTAACGTCCCTCGGCGTTCGGGTCAGTCTCCAGGGTTCTCAAGATTCCTTGTGCTGCTCGACCACCCAATGCAATGAGTCTCGAGGCAGGAGGGTGGAAGTGATAAGAACATCCACCTTGTTTGAACCTGGGTGTGCCACCTAGGAAAGGTCATTTTCCTTCTCTGACCCTTAGTTTTAGCCCCAGCAAAGTCGTAATTAGAACAGTCCTACCTTGATAAAGGTTATGGTAACATTTGGAATTTAACAAGATAGCATCTGCAAAAAGTACTGGAACTCAGTAAGTATCCATAAATGTTAGAGGTTAGTTCTCTTCCTCCAAAACTCCACCTCCCCACAACTCCCCAGACCAGTTAGTTCCTGACCTCTGTCCCTTGATTCCAGAGCCAGGCTGGAGGAAGGAAGGAAGTGGAGTCGTGCTCCGACTTGTCCTGGAACAGTGAGCAGAGGTTACAAGTACTCCTACACTGGGGAGTTTCCTCCTCCTTCTCTGGCCAGCTGTAGGGCCTCTGGGGAGCACAGTGACTAAGATGGGGAGAATTTCTGTAGTTCTCCCTGTCCCTGGCCTTAGGCCTCACTATTGGGAAAGGCAGAGAAAAGTGGTGTCTCAGCCTGGAGATTCTGCGCAAGGGTTTGGCTCATGGTCCATGGAGAACTCTCACCTTCCCTTTCAGCATCAGGGTGTGGAACTGTATGATCCGTTCAGGAGCATTTGAGAACTCACTGCAGTTCATAATGAGGATCCCAGTGAAGGGCGGGGGGAGCCAATGGAAAAGCCTGTTTGCCTTGCTTGGACCAGATCTTAAGGTAGCAGGTGGTCCACAGCTGCAGAGCATGGCCTGAGTGGCCTTGGGAACGTTCAGTAGCGAGGATCAGGTGGACAGCCATGGTATGGGGACTGAGAGGAAGCACCAGCACCTGCCGCAGGACAGCTTCTCCCACAGTGCCCCCTACAGGGTGCCTTTGGCAGCAGGCCCCGGGACCCAAGTTCCTCCATATCCACGCATTTCCAGAAGTCTTGTTCACACCAAGATGCGAGTGATTCAGGCTCTTCCAGAAGCCATTTCCAACAGGCATCAGATCTTTCTTGCAGGGGAGTGGTTTGCCAACGATGCCCACTGAGGTAGGCATCATGAGCATCTCAGGGCAAGGGGAGGTTGAGTAGAAAGGCTGTGGATCACCCAGAGCAGCACTGTGTTGGACACGAGCCACTCGGGCCTGCAGACACACAGTCACAGGGACCCATCTCCCAGTGAAGACCAATAGTCAGAGAGTGGCATGAGCCAAGGTGTCTGGGGTGAAAGGGGGTGGGGAGCAGAAAAGGCCTTCCAGAGGATGAGAGGCTTGAGAAGAGTCTTGAGCATAGAACGAGGATCAGCTGGAGAAGAGGGTAGAGGGCCTTCCAGGTTGAGCGAGCAATTCATGCAAAGCCTCAGAGATGTGGACTGCAACCACAGCCCAGGGGCTTCAGGAGCTTGTGGGAAAGTAGAAAGATGAACTACTTTGGAGTCAGACACACCTGTGTTCAAATCACCACTCTGCGCCCTGCAGCCCGTCACCCCATCTGAGCTTCAGTTTTTCATCTGTAAACTGGGGGTAGTTCCTCACTAGAACATCAGCTTCATGAGAGCAGGCACCCTGTGTCTCTTGTTTTTTTCCTACAAGCCAAAGTCTGGAACAATGCCAAGCCCAGGTCTGGATTTGCTGAATGGGTGATTGTATGAAGAACAGTGTATGTGAAGTGTCTGGCACAAAGCAGATGCTCCTGAATCAAGATGCTTTAGAAGCACAGGATTCATAGTTCAGGGGGTTCTATAGACGAGAACGNCAATGCCAAGCCCAGGTCTGGATTTGCTGAATGGGTGATTGTATGAAGAACAGTGTATGTGAAGTGTCTGGCACAAAGCAGATGCTCCTGAATCAAGATGCTTTAGAAGCACAGGATTCATAGTTCAGGGGGTTCTATAGACGAGAACGGGATGGTGAGGACCTTGGATGTCAGAAATGAAGGCTTTTTCTGTAAGTAGTGGGGCGCAATGAAGGCCTCTGATGAGCCCATGAGTCACTTCCGCCCCCCCACCCCCCGTGCTGGAGCCAGCCCTCCTGAGACCTCTTCCTGGGAAGCTTCCTATGTGTTGTTGTCACAGGGCGGTCAGGGTCTTCCCAGGAGCCCCCTGGAGACAACGTGAATCAGAAATTGGGAATTTCTGGAGTTGACCAGATGTCAACCCTTGAGGCTGGTCCTGGGGCTGGGAAATAGCACCTGCCTGACTTGGAGTCATGGGGTCAGCATCCACAGAACTGCAGGACGCATGACCACTGACCCTTCCATGCACCCTGGCCTCGTCATCCAGCCAGGCCCTGGTAGCTGCTTCGCTCTGAGGAGAGGAGGGCTCAGGCTGACGTGGGGCAGGGCTGTGCTCCATGATGCGGGTCTTCCTCGGACCCCGAGGCTCCTCTTGGCCCCTTGGGGTAGTAGCAGTAGTTGTTGCAGTGGTGCTCGTTAGTAGTAATTGTACTGATAGTAACAGTGACAATATCAGTAGTAGAGTTTTCTGTGATTTACTCAGGTAGATGGTTAGGTGGCAATACCAACTCGAAGGATACGAGTTTGAGCAAGCTCTGAGAGTTGGTGCTGAACAGGGAAGCCTGGCATGCTGCAGTCCATGGGGTCGCAAAGAGTCAGACATGACTGAGCGACTGAACTGAACTGAACTGAGAGATTCTAGAGAAAGAAAAATGTAGGGACATAAAAAACCTAAGGAACTCCAGTCAGGCAGTTCAGACCCGCACCCTTGTCCTGAGGGGACCAGAGGGAGGCTGGGGCCAGGCTAGGCTTCTACAAGCAAGGCTTTAGTGGTGAAGAGGAGAGCTGTGTATGAAGAGGAGAAAAAAGGATTCTCCAAACCGAGTTAGTGGCCCAGAAAGAGCAGCCACTGGGTGGTTCGGGCCATGAACCCGTATTTAGAGAGCATAGGTCTGGTACTTAGTATATACAGTCAGTGTATAATAAAGGCTACTGATGCTCCTGGAGTTCCCCTCAGGAATCATCAAGTCCAATACCTAGGGTCTTGCATTCATGTACTCTTTCAACAAGTATTTACTGAGCACCTACTAATCTTCTTAAGGCTTCCTCGGTGGCTCAGATGGTAAAGCGTCTGCCTGCAATGCGAGAGACCTGTGTTCTATCCCTGAGTTGGGAAGATCTTTTCAAAGACTATGATCTTTTTAGAGCCACTTTAGGTCCACATCAGAGTTGAGAGAAAGGTTCAGAGATTTTTGCATATAACTCTTGTCCCCCACACAGGCACAGCCTCCCCCACTGTCAACATCCCCCACCAGAATGTCACATGTACTAGCAGCACCAAGGATGAACCCACACTGATACATCATAGTCCCCCCCCCCCCCCGCCAAAGCCCATGCTTTATATTAGGGTTCACTCTTGGTGATATACATTCTGTAGGTTTGGACAAATGTATAGTGGCATATATCCATCATTATAATATCATACAGAGTATTTTCATTGCCTTCCTTATCCTCTGTGTTTTGCCTATTCCTCTCCCCCTCCCCCACATCACACCCCACCCCTGCAACCACCAATCTTTATATTGTCTCCATTCTTTTGCTTTTTCCAGAATGTCACATAGTTGAAATCATAGAGTATGTAGCCTTTTTAGACTGACTTCTTTCACTGACTGATATACACTTAGAGTTCCTCCACATCTTTTCATGAGCTGCTAGCTCATTTCTTTCTAGCACTGAATGATATTCCATTGTCTGGATGTCCCACAATTTGCTTATCCATTCACCCACTGATAGACATCTTAGTTGCTTCCAACTTTTGGCACTTATAAATAAAGCTGCTGTAAACATTGGTGTGCAGGTTTTTAGGTGCATGAGTTTTCAACCTTGGGTAGAAACCAAGGACCATGCTTCCTGGATTGTACTGTAAGTGTCTTTTTAGTTTTTTAAAATACTGCCAAACGGTCTTCCAGAGTAGCTGTACCATTTTGCGTTCCCAACAGCGATGAATGAGAACTCTTGATGCCCCACATCTTGCCAGCATTTGGTGTCATCAGTGTTCCAGATTGTGACCATTCTAATAGGTGTAGAGTGGTATCTCACTGTCATTTTAATTTGCATTTTCCTGATAACAATTGTAAAGTTATGACCAAACTATTGGTTTGGAAGGAAAGTTATGACCAACCTAGACAGGATATTAAAAAGCAGAGGCATTACTTTGTCAACAAAGGTCAGTCTAGTCAAGGCTGTGGTGTTTCCAGTGGTCATGTATGGATGTGAGAGTTGGACTGTAAAGAAAGCTGAGCACCGAAGAATTAATGCTTTTGAACAGTGGTGCTGGAGAAGACTCTTGAGAGTCCCTTGAACTGCAAGGAGTTCCAACCAGTCCATCCTAAAGGAGATCAGTCTTGGGTGTTCATTGGAGGGACTGATGTTGAAGCTGAAACTCCAGCATTTTGTCCACCTGATGCGAAGAGCTGACTCATATGAAAAGACCCCGATGCTGGGAAAGATTGAGGGCAGGAGGAGAAGGAGACTACAGAGGATGAGATGGTTAGATGGCATCACCGATTCAATGGACATGGGTAAACTCCGGGAGTTGGTGATGGACAGGGAGGCCTGGGGTGCTGTGGTTCATGGGGTCGCAAAGAGTCGGACACAACTGAGCAATGAACTCAACTGATGACAGTTGATGTGGAACACCTTTTCATATATTTACTTTCCATCTGTTTATCTTTTTTGGTGAGGTGTCTATAAAGGCCCATTTTTGGCCAATTTTTTAATCAGGTTATTTGTTTTCTTATTGTTGAGTTTTCAGAGTTCTTTATGTATATTGAATAGTCCTTTATCAGATGTTTCTTTTGCAAATATTTTCTCCCAGTCTGTGACTTGTCTTAGTCTTTTGACTAGTATTTTACAGAGAAGGAGTTTTTAATTTTAATGAAGGTCAGGTTATCAATTATTTCTTTTATGGATTGTGCCTTTAATGGTATATCTTGGAGGTCATCATTATACTCAAGGTCATCCAGGCTTTCTTCTATGGTATCTTCAAGGACTTTATAGATTTGCATTTTACATCTAGCTCTGTGATCATCTTGTGTCCATTATTGAGATGTGCTGCGATTCATGGGGTCTCAAAGAGTTGGACATGATTGAGCAACTGAACTGAATTGAACTGAAGATCTGTGTCTAAATTCATTTTTTCCCATGTGAGTGCCCAGTTGTTGTAGCACCATTTGTTGAAGAGACTGTTTGCTCCACTGTATTGCCTTTGCTCCATTGTCAAACGTTGATTGACTCTACATGTTGGGGAGAAGCTATTTCTGAGCTCTCTATTCTGTTTCACTGATCTTTTATCTATTCTCTCATGATTGTCATACTGCTTTGATTACTTTGGCTTTGTAATAAGTCTTCCAGCATTGTTCTTCTCCTTCGGTGCTGTGTCGGCTATTTTGGATCTTTTTTCTCTCCATATAAACCTTAGAATCAGTTTGTCAATATAAAAAATAGAGCTGTGAGGTGGGATTTTAATTGAGATTGTATGGAATCTACAAGTCAAGTTAAGAAATGGCATCTTGACAATAGTCAGTCTTCCTATCCATGCATGGGCTAACTCTACATTTACACATCTGTGTGTGTGTGTGTGTGTGTGTGTGTGTGTGTTAAGACGCTGCAGTCATATCTGACTCTTTGCAGCCCTGTGGACCATAGCTCAACCAGGCTCCTCTGTCCATGGGATTCTCCAGGCATGAACACTAAAGAGGGTTGTCATGCCCTCCTCCAGTGGATCTTCCCAACCCAGGGATCGAACCAGGGTCTCTTATGTCTCCTGCATTGGCAGGCAGGTTCTTTACCACTAGTGCCAGCTGGGAAGCCCAACCTACTAAATTTCAAACACTTTTCTAGGAGTAGGACATACAACCATAAACACATCTGGTCCTCAAGGAGCTTACTCTCTGATGGAGGAGAGAGCTGATAAAGAAACAACCTAAAAATATGTAGAATACATTGTTTTTCCTTAGGGAAGGACTATTTATACTTAAAAAAGACCAGAATATTCATGAAGTGCTTAAGGCAGTGCCTGTCTTCATGGTAAGTGCTCAATAAATGTTTCCTATTATTTTAGCTATCTCTAGACATACCAGTCTAGGACTCAGTGATCACTGTGAACAAGATAGAGCAGGATTTCATCGTTGAAGCGTTTTAGCCCCTGTCTTGGAGGACTTGTCATGTGGGCTCCCAGAATTTGTCCTCTTGGCAAACAACTTCAACTCTGATTTAAGATGATGATATCCCACTGCTATTAATACCCTCATTCAAGGTCACCACCAGAACTGCCCAGTTCTGCCTAGCATCCACTGAGGCCCATGTGCTGCCTGACAAGGGCAAGTCAAGGGGGCAGACCCTGAGAGAGTGCTATCCCTCCCCCACCATCTGCCATCATGTGAACTCCCCCAATNTGATATCCCACTGCTATTAATACCCTCATTCAAGGTCACCACCAGAACTGCCCAGTTCTGCCTAGTATCCACTGAGGCCCATGTGCTGCCTGACAAGGGCAAGTCAAGGGGGCAGAGAGAGAGTGCTATCCCTCCCCCACCATCTGCCATCATGTGAACTCCCCCAATCCCAGGGAACATTGGATGCACACATCTTGTTTTTATGTCTTTTTCCCATCTTTTATTTTATAAATGGGGATTCCCTGGTGGCTTGCTTGGATTATAAAGAATCTGCCTGCAGTGCAGAAGACCTGGATTTTATCCCTGGCCTGGGAGATCCCCTGGAGAAGGGAATGGCAACCCACTCCAGTATTTCACCTTCTCCCTGGAACACTGAGTTAAATTCTCAGGGCCAGGTCGGGCGCCATTCTGAGTGGGCCTGTCCAAGTTCTGGTCATTCACTACTCCACTGCCGCTGCTCCTCTCAAGATCAGTCTTATCTCATTTGACCTACAGTTGATCCATTCTCCTCCTTGGAACACTTCCTTCACTGGGTTTCTGGGATCCCTTACTCTCCACATTCTCCCTTCGCCTCCCTGGCTGTTCTTTCTCCATCTCTCTTCTTGTCCCTGATCATCTCTCCACCTCTTTGCACTCGGGTCTGAGGTCTGGCTCAGTGATGTCCTTTTCTCTTCTCTACCTACACCCACACTTTTGCTCCTGTGTTGATCTCACCCAGTGTCGTGGTTTTTTTGAAAGTCAGATCTCCAGACACATGTATACAAGACAGCTATGCTGTGTCTCTTGAGGACATCTAATAGATATTCAAATTCATGGGTCCAAAATGGAACTCTCAGTCTTTCCCTCCAAACTTGATTCTCTCTCAGCCTTGCCACCCAAGTTAACATAGGCAACTCTGTCTTCCATCCCAAACCTTAGCGTCTCCCTAGACAGCTCCTTCTCGCTCTGTCCCTCCTCACCCTCAATTTAATTCTCCAGCAATCCTGTAATTCTTACTGTCAAAATCTATCCAGAATCCAGCTATCTCTTTCTTGGCTGTGCCAGTCACCTTCTGAATGATTTTCTAGCATCTACCCCTGCCCACTGTCAGTATATTCTCACAGAGCAGAATGAGACCGAAAGACGTGGGTCCACCCTTCCACTGCTGCAGACTGGCCCGTGGCTCCCATCGGCGAAGAATCAGAGTCTCTGCTAGGTCCTTCCACCACATGAAAGGAATTTAGAGTAAAGAACTCCAGATCCCGCTGCAATTTAACATGACAGAGGTGCTGACTCTGCAGGGCCATTACCCCACTCCTCCCTGCCTGAGAAGAGCCCCTCCCAGATATCCGCGTGGCTCTGTCCCTCACCTAGTACAGATTTTTACTGAAATGTCACTTCTCCAAGCCTTCCTGGCCACACTATTTAAACTTGAACCAATTCCAATCCATAGCATTCTTTATCCCCTTCTCCCGCTTTTCCCCCTGTAGTTCATATCCCAGCTAAGTCACTCAATTATGACATATTTGTATGTCTGTTGTCTGTTCCTATTCCTTATCTACCTTATTCCTCACTGTATCTCTACCACCTGGAACAGGGCCAGCACACAGAGGTATTTAAATAATTTGTGAAAGACACCACTCCCATCCCTTCCAATCCTGGCTCATTGCCTTGAACTTCATGTGTGAGAGCTGATTCTCATTGCACTGAGGAAAGTTCTCACACTCTCTTCCAAATTCTCATGGTCCACCTGAGTTGACCCATGCCATCTGGGGGCTGCCTCCTTACCAGTGGAGGAGAAGGCAAAGATATGCTTGCCCATAACTCCTGTTCCCAGCTTGGCAGGGACACATAACTCAATCTAAGCACCTTCCAAGCTGAGTCATCATTATCTGCATGGCAGTCAGTCCCGTCCCTCAAGATAGTGAGCCCTAGGCTCTCATCTTGGTTGTTGTTCAGTTGCTAAGTCATATCTGACCCTTTGCACCCCAGGGACTGCAGCATGCCAGGCTTCCATGTCCTTCACTATCTCACAGAGTTTGCTCAGATCCACATCCTCTGTGTTAGTGATGCTGTCTAACCATCTCATTCTCTCTGTCATCCCCTTCTCCTCTTGCCCTCACTCTTTCCTAGTATCAGGGTCTTTTCCAGTGAGTTGACTTTTCACATCAGGTGGCCAAAGTATTGGAGCTTCAGCTTCAGCATCAGTCCTTCCAATGAATATTCAAGGTTGATTTCCTTTAGGATTGACTAATTTGATAATCTTGCTGTTCAAAAGATTCTCAAGAGTCTTCTCCAGCACCACGATTCAAAGGCATCAGTTCTTCAGTGCTCAACCTTCTTTATGGTCCAACTCTCAGATATTTACATAAGTACTGGAAAAACCATAGTTTTGACCATATATTCCTCAGTTGGCTAAGTGATGCTTATAAAGTCATTAATCAGATTAAATGAGATAATGTTGATCATGTGCTTGGAACAACACAATCACCAGAGTTCAATCATTGGCAGCCGTAATTACAATCAGTTTATAATACACGTGGGTTAGAAAGATTGAGCAATTCATTAAGCCACCAGTAAATGGGGAAAATAATCCAGACCTCTTGGACACCACCTCCCACTTCTTTTCTTGTTCTTGGAAAAAGAGCACAGGACGTGGAGTCCAAAGATCCAACTTCGGCGTGGCTATGTCCAGCTGGTCTAAAAAAGAGAAGTGTTGATACTGGAACCTGTCCTACTTAGTCCCCCAGGATTCCCACGAGGCTTGACAAAATAGTAGATGTAGAAATGTTATATAAAGCATGAAATGCTGGAGAAATATTAGCTAATGCGTCAAGATGGTTCTCCTTTCTTCTCCCCCACCCTACCCACGCTCTCCCTAGCCAACTAGTCTACCTCCCACCCTTTATGGCTCTCAGCTGCCCTGGAATTAGCTCCCAGAAAGAGTTCAGAGCACAGCACAAAGTGTCCAAAGGTTGCTTCCAAAGCCTGGCTCCAGCCCTTCCTCCTTGAAGATGTCTGGCCTAATGGAAAAGAATGTGGGCTGGCAGTCCAGTCCTATTTGAGACCACTGGCATCCATTGGACGCCTCCTCTGTGCCAGGCCCTGGGCACTGAGAATCTGGGCATGAGCTTGATGGTCTCTGCCCTCAGAAGCTCAAAGTCTAGTGAGGAAATAGTCACATCATAGGCAAAGATAATATATGAAGTCGCTCAGTCGTGTCTGACTCTTTGTGACCCCATGGACTGTAACCTCCTAGGCTTCTCCATCCATGGGATTCTCCAGGCAAGAATGCTGGAGTGGATTGCCATTTCCTTCTCCAGGGGATCTTCCCGACCCAGGGATCGAATCCGGGTCTCCTGCATTGGAGGCAGACACTTTAACCTGTGAGCCACCAGGGATACAATACAATTGGGTAGAACTGTGAGCAAGAGCCCAGAGAAAGTCACTGTACACAGCATGGGGGAATAAGAGAAGGCTTCCTGGAGGAGGGGATGTTTGACAGAAGACACGTCCCAGTCACGTCCAAATATGAAAGCTTTCACCCCTTGGTGAAGCCTTCATTGCACTAGCACCTCCTTATCCCAGTGGTCATAAGTTTGTCCACATTCCAAGCTAGAATTTTAACTATTACTGCATCCAGCTGTCCTTTCAATGAGGCCTAGAGAACTGACGTGACTTTCTAGCATCATCTCACTAGGTCTCCTGGAAACACTAGGCAACTTTTATGTGAGGATCAGTGTTTCCTCCTCGGTATCCATTTCCAATCAGAAGTGGAAAGGACCCCAACTGGTCCTGAAAATAAATCCAGAGGGAGATTCTTAAAACTCCCTCCTCTTATGCTCAGTGTCCTTGCTCAGAAGCTATTATGTCCCTCCCAGCAAACCGTGAAGCCATCATCATTTAACATGTTTTACAGATAAGGAAACTGAGCCTGGACAGAATCTTAAAGATGTGATTATGAAATTGAGAAATTGGTTTCAGAAGTCAAGGAGCCCTGACTCAACATCGTGGTTTGACTTCAAACTAGAACATCCATTTTATTACTTAAATTAATTTTTTAACAGTTGCTTGAAGTGTTAATTGCTCAGTCACTTCCTACTCTTTGAAACTCCATGGGTTGTAGCCCGCCAGGCTCCTCTGTCCGTGGACTTTTCTAGGCAAGAATACTGGAGTGGGAAACCATTTCCTTCTCCAAGGGATCTTCCTGACCCAGGGATCGAACCCAGGTCTGCCACACTGCAGGCATATTCTTTACCATCTGAGCCACCAGGGAAGCCCCTTTGTATTACTTAGGAGTATGTAACTATTTCCTAGCCCTTGCCTCTCGTCTCCTTCTGTCTTATTCTTTTATAAAATTAGCTTCTAAGAAGCAGGCATTACTGGTTGGCACCTGGCTGAGTGTAGTGTCTGGATTGGCTCTTCCTTTTTTGCCTTTTGGTTCTGCCTGTCGTCTCTCTCTTCATAGCTCACTGTCCTTCTTTCTCTGTATTTCTGTCTCTGTTGCCAGTACTTCTCNTGTTAATTGCTCAGTCACTTCCTACTCTTTGAAACTCCATGGGTTGTAGCCCGCCAGGCTCCTCTGTCCGTGGACTTTTCCAGGCAAGAATACTGGAGTGGGAAACCCATTTCCTTCTCCAAGGGATCTTCCTGACCCAGGGATCGAACCCAGGTCTGCCACACTGCAGGCATATTCTTTACCATCTGAGCCACCAGGGAAGCCCCTTTGTATTACTTAGGAGTATGTAACTATTTCCTAGCCCTTGCCTCTCGTCTCCTTCTGTCTTATTCTTTTATAAAATTAGCTTCTAAGAAGCAGGCATTACTGGTTGGCACCTGGCTGAGTGTAGTGTCTGGATTGGCTCTTCCTTTTTTGCCTTTTGGTTCTGCCTGTCGTCTCTCTCTTCATAGCTCACTGTCCTTCTTTCTCTGTATTTCTGTCTCTGTTGCCAGTACTTCTCTGTCTGCCTCTGTCCCTCTCCATCTCCTTCCCCCTTTCTTTCCTCCATCCAGTCTCTGTTGTGTTGCATGTGTGTCTCCTCTCTCTCCGCCCCCTCTGTTTTTTCCTGCCCGGTGTTTCCTTCTGTCTTTGTCTGGTCTCTGCTCTTTCTCCCTCCCCTTTCCAGGACGCCTGTGCAGGTGCTCAGAGGTGCTACCTAGCTTTGTTTTCACCAGCCCAGGGTTCTGCTGTGGCTGCTTTCTCAGACTCTCCGTACTCCCAGCCTGCAGTTCCTCAGATAGTGGTGGGGGGCAGGGGGGGGAAGGACTGCCCAGAAATCTGACCAGGCCCCTGCCCAAGCTGCTCATTCCCTTGGCAAGAAAGGAAAGAGGAGTTGAGAAGACAAACATGAGGTATTGGTCAGTGACAGTCCCCTCCCAGCCCTCCACCCCCAAACATCTGGTCTGAAGAAGGGTGGAGTCTCACCCTCCAGATGTGTGGCCTGAGGCTGGAGCACTTGTGGGAGAGATGGGCGGTGATTCACAGCCAGCCTAAGAAGTGGGGGCAGAGGGCATGGATTGGGAAACGGGAGTCAGTTTAAGTGAAAAACAGTCCACGCTCTCTGTCTGTTGTGGATGGGGAGCCGGTTACTATCAGCTCAGGGTTTAGAGGGAGAGGAGTAGAAATCCAACATGCCCCTTGTCCCCATTGGCTGGGTTCCAGTCCTGGCCCCTCCTGCTTGTCACAGCATGCCTCTGGACCACTGGGTTTCCTTTCCTGGCCCCTAATTCCTTATCTGTCACATGAGAACCATGATTCTTCCCCCTAGAGTGACTGTAACAGTCAGTTTTCAAAGGTGCCCGGCCCAGAGGTTAGCAGTGCACGTCAATCCCTTCCTTCCCTCTTCCAGAAAGTCTCATCGGACAAGCCCAGCTTCCACTGCTTTCCCGCCCTCTGCTTCCTACGGATCTTTATTGGTCTTTATCCACCTGCAGGTCCTCCCTCCAGGCTGCCTTTCTGCTTGGGCAATAGCTGCACCGTTACTGCTACTATTGTTGTGGCTGTTGTTAGTTCTCAGAGTGATTTCTATTGACACCTGTCTCCTTGCTGACACAGAAAGTCTGCTTCTTGCCGACAGTATCTCAAACTAAAGGGGAGGTGTTCACATTGAATTTTGGGTGAAAGTGCAGAATTTAGGGTCGGCTATACCCAGATTGACGGATTTGACCTTTTCTGCTTATTAGATTTGTTCGTGGGCAATGAGTTAACCTTTCAGTTCAGTTCAGTTCAGTCTCTCAATCGTGTCTGACTCTTTGTGACCCCATGAATTGCAGCATGCCAGGCCTCCCTGTCCAGCACCAACTCCCGGAGTTCACTCAGACTCAACGTCCATTGAGTCAGTGATGCCATCCAGCCATCTCATCCTCTGTAGTCCCTTTCTCTTCCTGCCCCCAATCCCTCCCAGGATCAAAGTCTTTTCCAGTGAGTCCACTCTTCACGTGATGTGGCCAAAGTACTAGAGTTTCAACTTTAGCATCATTCCTTCCAAAGAAATCCCCAAGATGGGAATAATATGGCCAAGGCTGGATTCTGAAGATTAAATGTGATGAAGAGGTTTGCACATTAAGAAGCCCTCCTTGAATCAGGGGTCTAACATTCTAGCTGTTATGATGGAATCTTAACACCCTTAGCACCTATTGCAGGGCTGGGGGTAACGTGCTGGACATTCAGTATCCAGATGGGATAGAATGAAACAATTGTCATAGATCAGTTGTTTCCCTTGGTGACTTTCTGTTACATTCAGCTTGGGCAGGGGCTCCTGGGAATGTCAAGCCTCCCAGACTCAGAAGGACTTCAGGAACCATAGGTCTGCCACCCAAGCCCACATTTAGAAGGAAACGATGAGTCCCTAAAGAAGGAAAGAAATTTGCTTAAACTTCTGATAAACATGTCCTGATTTGTTTATTCTCTAGTAGTCCAAGGAAGATATAGCATCTAGATTTTATTGATTCCTAACTCCTGAGAATAGAGCGGTGATATACAGATCACTCTCTGACAGCAGGTTTGCAAAGTGGAGAGGGAGAGCAAGGAGTGGCCCATGATGGCATGGAGTGGGTCGCTCCGTTCATGATCCCTTCACGAAACTGGGAAAGTTCATCCTATTCTCTCCAAGAAGTTCACGTGTTGAAGATTACACAACTACAGGTGCTCAGATTTGGGATTCCAGCATAGGTCTCTCTGACTCCAGAGCTGGGTTTCCTCTGAATGACACCAAGAGGAAAATACCCTAAAGAGGAGGCTGGGACCCAAGAAGACCACCTCACTGCCTCCCTAGGGTGCCTCACGTTGCCCAAGAGGAAAGGGTAGGTGCCATGGGGCAGGAGTGGTTAATAGCCTAGGTTGACCTTCAAGCTGGTTCAGCCATCAGCCTCCCTCTTCTGTCCCGCTCTTCCCTTGATGCTCCATCCCACTCTTCTGCCTTCAGTCTTCCCCTGTGCACTCCAGCCCTGGAGTGAAGCAGGAGGAGGAGGAGGCAGCCCGGAGGAGATCCAGGTTACCAGCTGGCTCAGGGCACCAGGATGGCTCAGAGTTGTCTGCAGAGGCCAACCAAGGATTTTTTCTTTAAGTCCTGCTAAGCTGGTGAGGCTAGTATGTTCAAAGTCAGAGCTGAAATGTTTGGCCTTAGACCACTGTGACTTCCAACAGGGGCCCTCCCCCTCCACCAGCCCTTAGGAATCCATTCGTAATTTCCTATGTTTCCCAAAGCCACTTGTGAATCATACTTTCATACTCATGCAAAGGGTTACTGGAAAGAGCCAGCATGAGAAATTCTGGTTATCTCAGATTGATCAACTGATTTGTTACCTGTAGAGGTCTTTGGTTAATCCAAATGGCATGACTTAATGTAATTATTCATTATTATTTAGCAGACTAAAGGTTTTCGTACTTTGTATGGTTTCTTAGCATCTCTGTTGCCTCCTGTTTAAATGAAAGTTCTCATATCTCACAGGGTCCCAGTGAGGATTACATGAGCTAATATGTATAGAATGATTGCAGAGACCTGGGTAACTTATGACTGTTAGATGTTTCTGCTGTTACTATTTCTGTTAATCTCATGAGTAGATGTACTATCTGAAAGCACATGGTACATTGTAGTAGAGCTGGCAATATATAACTCTGATTTTGCAGATAAGAAAATCAGCACAAGGAGGAGAAATAGGCTTTGCACAGACACAGAGCTGCATTCAAATCACATCTCACCTGCTTCTTCATTGGGTAGCTTTGGGTGACTTGCTTTTCTTCTCTGGGTCGCTGTTCCTTACCTCTAAACTTAACACATGTCTGTCTTGCCCACAGTAGACATTCAGACAACGGCTTCCACTGATGATTATCATGTCACTTCCTGTCCCTCTAGACCTTTCTCCGCTTCTCTCAGCTGCCGAGCCAGCAAGAATCAAACCTTTGATGTGAGCCAGGTCTTCTGTGCTCCACTTTTCCAGAAGTTTCTGCAAAACCTCATGATAGCCCAGCCAAGGCCAGAAGCCATCTGGCCTGTGTAGCCAAGTGTCTGGTGCTTTAACTTCTGTCTGGCAAAATGGAAAGCTGTGAACTAGAAGGGTAAATATCTGGGTTTTAAAAACTAGTTTCTTCCATGCTTTATCTCATTTATCAGTACAAGTCTGGAGCACTTTGGCTTAGGACACTTGCTATAATCTGTTCAATGACAGACCTCCAGGAGACCTTGTGAGAAATCCACCCATAAAGTGAATTCTGTCTCCGCTAATTTATCTGTTGGCAAATAAAGGTTTGTACTAATGTCCAGATTTCTGTTGAATAATTTTTTAAAAGCCCATTCCACAAGAGAATGGCACACACAGTGTAATGTTCAAGTAGTGGGCTCAGCGGACTTCCCTGGTGGTCCAGTGACAAGTTCGATCCCTGATCAGGGAACATAAGCTCATGCATACTGTATGGCACAGCCAGAGTTGGGATGGAGGGGAGTAACTGGGCTTAAGAATCAGAATCCTAAGGTTTGAATCCCAGCTCTGCAACTTTCAGCAAATTGCACAGCCTCTCTGTGCCTCAGTTTTCTCAGCTATAAAATAGGGACAATAATAGAATTGCATGTGGTTGTGTGGGAACCAAATGAGGAACCAATGCAAAGTACTCAGAGCAGTTCCTGTGTAAGTACCAGCCCATGAGTATCAACTCTGCATCGCTCCCTTCCATCCCATTGCTTCAGTGGAAGACATCTAGAACCTATTCTTGATGCCCAGCAACTAAGCCACCTAGAAACAAAAATAGCTGAATCTTTGGGAATTCCCTGGTGGTCCAGTGGCTAAGACTCCCCACTCCCAATGCAGGGGCCTGGGTTCGATCCCTGGTTCGGAAAAGTGTATTAGTCACTCAGTCGTGTCCTACTCTTTGCAACTCCATAGTTGGTAGCCTGCCAGGTTCCTCTATCCATGGAATTCTCCAGGCAAGAATATTGGAATGGGTTGCCACTCCCTTCTCCAGGAATCTTCCTGACCCAGGGATCAAACCTGGGTGTCCTGCATTGGCAGGCAGATTCTTTACCACTGATCCACCAGGGAAGCCCCAGATTAGGGAGCTAAACCCCATAGTCTGCAGCTAAGAGTTCACATGCTACATCTAAAGATCCTGCATGCCACAACAAGGTTTGGAGATCCCACATGCCACACTAAGCCCTGCTGCAGCCCAATAGGTAAATGAGGAAAAAACTAGCTGAAGCCCAAATGGGAAAGCTTTAATGGGTCCCAAATCGTTTTCTTCCATCTGTTTGCCTGCCACCCTCCCTGCATCTCCTTCACAGGGCTGTTATCTTTAGCTCGCAGAAAAGCCCAAGATTGCAATGGACCATCAAGATCATCTCATCTGACCACACTTTGGATATTGGGGTCTGTTTGCTCATTTCCCTTCAAACTGTCCTCCCACCTGCCCTCTAGTGCTTCCAGTGATCAGCACTCATCACACCCTGTTCTTTCCTCTCTGGCTCCACTGTTAATGTCCAAACTCTTAAGACTCTCTCCCATGCGAGAATCCTCATGTCATCTCCAGCTGCACCCCCAACCCATAGTCCTTCTGCAGCCACACTCCAGGTCTCACCTGTTTGTGGGTGGTTGTTGTTTGTAGGTGGTGTTGCTCCATTATTTTGCATATGCTGTTCCCACCCTCTTCCCTTCTCTCACTGACAGTTTCCTACCCATTCTCTAAGACTCTGAGCAAAACCCACCTCTGCCAGGAGCCTTGACAGCTCCCCAGAGGGTTTCAAGGTTTCAGTGTCCCATTCTCCAAACTTCTCCAGCACTTCTTATTTTGCACCGTGGTCATCTGTTTCTGTGTCTGTCTCTCCCACTAGTGGCAGCACTTAATATCCACATTGTGCCCCTTGGGCCTGGTTTTACACCTGCAAAGAGTTGTTGTTGTTGCTGCTATTGTTGTTCAGTTGCTCAGGTGTGCCTGACTCCTTGTCATCCTGTGCACTGTGGTGCGCCAGGCTTCTCTGTCCTTCACCATTTCCCAGAGTTTGCTTAAACTCATGTCCATTGAGTTGGTGATGCCATCCAACCATCTCGTCCCCTTTCTCCCCCTTCTCCTCCTGACCTGGATCTTTCCCAGCATCAGGGTCTTTTTCAGTGAGTCAGCTGTTCGCATCGCATGGCCAAAGGCTTGGAGCTTCAGCTTCAGCATCAGTCCTTCCAATGAATATTCAGAGCTGATTTCCTTTAGGATTTGCTGGTTTGACCTCCTTGCTGTCCAAGGAACTCTAAAAAATCTCCAGCACTGCAGTTTGAGAGCGTTAGTTCTTTGGTGCTCAGCTTCCTTTACGGTCCAACTCACATGTCTGTACATGACTACTGGGAAAACCAAGAAAAACCTGCAAAGTGTATGTTTCCAGAAATTATTTACCCAGTGAACACTTGAGGACTAAAATGGCTAGTAATTCCACTCATTGATACGAGTTCTGTCCCTCTTCACACAGCTGCCCCTCAGATATGTGAAGACAATCTTTATGTTTCCTGGAAACCTCTCTTCCTCAAGTTAACATCTCCAGCTCTGCCAGCTTTTCCAATATGATGTGGTTTCAAGTTCCCCTTCAGCCCCATCACTCTGCTCTGGACAAAATACAGTTCTTTTGTCCATCTCAGTATATGTTTCCCAAAGCTACAACCTGAGCTCCCATGGTGGCCTGGCATGTACAGGTGCAAGATCATGCTCATTTGTTCAGAAAAGGAAGTGGCTCATTGCATGGAAAGAACACTGGTCATACAACCAGCTGGACATGGGTTTAAACTCTTAACTCTGTATCCATCAGCCGTGTAACCGGGGGTGATACTCAAAATGTTTAACAACTGGCCTGGCCCAGAAGTTTGCTGGTCAACTGTAGCTTTAGAGCAGCGTGAGAAAGCCTGTTCTATGCCTAGTGTTATTCCTTCAGTTTTGAGGGTCACTGGATAAGACTGGTGAGGAAGTAGTCATGACAATCACTGATTAGCAAACCGTACAGAAATATCTGGATATTTTAACAGCTGGCACAGCCATACTTATGTGTACCAGTTAGATATGAGCCCTGGATATAAGCACATTCAAGTGTCTTCAGTGCTCTGAGCTTCAGTTTCTTCATCTATGATATGGAGTTGAAAGTAGTACCTACTGTTGGGGTCTTTGAAGGAACACCAAAAGTAATGCCCTTCTTCTCTGCCAAAATTCAGAACTTTTTAAGGAATAAGGGTAAAAAGGGGGCAGATTAGAATGAAAATATCACCTGGATTCAGGTTTGGCTTGTATCTGCAGGGGAGTTGGTTCCTAACTGAACCCAGGATTAGACCTACTCACCTTCGAAGTCAAGGCTGCCCTGGGCCAGGATTGGCCTCCCCTGTAGTGTCGTGACCATCTAAGTGTCCAGCCTCACCTCTGTCACACCTTGTGTTCCAGCCACCCTGAGCTTCCTGGCAATTTTTAAACACACCAAGTCCTCAGATAACTGCCCCCCTCCCTCGCCTGCTGTTCTCTTTCCCTGGAAAGCTTTGTCTTTCCTTCTCTGCCTGACAAACTCTTTTTCATTCACTGAGGCTGGGTTACATGTCCTTCCTGCAAAGCCTAACCCTATCTCTGAACTTAACTGGCGGCTCTGGGGGTCACGCTTAGTCCTGAGGGCGAGAGGGAGTCAACTACCCAAGATAACCTGATGGGATTCATTTTTACAGGAAATCAGACTTCAGGAAAGACTTTATTTTATGCACCATCACGCACACAGAGCTTCATTTTGGCACTCTGCATCTACCAGAGCACAGGGCAGAGGGAGTCCACCTATGAAGTGCATTTCTTTCCCATCCCATGTATTCAAAAGCCATTCGGTTCCTATTTCCCTTTTGAGCCCTGTGTTTCTCATCCTTGATGAAATGCATGTGGATTCTACTTGGTGACACAGTGTCCACACTTGTGGCAGCAGGCATTTTTCAGACTTGTGGAAATGTCAGTACTATTGCTGGTAAGGGAGTTGCTAAGGCCCCAGAATTCTGTCTCCCAGGGAATGTCTTTCCATCATAGATCACTGACAAATTCAGAATTCATTGGAGACCACCTGTCTCTTATATCTGTAGGTAAGCTTGGAAGGTTAAGAAGAAATCTAGGGAACTGACAGATGTATTTAGCACACAATCCGTGGTACAGGGTTAACCTTAGATTAGAGGTAGTAATTGTGGTTGTTATTAGTGTGTTAGTCAGGATAAGTAATGCTCAGCTGCTGCAACACACAAACCCCTAAAATCCTGGTGGCTTACCACAATAAAGACTTAAGTTCTTGCCTATGTAACATCTGATGTGGGTTAGGCAGTCCTCTCCCTTCTGGTAACTATAGCATCTAGATCNTTAGTCAGGATAAGTAATGCTCAGCTGCTGCAACACACAAACCCCTAAAATCCTGGTGGCTTACCACAATAAAGACTTAAGTTCTTGCCTATGTAACATCTGATGTGGGTCAGGCAGTCCTCTCCCTTCTGGTAACTATAGCATCTAGATCACGTAGCCTCCTGTGTCACAAACAGCCAGAAAGAAGGGAAAGATAAAGGAGGAAGATCAGCACTTAACTTCCCACTCCTGGAAGTGATGCCCCAACCCCTTCACTCAGTCTGTTGGCTAGGACTGGACCACAAGCCCAAGCGTGCCTCCAGGGCAGGATGCGGAAGATGAGAAGGTAGGGGAGATTGGGGTATTTGGTGATTAATACCATCTCGGCCACAACCATTAGGTGTTTAGGAGTAGATTTGCTCCCTCACCTCATTTCAGGAAAGATTTCGGAGCAATGAAGCTGTGTATAGAGAAGATTCATAAGAATGGTTCAGTGACATTATTTAGCCCCACCCATCCTCTTTGCTCTTTGGCGAAAAGGAGATACTGAGAATACATACCTCAAAAGGTTGTTTTGAGGTTTGGGTGATGAATATGACAGTACATAGGGCCAGGCTGACCTCTTTTGACCATTCTATAAAAATACTGGGTTGGCCAAAATTCATTTGGGTTTTTTCAGTAATGCTGTGTGCTAAGTCGCTTCAGTTGTGTCCAACTCTGCCACCTGTTGGACTTGTAGCCCACCAGGCTCCTCTGTCCATGGGATTCTCCAGGCAAGAATACTGGAGAGGGTTGTCATGCCCTCCTTCGGGGGAACTTCCTGACCCAAAGATCAAACTCACATTTCTTATGTCTCCTGCATTGACAGGAAGGTTCTTCACCACTAGCACCACCTACAAATATCTTACCCGCCCCCCCAAAAAAAAAAAAATCCAAGTTAACTTTTTGGTGAATCCAATATTATTTGGATCAGGAGCTCAAATCAAACTGGCTCATTGGGTCTGTAACATCATTGAACATCCTGAATTTCACATACTCAGACCCTGAAGTGTTGTTTGCAGGTCTCCTCTTTTTATGCTTCTGTCGCTGGTTTTTTGGACTGTTTTTCTCCCCAGGGAGCTGTGTCTGCTTGTTTATTGGTGTGACTAGCACATTGCCTGGCCCTGTCATGTCAGTACATGTTTGGTGAATAACCAATAGGGCAGCAGTTGAGTTTGATGTGGAAGGATGGGGCCAGCAAGGGCTTTGAGCCCCCTCCGAAGCAGGCTGTGTGATGCTCTGGGAATCTGGGCTCTTGGATTCTCAGCATTCTAAAAGTTCTGCTTCTGACGTACAATGTAATATTGATCAGATTACTTTAATCCCTGCCTCTGTTTCCCTATCTGTCAAGTGGGAGACAGTAGAGCATTATTCTTGAGGATGTAGATTCTGGAGTCAGACAGGCTTTGTTCAAATACTGGTTTCAACTTTCATCTATTGTGTCAGTTCACTTCAGTTGCTCAGTTGTGTCTGACTCTTTGCGACCCCATGGACTGCAGCACATGAGGCCTCCCTGTCCATAACCAACTCCCAGAGTTTACTCAAACTCATGTCCGTTTAGTCGGTGATGCCATCTAACCTTCTCATCCTCTGTCGTCCCCTTACTCTCCCGCCTTCCATCTTTCCCTGCATCAGTCTTTTCAAATGAGTCAGTTCTTCGCATCAAGTGGCCAAAGTATCAGAGTTTCAGCTTCAGCATCAGTCCTTCCAGTGAATATTCAGGACTAATTTCCTTTAGGATGGACTGGTTNTCCATCTTTCCCTGCATCAGTCTTTTCAAATGAGTCAGTTCTTCGCATCAAGTGGCCAAAGTATCAGAGTTTCAGCTTCAGCATCAGTCCTTCCAGTGAATATTCAGGACTAATTTCCTTTAGGATGGACTGGTTGTATATCCTTTCAGTCCTGGGGACTCTCAAGATTGTTCTCCAACACCACAGTTCAGTCATGTATTTTGGGACAATTACTTTATCTCCCTCTTGAGCCTTTCCCTATTAATGAAAAGGGCATATTTATAGTACCTACCTAATGAAGTTGTAAAAGCTCTGGGAGAAAAATGCTATGCTTGTCTAACATGAATCCAGTAATTTGGGGTAATATTATTTAAAGAAATACGGGTATTCTATATGATGGAATACTATTCAGTAACCAAAGAAAATGAACTAATTGATACAAGCAAAAGTATAAATGAATCTCAAAAACTGTGCCAAGCAAAATTGACCACATGTAAAAGTACATCTATATACTATACTGTTAACATTCTATATAATTTTATTTTTATGAAACAGTAGGAAAAGCTAAAATAATCTGCAGTGATCAACAGATAAGTGGTTGCCTGTAGCCTAGTATGAAAACGTCTGTGATATTGTTTTTTTTTAATATAGTTGATTTGCAATATTTCAAGTACATGTGATGGTTAATTGTATGTGTCAACTTGGCTGGACTAGAGATGTCTGAATAGCTGGTATAACATTCTTTCTGCATGTGTCTGTGAGGGTGTTTTCCAGAAGAGATTAGCATTTGAATCTGTAGACTGAGGAGAGGAGGTAGCCTTCCCTGATGCAGTGGATAACATCCTCCAACCCTTTCAGGGCCTGGAGAACACAGACAGGCAGACGGAGGACAGATTTGCTCTGTTCTTCTGCCCTGGAAGCAGCAGCAGTGCTCCTAGTTCTTGGGCTTTTGAGCTCAGACTGGGGAGTCACCCCGACAGCTCCCCTGCTTCTCAGGCCTTTGGACTCAGACTGAATTACACCACAGGCTGTCCTAAGTCTCTGGCTTACAGATGGAAGAAGGTGGGCGTTCTCGCCTCCCCACGTATGTGAGTCAATTCCTATAATAATAATTCCTAATTGTGTGTGTGCTAAATTATGTCTGACTCTTTGTGACCCTATAGACTGAATAGCCCACCAGACTCCTCTGTCCTTCATATTTTCCAGGCAAGAATACCGGAGTAGGTTGCCATTTCCTTCTCCAGGGTATCTTCTTGACCCAGGCAGGGATCAAACCTGGTCTCTTATGTCTCCTATATATAATGAGTCTCCTTATATACTGGGGTGGCCAAAAAGTTTGTTCTGTATTTTCCATACGATCTTATGAAAAAACCCAAACAAAGTTTTTGGCCAACCCAAATATATCCTATGGACTCTGTTTCTCTGGAGAACTAAAACGGGGTCTCACTGTCAAAAGGGCACCGTGGATTTCGGGAGTGATCGAAATATTCTGTATCTTGATTGTGAGAATGCCCACATGAGTGTATCCATTTATCAACACTCAAGGACTTGAACTCATTCAAGGCTTTTTATCACATGTAAATTGCACTACAGTAAAATATACCTGTGGTGCATTCATGTCGATATATGGCAAAGCCAATAGAGTATTGTAAAGTAAAATAAAGTTTAAAAAAAAAGTGAAAAAAAATAAATTAATGAAACAATGAAAAGATTAGAGGGTTAGTCTAGATGAGTTCTAACCCTGATTCTAGGAGACCCTACCAGGTCCGGCCACCTGTTCTGCCTACCAAGTAGGGCTTGCTAGCCAAAAGCCCTTATTCTGCAGCCCTCCCTCTAGGCTCACCCTGGTTCCATTTCTGCCCTCAGGCCAGCCAACCACAGTGCTCTTCTTTGTCTGTAAACCAAGATAAGGATGCAGGCTGGAGCTGTAGGAGGTCCTAGACTTGAGTGGGAGCCCCAGTTAACAGCTCACAATTGGTTGGAAATGTTGGCAGCCCTACCCCCACCCCCTCTGGGTTGGGGGATACCATGACCCCTGGGCCTTTCGAGTCAGCTGAACATGATTCATGAGCCAGCGTGGGAGGCAGCAGGGGAGTCAGCTGATGGTGACGCTTCAAGGTCTGGCCATCTTTTTTCTAGTTATGAGCAACTATGTCAGGGATAACTCAGACACCCCCTGTACCATTTTAGGGTAATCAAAACTCCCAGGGTCACCGAATTCCAGGGTTAGATATGGAGGGAAGCTGGAAAGGGAACAGAATGATATTCTAGTCTATGTTAGGTGACTGAACACAGATTCATTTGCTTCCCACTGCAAAATTATGGGTTTGAATTGCTAATAGTAGTAATAGTAATAATAACAGCTAGCACTAATTGAGAATTTACTATGGGTGTGCACTTCTCCAAATACTTTACATTCATTACCTCCGCTAACACTTTTAAGTACTGTGTGACACAGATACCATCATTATCCTTACTTGGTTGATGAGGAAATTAAGGTATAGTGAGGTTAAGTAACTTGCCCAAGGTCTCACACCTGGCAGTGGCAGAGCTGGGACTAGATCCCAGAAAGTCTGATGCCAGAGGCTGCAGAGATTGGTAGCCTCACGTCCTGCCCCCTAGCCCACACAGAGCTAATGGCCAGAAGCAGGGGCCACTGGAAACCCTTCTGTGGAAGAGCTCCCTGGCAGAGCAGAGGCAACAGGTGTGCCCTTTCCCTGCTCTCCCAGATCCTGTATCTGATCAGGGAAACCTGTTCCCCACCCGGAGCACTGGTTCCAGAGACACATAGAAATGAAGTCTCTTTAGCTTTTCCTGATTCTTTCAGAGCCAGTAGGCACATTAGAAGNCGATCATGGCATCTGGTCCCAACACTTCATGGGAAATAGATGGGGAAACAGTGGAAACAGTGTCAGACTTTATTTTTGGGGGCTTCAAAATCACTGCAGATGGTGATTGCAGCCATGAAATTAAAAGACGCTTACTTCTTGGAAGGAAAGATATGAACCTAGATAGCATATTCAAAAGCAGAGACATTACTTTGCCAACAAAAGTCCATCTAGTCAAGGCTATGGTTTTTCCAGTGGTCATGTATGAATGTGAGAGTTGGACTGTGAAGAAAGCTGAGCACCGAAGAATTGATACTTTTGAACTGTGGTGTTGAAGAAGACTCTTGAGAGTCCCTTGGACTGCAAGGAGATCCAACCAGTCTATTCTAAAGGAGATCAATCTTGGGTGTTCTTTGGAAGGAATGATGCTAAAGCTGAAACCAGTACTTTGTTCGCCTCATGCGAAGAGTTGACTCATTGGAAAAGACTCTGATGCTGGGAGGGATTGGGAGCAGGAGTTGAAGGGGATGACAGAGGATGAGATGGGTGGATGGCATCACTGACTCGATGAACATGAATTTGAGTGAACTCCGGGAGCTGGTGATGGACAGGGAGCCCTGGCATGCTGCAATTCATGGGGTCGCAAAGAGTCAGACATGACTGAGTGACTGAACTGAACTAAACTGAAAAGTAAGTTATGTAGATTCATTATTGGTCTATTAAAGTTTCAACTTGGAAATTTTTCATACAGATTGAGCCAAAATTTCTGTTCCAGGAAATGTTGATGTAAAACTGAATTTTTAAACTTTATTGTTACAAATAAATGTATATGATTTTTTTCAGCTATAATTATTTTCAGCCTATTTGATCTCTGCAAAGATGACTTTGGCGCACAGACCTTCAAGTGGCCCACAAATATATCTCTGCCTCCCTCCTTTTAAGAGTGGCTGGGACCTGTGACTTCTTCTCACTAATAGAATATGATAAATGTCTGTGTTAGTCGTTCAGTTCTGTCTGACTCTTTGTGACCCTATTGACTGTAGCCTGCCAGGCTCTGCATTGCAGGCAGATGCTTTACAGTGAGCTACTAGGGAAGCCCAGAATATGACAAAAATGATGAGATAACACCTAACTGATTAAATTACTGTGGAGAAATAAAACTTTCCTAGATTTCTTAATATTCAGGTAAAAAGCCCTGTCTCCCAGTAACAAGTTCACATACTATTAGAATTAGATCCATAGCTGTTTGTCTAGTTAATTGCTCTAATTCAAAAGAATAATGTAATTTCTTATCTCTTTAAAGGGCTAAATGGATATGGCCACCAGTAGGTGTCTGGGTTAAGCCCTCAAGAAGCCAGAAAAAATGCAAAGGTTATCTTTTAGGTATTTTCATTTCAAGGAGGAATGAGGCCCAGGAACTTGAAGATTTCTCTAGATTGTAGACTATACACATGGGGTTATCTGTTTTCAGAAGAAATTTTACTTACAGAGCTAAGGGCTAGAATAAGGAAGACATCTTTCACCAAGAGAGAAAAAATAAATATAGAGAAGGTATCTTGGTCCTTTATAAGCATAAAACAATGTTTTCCACACTTCTCTCTATGGGGGCAAGTTCTTTTTCCCTTGAAACAATGACAAGCATCCATCTTATAGTTCTAGGGATAAAGATGAACCTATGAATGATAATGCTATTATTTACTGTGAAATATCTAATTTAAAAATCTATTTCTAACTTAAAACACATTATGTGGACATTTAGGATGAAATAAGTAGAGAAATGTAAAAAAATGCAATAGCTTCATAAGATTGAAATTTCTTTCTTGCTGATGTCCTCTACTGTTTTCTCAGCTTGCATATTCTGGTGATGCAAGAAACAGGCAATAGCCACCTTGGAACTGAGGCCCAGTAGGCTTTAAAAAAAATTGAATTTTATCAAAACTACCTGAACTTAGAAAACAGGTCTTAACTCAAACCTTCTGGTGAGATTGCTATTCAGTTGCTAAGTCATGTTCCACTCTGAGACCCCATGGACTGCAGCATGCCAGGATTCCCTGTCCTTCACTATCTTCCCAAGTTTGCTCAAACTCATGTCCATCGAGTCAGTGATGCCATCCAACCATCTTGTCCTCTGTTGGCCCCTTCTCCTCCTTCCCTCAGTCTTTACCAGCATCAGCATCTAATGAGTTGGCTCTTTGCATCAGGTAGTGAAAGTACTTCAGCTTCAGCATCAGTCCTTTTAATGAATATTCAGAATTGAAATTAGCCCTGGTCAAAACCCAAACTGTAGTCCTGTGAGAGATTCTTCAGAAGACACCTCACTTAAGCTATGACTAGATCCCTGAAACAGTGAGATAATATGTGTTCTAAGAAATTAAGTCTGTCTAATTGTTATTAAGCAATGGATTATTAACACCATGGCCTTGGAATCCTGAGCACAAGTTAATATTACCACACTGTATATTTGAAAATTGCTAAGCAAATACATCTTAAAAGTTCTTATCACAAGAAAATAATTGTAACTATGTGTGGTGATAGATGATTTACTATTTTAGTCATTTTGCAATATATACAATTACAGAACAATTATGTTATACAGCTGAAACTAATATAATGTTATATGCCAATTATATCTCAGCTACAAGAAAAATCTAGAATACAGATAATGAATAATTTCATTAGCAAAAGCTTTCTCACATGCATTATTATATAATGTGAACTGTGTCCTGTAGATTATCATTTTTTTTCTAATAAATTAAGACAGTTGTCTCTTGGGAGGATACTTATTATTCTTTATAAAGTTTCTATAAAATGTAAGGTTTTGATATGATCATTTTAAATGCAAACTAATTTGAAAAATGATGTTTCAGAATTGAGGTAATTAGAAAAAATTCTGAGATACACTGGATGAAATATCTGATTTTTTAAAATTCAATACTTAAAAAAAAATTATTAAGGAAGACCATTTTCCCAAAGTTTGTTTGTGTTAATAACTTTAATGTAAAGTACCTTTTAAACTAAAATAGCATTAAACTAAAATTTCATGAAGTTGCTAAAGAATTGTTAGAAGACTGTGAATTGAAAACAGGTAAAATCTTACCAGTAAATTTAACATATCTGTCCAGTTTTTGATCAAAAAAACCATCCATATATTACTTAATGGCATACATGTATGCCCCAGGCATACATAATACATGCAATTTCAAAGTTTGAACAAAAAATAAAAGCTGTCACTATGAAGACTGCCACTAGCAAAGGAAAGAATAAAAGAAAAATAAGCCTTTATAAAATATAAATTATACTGTTTTCAAGCTCCTTGTGTGAATTTCATTACATAAAATATACAATGGCTAAAGAAAAAAAATTATAACAATTTAAAATTCTTGCCAAGGAAGTGTATGAATAAATATATATAAATGTTATATATTTTGTATTACAGATTATAGATTTTGAAGAGATCATTTTTATTGTGTAAATGTTTTATTGAGTATAAGAAAGATCAAGCATGAAAAGCAGATAGACTACAAAGGATATTGAGCAATATGTTTTTAACTTAGCTAAAATCCTATTATTTTCTTTCCCCAGTTGATATAAAAATAAATGCGTTTTATATGAACATGAAGCAGCACAACAGAAATAGTAAATAATGTATAAACATCTGTCTCTTTTCATGATGGCTATTTGCCTTATGTGACTATATGCTGGAAACACTTAATAGATAGAAAATTAGAGCTCTAGGACCTAATCCAAATGGTGCTTAGAAAAAGAAAAAAAGTTTATGATCCGTATATTCATTTATAGGAGAAAACAATAATATACTTTTTGAGACATAATAATAAAACATATGGTGCTCTGACTGTTTAAAAAGACACAAGTTAATCTTTTCCTTATCATTTCAAGGAAGAAAACAACTGAGTATAAACTCTACTAATCTTTAACAATCAAAGGTGACTGAGACATACTTGTTACTCTTTCTATCACATACAACTCTCATGACTGGAGTGATTCATATGCCCATATCATATTTCTATATTAGAAAAGCTGATGTGTGGCTGTTTTAACCAAGGAAGTGACATCAGGAAAATTCTGTTAAACATAATGCACATATGTGGAAAAAGGATTGGACAGGGACTAAAAAGTAGCAGGTGATGTTTTAGGAGCTTACTGGTGAGGTTTAGGAGAAACAAACAATATGTTTGGATTGGTAGGGACAAAGCAAAAGGACAGGAGGAAGGGAATCTAAGATAAATAATATGGGTGATAACACCAGCTGGACTTGCTGATGTGAGAGTCAAAGAAAAGAACACATTAAGGCTGACTCCTTGGTTTGAGATTTGAGCAAATAAATCTGGATGAGTGATAAAGGAATGGTACTGATATTCTGTTACTTGATCAGTTTGGCAGATTGTATCCCCTGCCCCCCACCCCCTCAAAAAAAGTAGCAATAATATTTTTGATCATACATCCATTTCTGGAAATAGGATTTCTGATCCTGCACCCAATTCTGGAAGTAGCTGAGGGAGACTATTTCCCTTCCTTTGAACCCAGTTGGCTTCTTTTGGCTACATTACTAAATAAGAATGTAAGGTAAAGGATACTGCCTGACCCCTGAAGTTAGGTCATAAAAGGTCACTCTCAGGTCATTCTCAGGAGGTTCATCCTTGAAAGCCACCATGAGGTTGTAAGGAAGCAAAGACTACCTGAGAGGAAAGGTACTCAAATCAACAGCCTCGAAGCTGAAAGCCAGCACCAACCAACTGATATGAGAGTGAAGACACCTTCAGGTGATTCCTGATTCCAGCTGACACCAAGTGTAGCAGTGACAAGCTATCATGGACTCCAGCAAGACTCCTCTGGCTGGGATTCTCCAGGCAAGAATACTGGAGTGGGTTGCCATGCGCTCCTGAAGAACTAAAGAGCCTATTGATGAACGTGAAAGAACAGAGTGAAAAAGTTGGCTTAAAGCTCAACATTCAGAAAATGAAGATCATGGCATCTGTTCCCATCAGTTCATGGCAAATAGATGGGGAAACAGTGGACAGTGGCTGACTTTATTTTTGGGGGCTCCAAAATCACTGCAGATGGTGATTGCAGCCATGAAATTAAAAGGTGTTACTCCTTGGAAGGAAAGTTATGACCAACCTAGACAGCATATTAAAAGCAGAGATATTATTTTGCCAACAAAGGTCCGTCTAGTCAAGGCTATGGTTTTTCCTGTGGTCATGTATGGATGTGAGAGTTTGACTATAAATAAAGCTGAGCTCAAAAGAATTGATGCTTTTGAACTGTGGTGTTGGAAAAAAACTCTTGAGAGTCCCTTGAACTTCAAGGAGATCCAACCAGTCCCTCCTAAAGGAGATCACTCCTGGGTGTTCACTGGAGGGACTGATGTTGAAGCTGAAACTCTAATACTTTGGCCACCTGATGTAGAGACCTGACTCATTGGAAAAGACCCTGATGCTTGGAAAGGCTGAGGGCAGGAGGAGAAAGGGACAACAGAGGATGAGATGGATGGATGGTATCACCAACACAATGGACACGGGTTTGTGTCGACTTTGGGAGTTGGTGACGGACAGGGAGGCCTGGCATGCTGCAATTCATGGGGTCGCAAAGAGTCGGACATGACTGAGCAACTGAACTGAGCTGAACTGATACTGTGAAAGACTGAACGAAAAATATAACTGCTTTTTAAATGCAGATTCCCTTTTTATGTCTTTCTTTCTAACCTCCAACTTCATATTTTGATTCATGGTGAGTTCTAGGTATTTATAGGAGTAAATATGTTGCATAAACATAATGCTTATTGACATTTTGTTGATCAATTTCTGCTCTTCTGTTTCAACACTTTGCATTTCATCACTTTTGATAAAAGAAAATCAAAGTTAAGCTATAAATTCTGTACCAGTGGGAAGCATTCAAATCTTTGGTTTGACTTTAGAAAATAAGCCCAAGCCGTTCAACAACTTTTATTGCTTTTCAACAGCCCTGAAGGGTTAAAATTTTGCTTTCACATAAGTTAAGATCTCTACATCTAGAAAATATTTAGCTTTCTAGTTATAATTTCACTGAGTTTTGCATTTCACTCTTCCAAATATTGGCTTAATGATAATTTGCAAATAGTGGGAAATATATTTAATTTAATAATATTTTAGAAAGTATTTTTTCTATTATTATATTCTAAAGTATTCTTTTTAACATTTTAATAGGTTTATTTATGCTTATCTTATATGCAGTCTTCCCTGTGAGATAAAAAGGTAAATTTAAAAAGGTCATAGAAGTGATTGTGGGAAAATGCCATGCTGTTCCTCTTTTTATTTTATTATTTTAATAATTGAAAAATAGCATGACTTAAAAGAGAGGAGAAAAATACACAGAAATGTTTTGCTAGACTGTAGTCATACAACACCAAAATAAGTACTGACAAGCAAATTCAAGAAACTTATTGATCCCTCCTTATGATGTCAAAAGATAATCTTGACAAATTTTTTTCACCAAATTATCTCTTTCCTGTTCATAAACATAATAGTTTTATGATAAAGAACTGGCATAAATTTACTTAACTAATAATAATTATGTCTAAATATAATTGAAGTTCAGTTCAATTAAATCAATTTTATTTTTGTTTCAAAAGTTATCAAATGTTATTCCAAGTTTAAAGATCCATTTTAACATTTAAAAATTTGTCTACAACTTATTTTCTATATATGTCATGGTCATATTCTAACAACCATTTAAATAAAATAATTTTTTTTCATATTTCCATTCATCTTTTTATTGTTTTCATATCACATATTATCACTGTCCTTACTTTTCTTCTCAGTTATATACATGAAGAAATTAGCCTGGATTCATGAAAAAATTGATAATATCCAAAAATGACAATATAAGGGATCTCTAAGAAAAGAATAATCCATGCAGTTAGCAAATTAGTTAAATGGTCTAATTGTAAATACATCCTGTTGAATGTGGCCAAAACAGGGCAGGTTAAAATTTTCTTGGGGAAACCTCTTGTAACCTCCAGGTACTTTGTATTATCTATAGTCACAGTCATTTCTGAAGAGAATCTGTGAATTTGGTTCTTAAAATCTTTAGATTGACCTGTTCAGATTCCAGTAGGTACAGAGAGAGGCTGAAGCAATGTTTCCAGTTAAAACAATGATGGCTTTACCAAGTCTCCACACATTCAATATATACTCTGCTTCATTTCTGGAAATACCTTAACTGATAGTTACACAGCATGATAGCTGAGATTATGAATTTTGAAGCTGGCCCTGCTTGCTTTTCAAGATCATCACAACTTTCAAGTTTCATATCTTTAAGAAAAATTCCATATCATGTGTTCCACTGAGTCCTTTGTTTTGATTTGAATTTTGTTCCCAGGATTCTTGAGGGGAAATATCAGGAGGATCAGAAAGCCTAATTCATTAGAAATGTCTCTTGAATTCTACCCATCATATAATTAGAAATCTTTTGTTATAATACCAGTTAAGGTTCTTGTCACCGTCAGTCCAGATTTGTCAAGTAGGTATCCAAGGAGTCACTTTCTATGTGGTAGATTTAGTCCCTTTTCTTTATTTCCCCCTAAATCACAATAACAGTGCCACAACTTTTGTCATGTTCCATTGAGGCACTACTAAAATGTGCAAAATAAATGTTTTCACCCTACTGATCTTGAGTTTAACCATTGACTTATTTTGGCCAGTGGAAAGTGGAGGAGAATGACAATAATTACTTCTGAGCTGAGGCTTTGAGATTCAGCAGGTATTTCTGCTTGTGCTTGTGTGTCATTACCAAGAAAATGTCCTGGTATACCCTGATCTCAGGATGAGAAACTGTGGGACCTGAGGACTTGAACCTAACCTGCAATCTACAGCAAGCTTAGACAATTAGCAACCTGAAGGCAAAGAGCTTCAGCTGACCTGCAAAACTATGAAAGAGAAGCTATAAATGTCCATTGTTGTGAGCCACTGACATTTTGAGGCTGTCATAAAATAAAAACTCAGCCTTCAGGCTTTCTTTCCTCTGTTTGATAGAATGCACCTCAGCCAGTTTTAACCACTGTACTACCACTGGAACTCTCCAGTTTATTGCTCAAATGTTTTATTGTTCTCAATCACCTAACAAAAAATTCCCATTTGAAACTGATTGTTCACAACCTGGCAACTATTTACCTTTCCTGGCTTATCTTCAAATATACCTAAAACTGAAACTATTTGTCCTAGCCCACTGATGGATTCATTGCTCCAAAAGCATTTAATATTTATTTCCTGGTTTACCCTGTAGTTCATTACTCATCTCCTTTCTTAAAGTTCCCTTTTTATTTTTTTTCTTGAGCAATAAATGTCCTAAAGTTTTAAAATATTTCTAAATAATAATTATCTCTTGTGCAGAATATCAAAAGTATTTTGTAACCATGTAGAAGAATTAGGCCACTGATGTTCACGTAAGGCTAAGTAAAGATGGTACCCAGTACTCTTCATTCTGAAATCCTGGAAGCCACAGATGCTGAGTGAAATTTTACTGTGGTTTAAATAGCTTCCATATTCATGGCACTTTTAGGCTACTCCAGAGAGACACTATTGTCTTAACTGTGTTTACCATGTTAACCAAATATTTAAAAAGCAATTGCATGACTATCCATCTCAAGCAGAAACAGAAATGAAAGAAGATGAACTTTGTTTTTCCTTAGCTCTGATGATGTTAGTATAACATGCTTCTGTTGTGAATTATAATCATTGTAATGATTGTAAAATTATAAGTTAAAGTTATAAATCATGAATATTTTTTCATGAATATTTTCTCCTATGAAACTTTCCCCCTTATTGGAATGACTCCTTTCATGTTCTAACTTTTATATAAATTGACAATTTAAATTGATACATCTAAATCCCCCAACTAGACTTTAAACCTTGAAGATTCAAACAAGTTCTTCAGTTCAGTTCAGTTCAGTTCAGCCACTCAGTTGTGTCCGACACTGCGACCCCATGAATCACAGCATGCCAGGCCTCCCTGTCCATCACCAACTCCCAGAGTTCACTCGGACTCACGTCCATCGAGTCAGTGATGCCATCCAGCCATCTCATCCTCTGTTGTCCCCTTCTCCTCCTGCCCCCAATCCCTCCCAGCATCAGAGTCTTTTCCAATGAGTCAACTCCTCACATGAATTGCCCAGAGTATTGGAATCTCAGCTTCAGCATCATTCCTTCCAAAGAACACCCAGGGCCAATCTCCTTTAGGTGGATTGATCGAATCTCCTTGCAGTCCAAGGGACTCTCAAGAGTCTTCTCGAACACCACAGTTCAAAATCATCTATTCTTTGATGCTCAGCTTTCTTCACAGTTCATCTCTCACATCCATACGTGACCATGGGAAAAACCATAGCCTTGATTAAACGGACCTTTGTTCTATGTAACTCCAAAACCTAAATGTTATCCTACATACCGTAAGTAAAGTATTAGAGGAGAAAGAATATTAAGTTTTTACTCCTAAAGATCTAAGTGAAAAATATGCATACATGCATGTTCAGTCATGTCTGATTCTGTGACCCCATGAGCTGTAGTCTGCCAGGCTCCTCCGTCAGTGGGATTTTCCAGGTAAGAGTACCGGAGTGGGTTGCCATTTCCTTCTCTAAGGGATATTCCTGACTCCAGGATCAAACCCACATCGGCAGTGTGCCCTGCATCTCTTGCATTGCAGGCACATTCTTTACCACTTGAGTCATCAGGGAAGCCCTGAGTACAAACTATGATTGTACCAGTTGGAAGTTATGATAAGCTATTAAACTCTCCATAGTGTAAATTAATCATGTTTGAAAAGGTGGGAAATGAGGGGAGTGGGTGTGTAGGTACTAAGAGCTAATATGTTTGGGACAAGGTATTTAGTTAACAGCTCTTAGTCACCAATCTCACTTCACTGACCTCAAACTCTAAAACAAGACAGCTTTCACCTGTTCTATCCTGGGAGCCCCCATATCTACCACATTATTTCAATTTATGATTAAGATTCTAGAATGTTTAGTATTTTCCAGAACTGCTTTTCACCAATATTTCAGTGTCCCATTGCTATCTCCAGCAAATCCCAAACAGAAGTCAAAGAACACAGAACCAACTGGACTGTCCCTGGAAATGCAGAAAAGATAATCTAAGCATCACAGCACAGAGTTGGGCTGTGTATCTTCCAAGCTTAGAGAGTAAAGTATTTGTTACCGTGGGAGAAAAACTAAAAGGGAAATGAGCACACCGTTTCGATTTGATTTTAATTTAGATGTTCTTTCCTAGCACAGATTAAAATTGACAAAAGTTATATTTTATCTAACTAGGTAACAGCTTGAAAGCCAGATTTAAGTAGGGCTGCTTGAAGAATCCTCTGTCAAATATCAAAGCTCTGAAATTCATAGTGTGATGCCACAGTGAAGATCTGATAGCTCAGACTGCCTGTTAGGCACTCAATAAATATATGACAACAATTGATTAAATCACAGATGCAGTTTAATGATTAAGTACTGCATACTTCTCACACTGTATCAGTAACAAACAGCTGTTTATTTGCTTTATCAAAATCACCAACTTTAGCATCAATGTGATGACCATAGAATATATGTCATCGTCTGAAATTTCATATAAGGATTTCAGTTTTAAAATGAAATCTGGCTAGTAATAGTCTCTGATCCAACTTTTAAAATCTTCCTCCTAGATGCCTATAAATGGAGAGGAGAAAGATGTTTTCTATTGTATGTTAAAGCCAAGTCCCTAAACTTATTGCCAAAAATAAAGAGAGACTTTTAAGTAACTAAAACCATGGAGCTACCTTGGCAAACTCAATTAATTGAACAATTTTTGCCCCTTTATCTTCCAAAACAAAGTGAACTTGATACTCTTGGAAGTAGGTAGAAATTGACTCCAATCCACAGTCAATTTCTTGATCAAAAGGCAGCAGACCTGTACTCATTAGTGTGGATGTTCTTTGATGTTGCCTAGTATCCTTCACTTCCAGTTCCTAACTATTATCAGAATCTTGTTAAAAAATTACACGAGAATTTGCATAATACAATTTGCCTTCTTGTCATAGCAATGCCATAGAAAGTTTACCAAGATTGCAAAGAACACGTATCAAAACTGTAGATGTCACTCATGCTTTCTGGGTAATATGTCAGTTCTAATTAAATAATAATTTCAAAGTAGGCAAGATTAGGGGACAAAGAAAGAAACAGTGTTACAATACAGAATAAAAAGAACATCATCCTGAAACAAATGAAAACTTTATCAGGAAAAGATTCTACAGTATACCTTAAGACATGTTAGAAAATATTCTGCATTGTTATCAATAAGTTATAAGTAGATATAAAGAAAGAAGTGTCTGGAGGAGAAAATGGCAACCCACTCCAGTATTCTTGCCTGGAGAATCCCTAAGGACAGAGAAGCCTGGAAGGATACAGTCCATGGCATCAAGTTGGACACAACTGAGTGACTAGCAACAAAGAAGAAAGTATAATACACAAAGGAAAGCCAACACTTGAGATTCTTTGGAATAAAATGCTAGCTGTTTGTCTTGAATAAGGATGAAAATGGAGTTTCAAAATATTCATTAAAACAAGAAGAAAGTTATTTGCAGAAAATAATTTTCAGAGATCTAGAGGAGATAAGACAGAGGAGATGGACAAGGAGATAAAGTTATAAAAGAAATACAAGAACTATGAAAGCCAAAGAATGGAAACCTGAAATTTAAAAAATGAGTACTGCTGAGGAATGTAAGAAATAATAGCTAGAAGAATAATTCAAGATATAATTAGAAAGAGTACTTCTAACACTTAAGTTGTGTCAATTTTCCCCAGAATGTAACTGCAACCCAACAATGAGAAAAGTCTGATTTTTCTTTTTTAATTCAACAAGGAACTGAAGTTAACAAGGTTAATAAGGTAAATTTCTGAATGCTGAGCTTTAAGCCAACTTTTTTACTCTCCTCTTTCACTTTCATCAAGAGTCTTTTTAGTTCCTCTTCACNAGGGATTGTACGGGGATGGAGGTGGGAGGGGGGTTCAGGATGGGGAATATGTGTACACCTGTGGTGGATTCATGTTGATGTATGGCAAAACCAATACAATATTGTAAGTAGCCTCCAATTAAAATAAATAAATTTAAATGAAAAAAAGTTAAAAAAAAAAAAAAAAGATCTGTAGGAAATTGAACTGAGATCAGAATGCCCAACTATTAATTCATAATGAGAAAATAAGCTCAAATGAGAAAATCCTGGACTCTGCATGTCCATCCCATTCCCTCTCTGAAAGCAGAAACGCACAGGAAGCACAGCATACCCTTACATGTATGTCTTGCAAGTGTCAGGATGAAGGAAATCCATTGAACAGAATGTTTAACAGTAGTACCATACTAAGATACCCCAATGCAACCACCTTGCAATAGGTTCATTTGTGCCATTGAGATGGAAAAGAACTGATGTATGCACTCAGTAAATGGTAGCCACTTTTACAATGAGTTCTTTTTTTTAGGCACTATCACTCTCTAAGGGCACTAGACTCGGTACCATTCAAGTTCTCTTATGATGCTGATGTGCAGTGATTCCAAGGGCAACTTTTGCTCATCCTGGAGTATCATCTGGAGCCTGAGCACACTGCCCACATCATCTACATCATTATCATCAGTAGAAGTATTGTGGAAAGCAGTCATTTGCTATGGACTACTGCCTATGTTTAGGACACACTGTTAGACACTGGGGCTTCCCTGATGGCTGAGTGGTAAAGAATCCACCTGAAATGAAAGAGATCCTGGTTCAATGCCTGGGTTGGGAAGAACCCCAGAGAAGGGATAAGCTACCCCCTCCAGTATTCTTGGACTTCCCTGGTTGCTTACATGGTAAAGAATCCACCTGCAATGTGGGAGACCTGGGTTTGATCCCTGTAATTGGAAGATCTGCTGGAGGAGAGCATGGCAACCCACTCCAGTGTTCTTGCCTCTAGAATCCCCATGGACAGAGGAGCCTGGTGGGCTACAGTCCATGGTGTCACAAAGAGTCAGACACAACTGAGCGAGTAAGCATAGCACACAGCATTAAGCACTACTGACATTATCTTATTAAATCTTAACAATAACCTATTGGATACTTGTTCTCACTCTCAACTTACAGATGAATAAAGAAGAAACTTTGGTTCAAAGAGATAGTGTAGTTTGCCCAGGGTCACTCCCCAAGGCAAAAGAGAGAAAAAGAAGGGACCTTATTACATTCAACACGCTGGCCCTCTCCAGCATGGATAGGAGTCATGCTTTGCATGCTTACCGAGGTAGTGCATACTATAAATTCAGCCCCTTCTCTCCCACTCAGGAAAGTGGCTTGGATTGTGAGTCAGTGAAAATGATGTCATTATCGGGGTAACCTTGAACCCACTTAAATTTATTGAAAGAGGAAGTATTTGTACACTTACTAATTTTTATTCTTATTAGTAGGGATGACTTCTGGCTTTAAAGTTTCCAAACATGTGGCCTTAGGACTTCAGTCCCCATCCATGTAGCCCCCCAGTACTTCGGAGTGTCCCCCACAAGTTTCCTCATATCTGTGCATAAGACAGCCTGTCAGTTGTAATCATCTTTGTTCTCTCAGTCACCTTTCTCTCTCTGTCTGTCTTCCACTTGATTATATGTATCATCCACATGCTTCCTGGAGACTACGGCCCACAAAATTGGGACCGTTCTTTTGTACCTGGGTCATGAAGCAGAACATTCCTTCATTCATTCAGCTAATACTTACTGATGATTTACTTTCTACCTGATACTGTTCTCAAGCCTGGGGATAAAATGGTTAACAAGACTGATAGGTCCTTGCTCTTATGGCTGATGTTCTAGTGGGTTGTGAGGAATAGAAAGTTAGCCCTGGGTATCTGGATAAATAAATAAGAAAATTTCAGATAGAGATGAGAAATACAAAGAGAAGAAATATCCTTGCCTGGGCAAAGGCGCGCTAACTGGGATGGTACAGTAGACGCTGTTAGGCCCTGTCCCTTATCTCCTTGGCCTACCTTTGAGTTCTCTGGTACCTGCAATGGTCAGTTCCCAGGCACACAGACTTCCCCCACCTGCCTGTCTCCCCCTTTCCTCCTGAGGGCTTTCTCTGGTGCCACAGGAGTGTGCTCTGGCTCTCCTCAGAGACTGAGCCCACTCAGGTCAGCCTTCCACCAAGAAGGGCAGGAGCTGGTGAATAAAAATGCCAGCTTCTTCATATCTGGTGAGACAATTCTGAAGCATGTTCTACATGTTAGCTTAGAGGTCCCCAGCAGCACCGAAACAGTTTCCTGCACTGTAACCAACTCAATAACACACCCTGTTAACATACCCATCTTTCTTAACACCTTTCTGACTCCCTCACTTGTGCTTCCTGGGATCACCTTGCAAATAAGCTACCTACACCAAGTATCTTCTACTATCTGGTTGGGGGGAACCCAAACAGATACAAAGTCAAAGATAGCCTCGCTGAGAAAGTTATACTTGAGCTGTGACCCAAATTACGTGAAGCAACCAAGATGCTAAGGTCTGGATGGGAGGACATTTTAGGTTAAAAGAAGAGCAGAAGCCTAAGCCCTAAAGCCCAAAGGGACTGGTATACTCAGGGAACATAGAGCTGGTGTGACTGGAGCACGGAGACAGCGAGGAGCTGGTGGAGTGAAGTCGTAAAGGTGGGTAAATGCAGGCCAGGAATGGGAGTTTGGATTTCATTCAAGTTTAATGGAAGCTTTGAAGGATGGTAAGCAGGGGAGGGACCTCATCTGATTTACATTTTGAGAATATGACTGAGTGCTTTCGGAGAAGGCAATGGCACCCCACTCTAGTACTCTTTCCTGGGACATCCCATGGACGGAGGAGTGTCGTGGACTACAGTCCATGGGGTCACGAGGAGTCAGACACAACTGAGCGACTTCACTTTCATGCACTGTAGGAAATGGCAACCCACTCCTGTATTCTTGCCTGGAGAATCCCAGGGACGAAGGACCCTGGTGGGCTGCCGTGTATGGGGTCACACAGAGTCGGACACTACTGATGCGACTTAGCAGCAGCAGCTGAGTGCTTTGTTNTTACAGATGAATAAAGAAGAAACTTTGGTTCAAAGAGATAGTGTAGTTTGCCCAGGGTCACTCCCCAAGGCAAAAGAGAGAAAAAGAAGGGACCTTATTACATTCAACACGCTGGCCCTCTCCAGCATGGATAGGAGTCATGCTTTGCATGCTTACCGAGGTAGTGCATACTATAAATTCAGCCCCTTCTCTCCCATTCAGGAAAGTGGCTTGGATTGTGAGTCAGTGAAAATGATGTCATTATCGGGGTAACCTTGAACCCACTTAAATTTATTGAAAGAGGAAGTATTTGTACACTTACTAATTTTTATTCTTATTAGTAGGGATGACTGCTGGCTTTAAAGTTTCCAAACATGTGGCCTTAGGACTTCAGTCCCCATCCATGTAGCCCCCCAGTACTTCGGAGTGTCCCCCACAAGTTTCCTCATATCTGTGCATAAGACAGCCTGTCAGTTGTAATCATCTTTGTTCTCTCAGTCACCTTTCTCTCTCTGTCTGTCTTCCACTTGATTATATGTATCATCCACATGCTTCCTGGAGACTACGACCCACAAAATTGGGACCGTTCTTTTGTACCTGGGTCATGAAGCAGAACATTCCTTCATTCATTCAGCTAATACTTACTGATGATTTACTTTGTACCTGATACTGTTCTCAAGCCTGGGGAGAAAATGGTTAACAAGACTGATAGGTCCTTGCTCTTATGGCTGATGTTCTAGTGGGTTGTGAGGAATAGAAAGTTAGCCCTGGGTATCTGGATAAATAAATAAGAAAATTTCAGATAGAGATGAGAAATACAAAGAGAAGAAATATCCTTGCCTGGGCAAAGGCGCGCTAACTGGGATGGTACAGTAGACGCTGTTAGGCCCTGTCCCTTATCTCCTTGGCCTACCTTTGAGTTCTCTGGTACCTGCAATGGTCAGTTCCCAGGCACACAGACTTCCCCCACCTGCCTGTCTCCCCCTTTCCTCCTGAGGGCTTTCTCTGGTGCCACAGGAGTGTGCTCTGGCTCTCCTCAGAGACTGAGCCCACTCAGGTCAGCCTTCCACCAAGAAGGGCAAGAGCTGGTGAATAAAAATGCCAGCTTCTTCATATCTGGTGAGACAATTCTGAAGCATGTTCTACATGTTAGCTTAGAGGTCCCCAGCAGCACCGAAACAGTTTCCTGCACTGTAACCAACTCAATAACACACCCTGTTAACATACCCATCTTTCTTAACACCTTTCTGACTCCCTCACTTGTGCTTCCTGGGATCACCTTGCAAATAAGCTACCTACACCAAGTATCTTCTACTATCTGGTTGGGGGGAACCCAAACAGATACAAAGTCAAAGATAGCCTCGCTGAGAAAGTTATACTTGAGCTGTGACCCAAATTACGTGAAGCAACCAAGATGCAAAGGTCTGGATGGGAGGACATTTTAGGTCAAAAGAAGAGCAGAAGCCTAAGTCCTAAAGCCCAAAGGAACTGGTATACTCGGGGAACATAGAGCTGGTGTGACTGGAGCACGGAGACAGCGAGGAGCTGGTGGAGTGAAGTCGTAAAGGTGGGTAAATGCAGGCCAGGAATGGGAGTTTGGATTTCATTCAAGTTTAATGGAAGCTTTGAAGGATGGTAAGCAGGGGAGGGACCTCATCTGATTTACATTTTGAGAATATGACTGAGTGCTTTCGGAGAAGGCAATGGCACCCCACTCTAGTACTCTTTCCTGGGACATCCCATGGACGGAGGAGTGTCGTGGACTACAGTCCATGGGGTCGCGAGGAGTCAGACACAACTGAGCGACTTCACTTTCATGCACTGTAGAAGGAAATGGCAACCCACTCCTGTATTCTTGCCTGGAGAATCCCAGGGGCGAAGGACCCTGGTGGGCTGCCGTGTATGGGGTCACACAGAGTCGGACACTACTGATGCGACTTAGCAGCAGCAGCTGAGTGCTTTGTTGAGAAGAGGCTGTGGGATGGTAAGAGTAGAAGCTGGGGCACCACTTAAGATACCAATTCTGCTGTGACCTGAGTCTCATGGTTGCCCTTAAATCGTTCTATCAAGTTTTGCTTCTAACGCCCCCTCTCCTTTGAGGATCTAATCCAGACAAGCCCAGATGCCATTCTATGGTCTTTATAGCTCCTGTTCTCCTAACTATGCCCTCCCTTCAACATCCTCCACCTTGTAAACAATCAACTCCCATATGTGAAAATGCAGACTGATACAGGCATATATGATGGGGGAGAGAAATGGAAGCTGTATCAACAAAAGTTAAACCACAGTGCCATATTGTCAACCTGGGGCCACTTACCTTTCCTCCACATCCTGTGTCACACTCTTTGCTTTCACTGCTGCCCATACATGACCACTCAGCAGCAAAGGCCGCATCTCCTGGGCGTGACATAGATACAGAATGCAGAACCTCTCCCAGTACCCCCAAAGAATCCACACTGGCCTTTTTGTGGGAAATCTAGACTTTATCTCATATTTCACCAAGATCCTGTCCTAGGATGAGAGAGATATGGAAAGGAGACTCCTGCCAGGAAGGAACCAGGTCAAGCAGAGCTTTTTATGTCATGCTTAGGGGCACCTGTTCCTATTTGGGGGTTGTGCTAATAATAATAAGACCCAAACTACCCATATCCATGGATAGGGCTGAGGCGGTCAAGGTCAGATTAAAGCAGTGTCAGGCCAAACATTGGCTGCATGTATGGTTTCTATAACAAATAACAGCAAACTTGGTGGTTTGACACAGTTTAAGCCACTGTTGTGGTTTTGGAGGCAAGACATCTCGAATGGGTCAGCAGGGTAGTTCTTTCTGAAAGCTCCAGGGGACAATCCCTCTCGTCTTTTCCAGCCTCTGGAGGCCACCTTTATTCCTTGATTTCTTCCAATTACTCCAACCTCTGCTTCCATCGTCACATTATCTGTCCCTTAATCTCTCTTTTGAGGACCCTTATTATATTTGTCCCACCCACATAATCTGAGATTATCCCCCTATCTCAAGATTCTTAACCATACTGCACAGTCCCTGTTGGCATGCAAGAACATACTAGCAGTTAGGGTGGACATCTTTGGAGGGAGCTGTTGTTCTGTCTATCACATTCAGTATGCACGTTTTCAGATACAGGAATTAGAAGCTAAATTTTATGTTGAGCTTTATAATAAATAGTTAGATTTTCTTTTATGGCCTCAGATGGCATCCTAGCACTAGCCAGATAGTCCAGGTGGGAGGAAAAGAGTGTGGAGATGCTCTGTGCAGTGTGTCCCCCTCCTAGAAAATCAAGACATGTTCTACTGACTTCAGTCCTCAAAAGCAACAAAACTTGATGCAGTGGAAGATACCCCTTGCACCTGAGTTCTAATCTCTACACATAACAGATGTTTGAGGAGTGTTTGGCCCACCCGGTCATCTCAGTGTCTGTCTCCTCACCAGGTCAAACCCTTTGCCTGGGTTAGGACATCCTTGCTTCCCATTGTCCTGGCATTTTTAGCGATAAATCAGTTTTCACTTTTTGTCTCCCCTACTTGACTGAGCTCTTTAGGGAGCAAAGTAGCTGGCATTTACTGGCCATTTAATACATTAAAAAGTAAAAACTTTACTGAGCTCTTAACTATTTGTCAGGCACCGTATGTAGAACTGCATATGTATTATCACTTTGACTTCTAATAGCAATCCTATTAGGCAGTAGTCATATTATTCCCCATTTTGTTAAAAGCAAACAAAGAAAAAAACCACTGAGGCACAGAGAGGATAAATAACTTGTTTAAGATCATCCAGCTAGGAAAGGCAGGGCCTAGGATAAACTCTGATCTTCTGACCCAGAGCTTATGCTCTGTAACAGAAGGGGTGAGTATGTTAAAGAGCTTAGTATTACGTACAAAATGATGTAGGCTTTTTCCCTGCTTCACCAACTCTGTGCTGGGCAACTTAGGAAAGTTGCTTCCCTTCTCTGGGCATCTGTTTCAACAAATCACAACATGAGGCCCTCACATAGAAAAGGGCAAGTCTGCTCTGACACTAGCCTTCTGTGCTTCTAACACTGGTAGCCTGTCTGGCCACCTCACCTTGCTTTGACCTGAAAACATCATGCCCATGAGACTTGGCGTTTACAGTCACATGGCCATGGATGGTCAGCAGCATCAGGGCCAGGCTCCTGAGGCCCCTTCACGTGGCGCGGCCAATGGCTCCCGGATCCCCAGGGCCTCCGGTGGGATATAGCAGCAGCCGGCAGCCGCAGGCATATGCTGTTTCTGTGGTTTCTACTTAGAATAGTTTCCTATTTCAACCTGCCAGTTCCTTAAAAGCATTAGGTTGAGGTTTTGCTGAATGACTCTGCTCTATTTTCATAAAGGGGTGGAGGGGCTTCTCCTGGGAGCTGAGCCCAGTGCAGAAATTCCACATGAATTAAGAGTATAGAGAGCTTGGAAGTCTGTCTCCTGGAGAAATAATAGTCTGGCGGGTGGTGACTTTCAGGGAGCAGAGTTCCTCTATCAGCCAGATTCAGGGTCCCAACTTGCTTAGGAAGCTGCCCCACTGCCCTTCTTGGGGCCTCGGTTTTGCCAGCTGTTACAAGAGGGCATTGGATCCTCCCTCAGGTTCCAGACACCCCTGGGTCCCTAGGTGAGACTGCTCAGTGCATATTAAGACAATTTCAACAGTAGTAGCTAACACATGTATAGCACTTTCTGTGCTCTTCTAAGCTATGCATAAAAATTAATATCAGTTCTCTTAACACTGGAAATATCCCAATTTTATAGATGGGAAACAGAAGTGAGACTGATTCATTTTCTTTGCCCATGATCATATGACCTAGAAGTGGCCCCGTCACTATCTGAACCCCCTGCAGCTTGCCTCCAGAACTTACTCTGCTAGCTCTCTCAAAATAAGACCTTCCAGGGAGCAGACAGCAGAATATTGGGCAGAATGCAGTCAAATTGGTCCTAGAGACCAACTGGGACTGTTGGAACGAGGCTGCTAATCTCTCAGAGTCTGTGGGGAATTCGAGGTGATGATGGTCCATGAAGAAGCTCAAAAGCAAGATTAACAGTCTCCTCACAGAGGGGTATTTTTATTGTTATTATTATTGTCATTATCCCCACAGAAGTCTGATCTCAGTACTTTCTACCCACCTTGCCTCTACTCCCACTATTACCTAGGTCTGCTTCTGTGAGAGAGGAACTCCCAGAGCAAGGCCTAGTGAATCCTGGCAGTCTCAAAGCCCCCTCCCTGGCCTGGAGTGGGGAGGGCGGGCTGTGCCTTCTTGGCAGCCTTGAGTCAGAGCAGATGGCCCTCTGAGGGCTGGTTGCCTCCCCCCAGCTCTGAGTTTGTGTGCACGCCTGTGTGCATGGGTCCCTGTATGACCAGCCTTGGCCGCTGCCTCCAGACTTGTATCCATCTGCTTTGTTGGCACTGTCTTGAGTTTCTCAGAGGCATCTCCAATTTAATCTACCCAAACAGAACTCTTGATTTCCCTCCACAAATCTGCTCCTCCCAGGCTTTCCCATCTTATTAAGTGCCACGACTATGTACCAGACTCTTCAGGCTAAAACCTTCCATCTCTCTTCTTTTCTTCACAGTCCATATCCAACCCATGAGCAAATTATTTGGGCTCATTGACTCTGTTCCCCGATTCTGCCCTGTTTTGTCTCCTTCCTACTACTATTATGGGCTGGGGGTGGGGGGTCCACCACTGTGTTGTACTTGGTCTACCTTGGGTAGCCTCCAACCAGCCTCTCCGTGTGAGCCTTATTCCCTGCCTCCCTGAAGTCTGTTCTTGACCAGCCAAGGACTCCTTTTGAGAATACAAAATCCTTCATGTCATCCCCTTGCTTGGAACCCCCCCATGGCTTCCATGTAGACAAAAATTAAACTCTTCCCATGACTTCTTGAAGAAGGAAATGGCAACCCACTCCAATATTCTTGCCTGGAGAATCCCCTGGCAGAAGAGCCTGGTGGGCTACAGTCCATGAGGTTGCAAGAGTCAGATACAACTTAGTGACTAAACCACCACCACCATGATTTCTAGCCCCTTTGAGAGATAATTATCTGGCATCATTTTGTAGCAGTCTCCCCCTTCTTGCTCATTTCCTTCTGCCACACTGGCCTGCCTTCTCCTCCTCAGACAAGCCCGACATTCTCACCTGAGGATCTTTGCACCAGCATCCCCTTGCCTGTACGGGTTCTCCCTTCACATGTTCCTTTCGCTGGCCCTTTGTCATCACTCAGGCTTTAGTTCAGATTGTTACCTTCTCAGAGAGACTTCCCCAACCACCTTTTAAACATGCATTCCTGCTCCCCAGCCACTCCTCTTAAAGAGATGCTGCTCTTGGCTTTGTCAGAGCACCTGCCATCATTTCACATTATCATGTTTATTTTTTTGTTCACGAGTTTACCTTCTGCCCCCATTGCTAGAATGATCTTGAAGCCTGAAACATGTGCATGCTTTTGCACCTCTGTCCACAGCGTGGAGACTGGAAGTGGGTATCTGGCTCATGAAAAACATTCAATCAATATTTTCCCAGTGAATCCAGGAATAAGTTAACTCATTTCAGTTTCTCCGTCAGTAAAATGAAGGAGAAGAAGAAATGTCATAGGACTCTCTCAGTTCTGACTTTCGATTTTCAAGTTCTCCTTGGGATGAATGGATGGATGGTAGATGGATGAACAAATGGGCAGACAGATGAATGATTTCTGAAGGTTTCGTTGAAGCCATTCAGGATAAAGGAATATCAGGAGGAATATGGGGACAGGGAAAGAGGGCAGATAACTCTGATTTTCTTCCTCTCCTACCTCAACTGAGAGACAGGCATGTTCCTCTCCTGTGTCTTCTGCTCGCCCCACAGACCACCTTTCCTCATGGCCCCACCAGGGAGATGGCAGCAGCTGCTCCCTGCCAAGAACCCCACCCAGGAAATAAAAGGAACCAAAGGAATGTGCTGGTAAGACTGGCATCCCTGTCCTCTCGGGTGTAAATGGCTCTCCTGCCTCCCCAGGTTCAAAGAGCACTTCATTTCACAGCAAAAGTACAGCTAATGAGGAACAGATTCTCTGGCTCCAGCCACAGCTCTGAGAGCCCAGGAGGCAAAGGAAAACCCCCAAAAGCCTGGATGTGAATGTCTGCACTGTAGGGCCTTCTCCACCCCACCCCCTACCTCTCTGGGGCTGCAGCTGCCTCAGCCACATGGAAAAGGGGTTGTTGCAAGGTAGGGGTGAGGGCAAGAGCAGAGTCCACATAGTAGTTGAGAGGAGCCTTGGGAATGGGGACTGCTGAGCTATGGGCCTTCTAACCACAGTGAATCTTCTCTCTTTAGGCCAGAAAACTAAGCGAGGCACCACATAATCATAATAACAACCTCCTCCTTGTTCTGGGGTCTGGGCAGTGCCACCTGTGGGGTGGCACAGTGGGAAGGTCACTGGCTTTGAGGCTATAAGACCAAGTTTGTGGACTCTGGGCCTCAGTCTTCTCATTGTCCAGTGAGCACACTGCTGGTGATCACTCAGAGTCCCAACACTGCTATCCATCATTCAATGAAACTAGCACCAGGTGAGGCCTAGAGGACCTGGGCTGTAGCCTTGGTTCTCCTGGGTGTGTGACCTTGGGCAGTGAAGGCTGGGGCAATGAGCCTTGGATAACAAAAAGCCTTAAGTCCTAGCTCTTCTTCTCACTTTGCTGGTACTGCTTGGGTTAGTCACTTGGCATCTTAGAACCTCTGTTTCCTCATTTGTAACCAGCACCAATACAATCAACCTCATGGACACAGGGAGAGGATTAAACGAGAAGAGACACATGAACTACTAGCACTTAGTAGCTACTCGAAGACAATAACAGAAACTGATTTGCCCAATGGTTTGTGACCAAACCAGAAGACAAATCCAGGCTAGATCCGTGGCCAAACAATACAAGAAAGGTAACAATAGTAAAGTGATCGCGGTGTCCCATGTTCTGTGCTCACAATCTCAGTCTATCCTCACCAAAAACATGTGGGGCAAGTACTCCTGTTTTCCTTAAATAGTTAGAACCAACAGCTAGGCAGAGAAAGTTGGATTGCAGAAGACATGCTAAGTCACTCATCCCTTCTTCAGAATATCTCCTTGTAGCCTTCTCCCCTCTTCTCTAATTGCCTGCCTGCCTGCCTGCTGGAATCCAGCCTGTGGTCAGTCTTGATTGGTCTCAGAGTGGCAGAACAGATGTGTAGGGAAGATTTCCTGGCAATAGTAAGTAAAATTACGCACAGCATCTTTGAGAACACAGAGTACTCATTCCTATGTAAGTGAAGAAAAGGGTGAATGTAGGGGAGAGATGAGACTTTGGAGTGTAATAGGAACTCTGGTGCTATCAGGTAGTAATGAAGGGTTAAAAGAGATCTCTAAGTAAGAGTGTGACACAATCACATGTGTATTTTACTTACCTATTTCGTCTTCACTGATCCTTTCTTCACCTGTGTCTAAAATGAGATTAAACCTATCTTTTGGGTACTTAAAGTGAGTTATTTTATATTATGTTTCTGGAATTGCCAGTTGATTTTTGTCAGTTTTATTTTTCCATAAAACTTTTCAAGCTTTTTTTCTATTAGTATTTTATTGAACATATTAATCAGTTCTTTCAGCCTATGGTTCACCTGTGAATCTGTTTATATTGTCTGCCTTTTCTTTTGTGTTTTCCGTACTTTAGTCTTGTCTCCTAGTATGCTGGGATGCCTTTGGGTAAAGTGTCCACCAGTGACCATCTCTTGCCCCCAAAATAGCCTAGAATCTTTTCTGTGGCAGAGCATTGAGGGCAGGACAGTGTTCCTCCAAAGAGTATGGGAGACACACCAGATACCATCATTGGCTTATTTGGTGGGGCAAAATCTAGAGAGATTCTGATGGAGAGTGCAGGATAGCAAGGAGCGTTTCAGAAAGGGGCTGTGAAAGATGTGGATGACAGGGGTGTGGACTCTCCAGTCTGGGCCCCCTCTGCAGTAATTGCCTATTAGCCAGAGTGGGAGCAGTACAGAATCAATCACTTTCCACTCCACCCTGCTCCAGCTGGGAAAGACATCCTGGCTGTGTAAACTAACCTTATGAGTCTAATTCCAACAAGGCCAATGAATTTGACAGGAAACAACACAAGCTAGTCGCCTTAGATCTTTGTCTGGTCTTGACATGATTGAGCCTGAAATAGCTACAGAGAGCCTCATTATTAGACTTTTAAACCCACAGAAAAACACACACACATTTGCATGTACAAACAGGAAAGTTTAAGATGAGGCCACCAAAAGGGTCAGACCATACAGGCCCCACACAGGAACTTTGACCAAGGGTTCAATTTCAAGTCAGATCCCTGAGTCTGGAGAGTATTTGACAGGCCTTGTCACTCATATTCCAGAAATCTGTTTCTACAGCCAAGAATCCTTCGCATCTGTTCCCCATTCTCCATCTTGACTATTCTTTTGTGCTTTGGGAGGCTCTGAGGTGGCTGTTTCCAATGCCAAGTGAACCATCTCTGCCAAGACCTTGTCTTACCGTTCACTTCCTTGGCCCCAGCCCTCGGCTTGCCCAAGTCTGACATCACCCTCAGACCCCCATTGACACCTCCAGAATAAAGAGCTGCCTGAGAGGCTGTGACTGCCAGAGCTGGTCACACTCTGTCTCCATGTTTCTAGCTGAAAGCTCTCAGGGAAGCAGAGTACCCTTCCCAGCCACATACACAGCTTTTGCTGCTTGGTGGTCTGGCGACCCCAGATCTCCTCTGCTGGGGGTCTGGTCGTCTGGTATGGGAGGGATAGATGGCGGCAGGTCCTGGTCAGCCAGAGGCCAAGGGGCTCCATCCCTCCTGCACCTGGGAGCCTCAAGCAGCCTCACAAGGAAATCTTTCCCCTTGCTGAGTCTGGGATGGATCCAGCTTTGGCCCTGAGGAAGAGAGCAGATACGGAGTCATGGGTTCAGGGATCAGATCTGACTGAGTTGACATACCGGCTCTGCTGCTCTTAGCTCTATGTCCTTGGGCAAGTTGTTCAGCCTACCTTTCTTTATCTTTCCATTCACTATGTGAAGTGGAGATAGTTATATCCCGTGGTTATATTAGGATTAAATGAATTGATACTTGCAGATTTCTTAAAACAGGGTCTAAGACCTGAGGAGTAGTTAGTGGGTAATAGCACGAGGGGTGAATGGGAGTGAGTAACTAATGAACCCCGAGCTGCAACCTGGGGAGATGGAGAGCTCTGAAGATGGATGGTGGTGAGGATTTCACAACTTAATGCTATGGAGCTATATACTTAATATGGTAACAAATGGTAAATTTTATGTATATATTACCATAATTTTTTAAAACGTAGCAATAATGTTAGTATTGCTCCGCAGGACCACCTCTAGGTCATCATGGAGCTCTAGGGTCAGTGCGGCAGGGGGACAGGCCTCCTCCTTCAGTACGGAGTTTAGGTTCCATGCTGGGCTCCAGCACCTTCTCCCTCTCAAGAGAGTTTGGCTCTCAATTTCTCCAGGAGTAATAGCAAGGAACCTGGTTACCTGGGGAGGCCTCCAAATCATAGACAGACACACAAATGTGTCAGAGAGATGGAACCACAAAAACACACCCAAGGAGGCAGACAAGAAGAGCCACTGAAGCGTTGATCTAGGAGAGAACCTTCGTTCCTGGAGATGGGTACTCCAGCTGCTCAGATATGACTTTGAGGAAAACTGGGTGGAGTGGGGGCAGAGTCACCTACCACAGGCTCATTATCTTGTCCAGGTCTCGGCTCAGGCCCTGCCTACTTCCAGTAGCCTCTCTCTCCAAAACCGCATGAGCCTTCCCATGCTGTCAGGCTTGGCTAACAACCACCTCCTGCAGAGGGCTCTCGCTGCTTCTCCAGCCCCTTCTCTAGACTCTACCCTGAGCATCACAGCCTCAATGCATTAGTTCTAGCTCAGTTGTCATTCACCAATTACTTTATGTCTCCTCCTTAAAGATGGGAGTTGTGGCTTTTCTTCTCTGCAGTCCTCAGCTTGTACTCTACTTCTAATTGTGCAGACCATAGTTCCATTTCTTAAATGATGGCATGTTGATGAATGTTTAGCAAAAATACATATATATGAGCTATTTCTCATCAGTAGTTCCTCAAGTATGTTTCCAAGAGCACCAGTTCCATAGAATATCAAGAGGTTCCATAGTCTAAGATATTTGAGAAACGCTGAGTTAAGTAAGGCCTTCCCTGTTGGCTCAGCAGTAAAGAATTTTTCTGCAATGCAGGAGACACAGTTTTGGTCCATGGTTCAGGAAGGACCCCTGGGAGAAGGGGATGACAACCCACTCTAGTATTGTTTCTGGGAAAATGCCATGGAAAGAGGAGCCTGGTGGGCTACAATCCATGTGGTCACAAAGAGTTGGACATGACTGAAGTGACCGAGTATGCATGCATGCATGATCTAAGTAAAACTAAATAGGCTTATTTATTAAATCACAGGACATATCAGAGATTGTGATGTGCCAACAGTTACTTTGGTGGTGTGCTGGCGCGAGCTCTGACCAGCTCAAGAATGCCTATTCTGCACATCTCTTCCCAACTCACACTCATTCACGCAGCATTCAGTTCAGTCGCTCAGTCATGTCCGACTCTTTGCGTCCCCATGAATCGCCGCACACCAGGCCTCCCTGTCCATCACCAACTCCCGGAGTTCACTCAGACTCGCATCCATCGAGTCAGTGATGCCATCCAGCCATCTCATCCTCCGTCGTCCCCTTCTTCTCCTGCCTCCAATCCCTCCCAGCATCAAAGTCTTTTCCAGTGAGTCAACTCTTTGCATGAGGTGGCCAAAGTACTGGAGTTTCAGCTTTAGCATCATTCCTTCCAAAGAAATCCAAGGGTTGATCTCCTTCAGAATGGACTGGTTGGATCTCCTTGCAGTCCAAGGGATTCTCAAGGGTCTTCAACACCACAGTTCAAAAGCATCAATTCTTCAGTGCTCAGCCTTCTTCACAGTCCAACTCTCACATCCATACATGACCACAGGAAAAACCATAGCCTTGACTAGATGGACCTTAGTCGGCAAAGTAATGTCTCTGCTTTTGAATATACTATCTAGGTTGGTCATAACTTTTCTTCCAAGGAGTAAGCNCTCTCACATCCACACATGACCACAGGAAAAACCATAGCCTTGACTAGATGGACCTTAGTCGGCAATGTAATGTCTCTGCTTTTGAATATATTATGTAGGTTGACCATAACTTTTATCTCTAGGAATGCTGCAGGAGACAATTTCCTAGCATGTATAGCAAAAGGAAGATGAAAAACTGATAAGAAGCATATCTAGCTTTCAACAACATTATTTGGGACATAATAAATAAGGTATGAAAAAGCAGAATCTGAAGGTACAAAGCAATCATACAAGCTCAATCAAGATACAACACAAATAATGAAGCCATCAAACATATAATGAAAAAGAAATGTAATAATAGGATAAGAGCTCTAATTTGTAAAGGTAGACAAAACACAAGGTCAGTGAGGCAATTTCAGTAAAGAAATTGAAATTANTCTGACACTGTTTCCACTGTTTCCCCACCTATTTCCCTTGAAGTGATGGGACCGGATGCCATGATCTTCATTTTCTGAATGTTGAGCTTTAAGCCAACTTTTTCACTCTCCTCTTTCACTTTCATCAAGAGGCTCTTTAGTTCCTCTTCACTTTCTGCCATAAGAGTGGTGTCATCTGCATATCTGAGGTTACTGATATTTTTCCTGCAGTCTTGATTCCACTTTACCCAGTTCTTAATAGAGGCATGTACTCCAAGTTCTGCCTCCCTGCACACAGCTTTGACCTCCCTCTGTGATCTCTGGGGGCATGCAGTGTACTTTCCCCAAAATCTGTAATAGACTTTTCTGTTTCAATTTCTCTTGCTGAACCTTTTCTCAGCATTCTGTGATCCACTTTAAAAATGTTGATTAAACCAAGTCGTAACAATGGTCAATGAGAACATGAAAAGATGTTCAATGTTACTAATCATTATGGAAATTCAAAACAAAAACACAATGAAATACGCCTAATGCCCATCCAGTGGTCACTGTCAAAAGAACAAAAAATTACAAGTGTTGAAGAGGATGTGGAGAAGTTGGAATTCTGTTTATCTGTTGGTGGTAATGTAAAATTGAGGGGCCATTATGGAAAACAGTATGGAAGTTTCTAAAAAATTAAAATAGAATTATTACATTATCCTGCAATCTGGGGGAGATATACATACATACATATATATATATATATATACACACACACATGTGTGTGTGTATGTGTGTATATATATATCCCTGGATATATATCCTAAGGAACTCAAAGCAGGATTTCCAAGAGATATTTGCACACCCCTGTTCATCACAGCATTATTCACTGTAGCCAAAATGTGGAAACAACCAAAATCTCTATAGACAAATGAATGGATAAGAAATGTGGCATAAACAACAATGGAATATGATGCCACCTTTAAAAGGAAAGAAACCCTGTAATACCATGGATTAGTTTTGAGGACATTAAGCTGAGAGGAATAAGCCAGTCACAAAAGGACTAATACTGTATAATCCCACTCATATGAAGTTTCTAAAGTAGTCAAATCATTCAAATCATAGAAACACAAAACAGGGGCGGTCCTAAGATGGCAGAAGAATAGGACGGGGAGACCACTTTCTCCCCCACAAATTCATCAAAAGAACATTTAAACGCTGAGTAAATTCCACAAAACAACTTCTGAATGCCAGTAAAGGACATTAGGCACCCAGAAAAGCAGCCCATTGTCTTCGAAAGGAAGTAGGAAAAAATATAAAAGACAAAAAAAGACACAAAAGAGGTAGGGACGGAGCTCCGTACCAGGAAGGGAGTCTTAAAAAGAGAGAAGTCTCCAAACACCAGGAAATACTCCCACTGCCGAGTCTGTGGTGAGCCTTGGAGGCACAGAGGGCAACATAACAGGGAGGAAAAATAAATAAATAATTAAAACCCACAGATTACGAGCCCAACGGTAACTCCCCCAGCGGAGAAGCAGCGCAGATACCTGCATCCGCCACTAGCAAGCGGGGGAGGCACGGGCTGAATTGCTTAGAGTAAGGATCTGGCCTGAATGCCCAGAGGGCAATCAGAGCGAACAAATTTGGACTAGCAAACCAGACTGTGGGATAGCTAACACGTGAAAAGCCCTAACCTAAGACGCCACCAGAACTGCTCACAGAAGGAAGGACTGAACAGAACTAGCCGGCTGCAGACCATCCCCCTCTGGTGACAGGCAGCCAGAGCCGGAAGGGGGCAATTGCAGCCCCAGAGAGACATTATCTACCAAACTGCAAGCAGGCTTCTTTGCTAACTAAGACTTCTTGGGGTTCTGGATAATCAACATTGCCTGAGAAGGTGCACTGGTTGTACACCCAGAAAACTGAACGGCAGGGACCGGGGAGGTGTGATAAGTCACAGCGACCACGCTCGCCAAACACCTCATCTCCTGAGCTGCTCGGACCTAGGAAGGGCACAAAACACAGGCCCAACCGAGTCTGCGCCTCTGAGGACTACCCGAGTGCCTGAACCTGTGCGGCTTAGACCTGGGAAGTGCATGCAGCCCAGGGCCAGCCTCGGACAGTTCCTGGCAGGGCAACCTAGAGCCTGAGCAGTGTGGGCAGGGAGGGCACACGTGCCGTGAGCGGGGGCAGGCCCATTGTGGCTGAGACACTGTGAGCACATGCCAGTGTTATTCATTTGCAGCGTCCTTCCCTCCCCACAGCGAGATTGGACAAGTGAGCCTAAAAAAAGTGTCCACCGCCGCCCCCCTTGTGTCAGGATGGAAATCAGACACTGACGAGACCAGCAAACAGAAGAAGCTAAAACAGAGGGAACTGCCTTGGAAGTGACAGGTGCAATAGATTAAANAAAATCCAAGATTGAGTATCCTGGCCAATCCGACCCTAGAAATACTTGTTGCCCATATCCCTTCCTTTCTGGAAAGCCTGATTTTTCAGGTGTTAAAAAATAAAGTATTTTGCAATGATATGAAGCAGAAGTCAGAATTTGTTTTTGAGATGACTTTACAACTGCAGCTGCATTTATAAAGGAACCTAGTAGAGTATGCAGAGAAGATGGAGGAGCATGTCATACAATAAATTTGGAAATTAAGTCCTCTTGGCACCTGTTTCAAGAGATATACACTTGTAGTTGTTTACTCATGTGTATATAGGCTGTGTCTTACTAAGCTATATTATATATGTTGAAAAGGAGTATAAAAGCAGAATTGAGTTGGTTTATCAATTGCTGATGCCATGATCCTGGACTTCACCTTATAGAACTGTGGGAAAACTAATATTTATTGTTTAAGCCATCCAACCTGTTGTATTTTGTTAGAGAATCCCTAAAAAACTAGCATAATACTTAAAATAGAGTTAACAGATAAAATGCATTATGTCCAACTAAATCTTCATATTAAACAATGCTTTTTGTTTGTTTCTTCAAGTATTAGGATGTCTCATGCAATATTTAGGACATTCTTATGCCCTAAAAAGTTGGAGAAGGAAATGGAAACCCACTCCAGTGTTCTTGCCTGGAGAATTTCATAAACAGAGGAGCCTGGCAGGCTCCATGAAGTTGCAAAGAATCAGGCATAACTGAATGACAATACTACTAACACTGCAACACAAAAGGTAACTGTTTATATAAATCCAAATTTAACTGGGTATACTATATTTTATTTGTTGAGTCTGGCAATCAAAATCTATGGGGAAGGCTTCATAGAGGAGATGCCATTGAATCTAGAAAACAAAAGATTAAAAAATATATGTGTGTAATATATATATATATATATATATAGATGGGAATATAAGTGCAGTGAGGCCAGAGAAATCAATGTGAGCAGATCCCCAGAAAATTTTCAATAACTTTCTCCATTGTGTTTACACTATTTCAAGTGTTTATACTATTGCAATCTTTTCAAGTATTTAAAAGCGACAATTTAATTAGATATGGAAGACCTAGCTACCATCTATCATTCAATGATTTCTAAACCTGGGAGCTTTAAAAAATGCATCAGTTTTGGGGAGCTTACCTAGAGTGATGGATCGCTAATTTAATGTGACTAAAAACAGGTAGTTAGCTCAATTAAAACACATCTTACACCCATAAACCAAACTGAACGGACCGAGATCTGTTTCCTGGATGGTCGCTTTACATGAAACTGAAACCTTAATAAACCCTCTGCTGAAGAGAAGGCCATGTTATAATGGCCCCGTAGGAATCATATCTATACCTTTAATTTTTTTAATAAAAATGCATCAGAAACATTTTAACATTTTCTTAATAGGTTGAATTTAAATAAGGATGTATATAAATATGATAACACTTTTTCCCTTAGCGAAATTTTAGAATAATCTCATAATGCTCTATCCATTTTGTTAGGGAGGTAAACATAAATAGAAAAGCATGAACTTTGCTTACAAGTTTAAAACTATTGTTCCTTCATACTGGAGGAACCCTTTAATCTTGATAAAGCCACATGCTACAGATGGGACACTATTCAAAATGAATGTTATACAACTCAGTGTCTATTCGACTATTGCCTGCAGAATTTACTCGGTCTGAAAGATATTTTATAGCTTATACATTAAAATTCAGAGGAGGTCAGCTGGTAGGAAGGGAAATGTGAATAACTGTCCTGTTGGAAGATAAAGAAATTGGCCGACAGTAATGAACATCTATGTCTATTTTTCAAAGACACTGGGCTGAGAGGGGAATATTACAATTCACCATCATAGAGGATAAGTAAGAACAGAAATGACAGGTTGAGCCCAGGTAGACAGTAGGTAAGAGAAAATACACATCAAGTATAAGAGTTAAAGGGATCTACATAGTCAGACAGACACATTAAGACTGGATACATTGGGGTCATTCACATTACCCTGGCACTATCACTTAGAAGTTACCCTTCCTTTAGTAAATAAGTTTATTATCTTTGAAGGAGACTTCTTGACTCAGATGAGGCTGCTGGGACTTCTAATCTCAATGGTTTCTCCTTTAGCCCTAAGAATGGGTGTGAGAAACAAGCAAGCTAATCAGAATAACGCATGTTTGTGGCCAGTTTGTCTCAAGGATGGTAAAGGATAAATGCCAGGTCAATCAAATACCTCCTGGGAATTTTTTATAAGGCCCCTCCGACAAAGAAGGCATTTCCCCCTTGAATAGCAATGTGGAAGGCTGTGACCTCAGAGCTGTCAGTAACTATGCTCCTTCCAATGAGCAGAGGCCCCATAATTGAGGCCAACACGCATTCAGAATATGGGGAAAGAAAGGCATATCAGTTCAGTTCAGTTCAGTGATTCAGTCATGTCTGACTCTGTGCAACTCCATGAATCACAGCACGCCAGGCCTCCCTGTCCATCACCAACTTCGGGAGTTCATTCAGACTCATGTNCTTTCACTTTCATCAAGAGCTTTTTTAGTTCTTCTTCACTTTCTGCCATAAGGGTGGTGTCATCTGCATATCTGAACGTTATTGATATTTCTCCTGGCAGTCTTGATTCCAGCTTGTGCTTCATCCAGCTCAACATTTCTCATGATGTACTCTGCATATAAGTTAAATAAGCAAGGTGACAATATACAGCCTTTACGTACTCCTTTTCCTATTTGGGACTAGTCTGTTGTTCCATGTCCAGTTCTAACTGTTGCTTCCTGTCCTGCATACAGATTTCTCAGGAGGCTAGTCAGGTGGTCTGGTATTCTCATCTCTTTCAGAATTTTTCACAGTTTATTGTGATCCACACAGTCAAAGGATTTGGCATAGTCAATAAAGCAGAAATAGATGTTTTTCTGGAACTCTCATGCTTTTTCCATTATCCAGTGGATGTTGGCAATTTGATCTCTGGTTCCTCTTGCCTTTTGTAAAACCAGCTTGACCATCAGGAAGTTCACAATTCATGTATTGCTGAAGTCTGGCTTTGAGAATTGATAACTTGAAATTGACCACAGAGGGAGAATTTATACCCAGAAATCAGCAAATACTACAAATCTGGGGGGTTTTTTTTATTTTTTTTTTTAAGGAACTGATTTACCTACACATACTAAATATCACTTCAAGAAGAGAATGTGGCATGCAGACTTTCCTAATGTATTTGGCCAAAACATTCCTTTCTTACATTGTGGAAAGTGTTTTGAAGGAAGTAGAATTCTATAAAACGTCCTATGAGGGAATTTGTTCTATGTTAACATACTTTAACTAAATACCAAAAAGAAGGAATGATGGACAGGGAAGCCTGGCGTGCTGCAGTGTGCGGGGTTGCAAACAGTTCGACGTGACTCAGCGACTGGACTCAACCGAAAGAGAACTTAAGGGTAATTGAGTGTCTGCTATGTTCCCTGCAAGATGTGGGCACTGCGTGTACATTATTTCACTTTAATTTTCACAATGACATAGAAAAGAGATATAAATAATACCCACATTTTACAAATGAAGAGAAAAAAATCAAAGAATTTTCCCAACTTCATATATCTAGGTAGTGGCAACACAAAGTTTATTTCAGTCAGGGCTTACAATGTCTAATGGGGCAATATTTGCAACAAGGTTTCAGTAATAGTTTTAGACAAGTTTGTTAAATGATGAGTAGACAAGTCATGAGCTATATTTAGAATCTAGTCATCTAGACTTGGGGCTTCCCAGGTGACCCAGTCCGTAAAAAATCCACCTGCAAATCAGGAGACACAGGGGAGTTGAGTTCAATCCCTGGATCAGGAAGATCTTGCGGAGGAGGGTATGTTAATCCACTACAGTTTTCTTGCCTAGAGAATCCCATGCTAAGAGTATATGGGGTCACAAAGAGTCAGACATGACTGAAGAGACAATACGCATGCACGCACACCTGCTCTTGAGTTGTCAGAAATATTTCTATAAAGTAATGAAAAAAGTGACCTGAAATCTCAACTGGCCCATATCTTGTCTGCTTCCTACTTATTATCTCCCATGGGCAGAATATCCGTGATTTCAGAATCTCCTGGGCACCTTTAAAAAAGTGCTGGTACCTGAACTTGACCTCTTCCCTAGGGGAGTTCTAACCTGCATCCAAGACTGAGATCCATTGAAACTGATAGATAAGGCCCCTTACAGACCAGTCAGACTGACTCTTATTATGCTACAGATGGGGAAACTGAAGCTCGAACAGGGGAAATGGCCTGTCCAGAGTCACGTAGAAGTCAGTTGCAGAACATCAGACTAGAGCTTTGGCCTCTTGGTACTTTAATTATATTTCCTTGTAGCATAAAGTTTTTTCAGAATGCATTACCTGAAAGAGAGTATTTCACCTATAATACAAACTCATTTTGGATAAGGAAGGGTTGGTTACTTTTGCACCAATTAAAAGCTAGCCATATCAGGTAAGAATGTTCAGGGAGATACACTCTTCCATGAATGTGCTGTCACATGATGCATACAGAATCAGGACACGGAGTCTTCCTGTGCTCCCTGCTCTCATCTTGGAGGAAGCCTCCTTTCCAGCCTCAAATGACTGGGTTACTGGGAAGGTTGGCTTAAGAGGAATTGTCCAGCAGCATCTGACTTCTGTGACCTGGTCTCCCTTGATATTAACGAAGATTTTGGTTGCTTCTAGGGTTCCCTGATAGCTCAGTTGGTAAAGAATCCACCTGCAATGCAGGAGACCCCGGTTCGATCCCTGGGTTAGAAAGATCCCCTGGAGAAGAAAAGGCTACCCACTCCAATATTCTGGCCTAGAGAATTCCATGGACTGTATAGTCCATGGGGTCACAGAGAGTCAGAGACGACTGAGCAAGTTTCACTTTCACTCACTTGGTTGTTTCCCTGGAACATGTGTTTGCTGAGACATCCTGTTAAGTCTGAATGGAAGCAGACTTCCTCCCCACCTGGGCAAAAAGGGTTAAGCATTTTAAAGACAAGGCCTAGGTGATTTCTAAAAATAAGCTGGAGCCTGCTGAAGGTAGGAAAAGCAAAACAGGGCTCTCAAAGTGCTCACTGCAGAACATGGAAACTGGGGAGTGGGGAGATATTTTTTTAATTTGTACAACGTTTTAAGCACCTAAAACATTTTCTGTAAAGTATGCCATATTTAATCTTGAGCATATCACTTTCCAGTCATACTTTTGAAGATGATTTGAGAGTAGAAATTATCTGGTGACTGCATGAGTTAAGCTAGTGTCCAGAAGTATTGAACCTAAGTCTGTTAAATGTTGGAGATGGTCTATTACAATGGCTGGTTTTGACTTTAAAATCACTCATTCATCCATTCATTCAGCCACTCAATAAATATTTGCCAAGCATCTGTCTGTGTTTGTGGATATAGTGATAGATAAAAACAAAGAGTCTATAAA
>SJYV01020823.1:602995-642283 GCA_006410875.1 Neotragus pygmaeus | reverse complement strand
CCATGGGGATGGGGGCACAGTGTACTCACATAATGCAAGGGCAGGTGAGCAAATGAACAAGAAATAAACTAGTGGATTCATGGTGTAAAGGATGTGAGCAGATGGAAGTGATGGAGGCCAAGCTAGGGTGGGAGATATTTTCATGAGAGGGTCATAGGAAGCTTCTCTGGACTACAAAGTGAAGATAAAATAAGGGGAAGGTGGGACTTCCCTGGTGGTCCTGGGGTTAAAGAATCTAGTTTCCAATGCAGGGGACGTAAGTTCAATCTCTGGTCAGGGAACTAAGATCCCACATACTATGGGGCAGGTAAGCCTGTGTGCCACAGTTACTGAGCCCACGTGCCACAAGCAGAGAGAAGCCCACTTCCCGCAATGAAGAGCCCGCATACAGCAAGAAAGATCCAGCATGCTACAGCTGGCACCCAACACAGCCAAATAAATAAATATAAACAAGGGTAAGGCAGAGGAAATGGTGTATGTAAAGGCCCAGGACACAGCTTGACTCGAGGAACATAAAGAAGGCTAGTAGGGCTGAAGCAGAATGAGAATGGGGCAAAGGGAAGGAGATAATGTTGGGTTGATAAGCAGAGGTCTGACCCTGAAGCCCTCCTTATTCCAAGTACAGTGTGAAGCTGCTGGCTTTCAAGCTGACAAACACACCAGATATCCTGGGAAATATATTGGGACCCGAAAATCACACAGCCTTGTAAGCTCATCAGGCATACCCCACCCCCAGACTGAGCATGATAAGGTAGCCAATGCACCTTTGCTGCAACAAATTTTCTTCCTCTGCCATTAATTAATTAACTTGGTCCATCAGTACCTGCTTATATGCTAGGCATTCTGTTCTCAAACTCTGCTAATAATAAGCAGTACGTATTAGATAAATCCCAAGGAACTTACATTTAGTGGAGGAAGCAAGCAATAAAGTCAATCATTTAATATGAAATTGTGATATTTTCTAGATGGAAGATAAAGGCTATGAAGAGTACACAGGGAGATGGGGAGTGGAATAAATCACAACAAATGAGTTAGTCCAGGTAGGCTTCCCTGAGGAGCTAATACTTGAGCTGAAGCCTATATGAAAAGAAGCCCCTGGCAATGGAATAACTAGAGAGCGCCCTGGGCCAAGGAGCGAGCAAGTACAAAGACAGCCTTGAGTGGAAGGTCAAGGTGAAGTTCTTCCTATTTGGCTATAGAGATGGGCTTAAGAAGAACCATGAATTAAAGCAGGAGGCCGAGTGACTTCATTCAGGTTACTAGGCCAGTGTTAGTTCTGGAAAGGTTGCCATGCTAAAGAGCAGGTGTCAGACATCCCATCCAAGGACCCAGTACGTCTTGTCCTGTACCTTACTCATCTGACTCTGTACATGAATTAAGTCACAGAAGCATGAATTTCCAGAAAGATGTTCAGATTTATTCAAGATATGCAGGTTTTAACAAAATTACATGAGGAGTCCATTTTGGCCGTTCAGATTTATTGGCAAAAGGAAAATTATGGGTAACATCCAGGAGTGTTGAATAGGCTTCTTGGCTTGAAGGAACTGAGAGTCAGTCGTGTGATAGCAAGTTAATGAGAAGGAGAGGGCGTAAGCATTTATTTTGAGGACACTTGCACAAGAATCCTGAGGAGAACAAGAAAGCCCTTAGGAAGTGCAGGGATGCTGAAGAATCTTGCTTCTCTGTTAAGACAGCTACTCTGCTCCTCTGTCCATCTCTTACAACCAGCCCCTCTTCCTTACTCCTACTTTTTTCTCCCATACTACTTTGGCTGGCGCTTAGCTAACTGACCCCTTTGTCCACTCTTCAGCTTATTAACTTTAGACCTATTTCCCATTGCTCACTGATAAATTCTTTCCTTGTTCCCCAAAGAAGAAATGTGGTTGGCTCAGACCGTCTCTTCATTTCACGTGATTAGCCGTCCTTGACCCAGGTGTTCACTGCTGGGCCAGTCAGCTGTCACAGCACTCAATGCTGGAGCCTGTGCAGTTCTCCTGACAGTCCTGGCTGCGTGACTGTCACGGGTTGGATAGGATCACCTACTCATCCTGTGTGCCTGGGACTTCCCAGCTTTCACAACCGAAAAGCTCATGTTCCAGGACCCTCCTCAGTTCTGGATGATAGGGACAGTTAGTCACCCTGTGGCTGTGGGTGGGGTAGTTCCCTGTGGAGTCCTGGAAGGACAGAGTGACGGACACGTTTGGCATCTCAATGATAGCCAAGGTTTGGGAAAATCAGCATTTTTATCCACTGATGGTGGGAGTGAAAATTGTTATGACCTTTCTGGGGGAGAAACCTGGAAATATGTGTGAAAAGTTTTAAAAATATATGTGCTTCTTTGACTTAGAAACACTTGGGTAATTTATGCAAAATAATCATCCCAGGGTGCAAAGATTGATGTGCAAAACTGTTCCCTGAAGCATTATTTGCAAAACTGAAATAATGAAAGTAACTTAAATATCTGCCAGTAGAGAATTAGTGAAATGAATCAGAATGTATCCAGTGAGTAGTTTGCAACCATTAAAAATAATGGTGTAGCTTTCTAAATATCGATATGGAAATTTGCCAAGAGATATTCTTAACAAGACAAGGAGGTGATTAAATATTTATTATTACATGAATAATCACATTTATGTAAAATGGTGAGGGAGAGCACATTGAAAAAAGTTATGGAAATATCCCAGGATGAGATTGCAAATGACATGCATTTTTAAACTATTTCAATTTTTCTGAATATTTTGCAATGAGTAATTAGTCTTTCCATATTTGGATTCTTTCCCATTTTTTTAAAAGACATAAAAGATTCCTGGCCCAACAAGCCCAGTGAAATAGTGTTTTTATTGAAAAGATGTTTTTATTTTCCAACTTTGTTCTGGTCCATTAATTTTAGAACACATAGGGATTTGACTCAGGTTCCAAGTGATCCACACAGGTTTGGTCTTATTTGAAAACAAAAACAACATCGACTCCATCTGAATTGCATTTATAGAAAATTAATATTGGGGTTTGGTTTAGGATTAGGCCAGTTAAGCGATTGGTTCCTATTCTTCGTTCATGGTTTGATGCAGTTCAAGTCGGTCCTCAGAATTCCCACAGTAACCCTAAATAGTTGGAATGAAGGCCAAGAGGTTTGGAACCTGAATTATCCAGAAAAGTGCTATGTCTCTCAGCCTGGAAAGGCTTGCAAACAGCTATTCCCCCAGGGCACAGATCAAAGCCACAACTGGGACGTTTCCAGAAGGCCTGTTGATCCTGACCGTGGTGTGATGGAGCAGCCCTGCCCTGAGACCTTTGCTCCACTGCAGCTTCTTAACCTCTGCTTGCTCTCACGAGACTGGGACCAGACCCACACACAGCCAGCAGGGCTTAGGGGCTTCCCTCGTCCATGCCAGGGCTGGGCATGGTCCCCCAAAGCAGCTTGATCAGGTCTGCACAACCCTTGGTAGAATTCCTGCAGCCCGTAATGGTTCAACTAAAGCTGCCGTGCCAGAAAATGGCTTGCTTGAGGATGGTGTGAGTGATGACTAGGGCTCATTACCAAGAAAACATGCATTTTGCTCCTTTTTAATGTCTTTAAAGGTGTGTCCTCTGGCTGTATGGAGAACTTTGTATCCTTCTCTTAGAAGGAGATGTAAAGATAAAAGGGAGGCAAGTGTGATGAAGTTTAGTTCCTGCCTGAGACAAGTGCTTCTGAGCTTCCCGGGTGGCACTAGTGATGAATGCAGGAGCCATAAGAGACTCAAGTTTGATCCCTGAGTTAGAAAGATCCTGTGGAGTAGGCATGGCAACCCACTCCAGTATCCTTGCCTGGAGAATCCCATGGACAGAGGAACCTGGCAGATTACAGTCCATGGGGTTGCAACGAATCAGACACAACTAAAGTGACTTATGACACACTTGTGCCCTCTGAAGTGAGCTGGGGGAGGACACTCACTGAGCCACCAGACATGGTCCCCACAGAGCACTGGAGGACTACTCCCTGATACTTTCCCAGAGTCCATCTAAGCCTCAGCCAGGGTGGTTTTACAGCTTGTGTTCTGAAATCACTAGATAGGCACCTCATTTTCCTCATTTCTGAACCAGAGGAAAAGCACACCTCCCTCCCAGAGTTGGCATGATATTAAATGAAATGATCTCTCTGAAATTGTCTACTGCACTGCCAGCCGCCAGTGGCATCTTAAGGGCAGTTGGAATGATATGCCTGGGATGCAGGCAGAAGGGGTATGCCTGGAGATAATTTTAAGACTGTTGTAAAGCTCACTAAATCCATTGTCTATGATTCCCACACATCAGCATTTCTAAATGAGTCAGTAATAAATACGCTTCATCTTTAATGTTGACCCCTCCAACCATCCCTGACCTGAACATGCCATAGCCCGCCACTGACTTCATATCACCGATGCGAGGCTCTGCTGCTGTATCATTAGCTGTTAGATGCTGGTAACACACAGTCTGATGCTCTGCACACAGGTGAGAAGCACTGTGGTTTCCCGTCTGCGTGCAGGCACTGGCGATTTCCAGAGTGTTTTCACAGGCATGTTCCCTCCTAGTGCTTATACTGGACCTACAGTAGAGATACAGTTGTGCCCATTTTACAGATGAGGAGATAGAAGCTCTGACAGGTAAAGTACCCTGGGGGGATTTATGAGAATTAGATACAGTGCCTCCAAGCCCCTTTCCCACTAGTCCCGGGCTTAAATCTCTAGAGATTATCAGGAGGGAGAAAACAGACCAAACGATTGATTAGTGCTTGGAGCTCATTGGTAGAGAAAGGAGATGGGAAATGCTCCTAATGCATACCAGGCACTGTCACTTCTTATCGTGTTTGGGCTTCCTATTTAATAGAAACCTCCAGAGGCAGGTACTAGCTTAGCCTCAGTTCACAGGAAAGGAAACCATGGCTCAGGAAGATAAAGTTTCCTTACTTGGAGGCACACTGACGAATAAGAGGCAGAGCCTAAAAGTGAACGCGGGTCACTTTGATGCTAATGCCCCCACCTCCCTTTTGTCCCAGTGGCCTGAGCAGTGGGATGGCTTGACAGTATGGCTGACTGGGAAGGGGGTGAAGGTTCTGAGCTTCTGAGCAAGGGGTGTTTGGGAAGAGGAATGCTCAGTCCCATGCTTCTCAGAATCACTAGTGGTTCCGAGTTGAGGTCTAGGGGTGAACGAGATGACTCAAGTATTGTCCACATGGCCTGGGTTTTTCCTGACTTACACTAACATGAGTCCCTGATCAGTTTGTGTGGCAAGTGCCCACAGCTCCTGGGGTGGTGAAGGAACTTGTCCACATCTGCTCAGGGATTCTGAGCTTGCACCATTGAAGAGGGTCTGGGACTGGGAATCTTTATTCATTTATTCTTTCATTTGTTACCCATCATGCGTTTTTATCAATATTATCATTTTATTATTATAGTAATATATGCTCATGTTACAAATTCAAAAGATGCTGAAGGGAGAACAGAAAAAACAAATCAGAGATCGCAGAAAAAGATCATCTTAAAAGGAGAGTGACATTCAGATGTGGGTGGGATGACATAGGAGGCAACAGGGTGAAGTTAGTTTCTTACAAAAGTGAGTCAGAGAGTCCAGGTGTCCAGCCTTCTGGAGACTGACAAGAACCTGGGAAGAAGAAGAAGGGCCATTGGAGTTGAGATAAGTGATTTGGGAGCAAAGAGAAGAGGGAACATGTCCAGGAAAAGACGCAGGACTCTCATGAAGAAAGGGCCTGAGCAGAACACTCGGTGCAGGTGGAATGACACTGGTCAGAGGTCAGAGTGGGCCTCAGCACCAGGGGGCTGTAAGTCAGTGACATGAGCATCAGTTTGCTATAAAGGAATTCCTTTCCTGCCTCCCCTCTCAGATCCTCCATCTGCCCCTCAGTTGTCCCCTCCCTTCCCCTTCATCTCTGCTTTCTGCCCCTCAGCCTCCTCCTGCCAGAATTCCCCTTAACATTTATTTTTGTGAAGATCTGCTGGTGCTGAATTATCTCAGCTTTTGTTGATGTGTACAAGTCTTCCTTTTGCCTTAATTTTTAAAAGATACTTGGCAGAGTACAGAATCCTCATTGTGACTCTTCTCTGTTTCGGTACTCTATAAATCCTTTATTCCATTTTTCTTCTGGCCTGTGTGGTTTCTGCAGAGAAGTCTGCTGTCATTCTTACCTTTGTTCCTCTGTACTTAAGGTGTCTTCAACTTCTCTGCCTGCTTTTATTTATTCATTCAAAATTTGTTTTTATTGAAGTATAGTTGATTAACAGAAGGGCTTGTGTCATGTCAACTTAGGTCTCACTCCCTATCTTAAGCAGGGGGTACATCCTTTCAAGGGTCGCTGCTGTTCAAGGCTCGGACTACTTGGGGGAAATCTGCAGGATCCTTGCTTGGGATTTCACAGATTTTACATAAGCCTAAGACTCTCCTAGTCTCTATGGTAAATCCCTAAGCTAACCCTGGAAGTTGCCCAAAAGAAGGAAGAGGCAAGCCTGTTTTAAAAGGTGAGGCATCTGAAAGCCTTGGAATTCGGAGGCCTTATATGAAATTTCAGGCATAAAATTTTAATCATGAGAAGGATCTTTTATTCTAAAGATCAGAGAACCTAAGTTCTGGGCCTGAGGTTCATTGAAGAATGTCAGAAAATATCTTCGCATCTGTGGTCTCCACTTTCTCTATCTAAAACTAAGATTGGACTGTATAGCCTATAAATGCCTTTGCACTTATGGCATTTATGACATCCCAAAAAATTCTGTATGCTGGGCCCTGTCTCAAGTTGTTTAAAATCCTAGAATCGAAGTGAAGGGTGGACTGTCCTTCTGATATCCCACTAAGATATTTTGTTTCTTGCAAATATGCTTATGTAGAAATCTGAAGAGGACTTTTAGATTAAAAACAAAAATCCCACCTTGGACTTCACAATGGAAATAGCTCTTAGAATCTTTGTCAAGACATGAATCTTGTATTATCAACCTTTCCTCATCTTTTGGAAATGGGGTCCCAGAGGGAAGGTGTCTTGTCCAAGGTGACACAGAGAGTTCATGGTTGAACCTAACCCCAGTTTCCCCTCGACACACCACTCTGGATCCCACAGATCTGTTTCTTCACAACCTCCTCCTCTTTGGCACCACCGCCTGTCTCTGCAAGCCCTACTGTCTCTGCAGTGGAACATTCCTACACAGAGGGGATTAAAAGAGCAGGAGTGGAATGCTAAGTCTCCCTGCCCATTGGCAGTGGCCTCTCTCTGAACTAAGCCCAGCAGCCCTTGGCTCAGAAGCCAGCAGCCCTGGGGTGCGAGTACCAACTTGAATCCACATGCCATGGACGTTCCTCACACTGCTTGCTGTCAGGTAAGTCCCCAAAACAAGTGCTCTGAGGTGAGGGCACTGCTGAGTTTGGGTGTTATCCTGGAGTCTCTCTCCGCCAGTTCTGTCAGTGTACCTTGCCAAGCTCAGTGGAGCCTTTGGAGACCCTGGGCCAAGCATTGTGTAAAGCCAGGCCAAGTTTCAGTGTCCAGCACCACGGCTCAATGTTTGATTCAGTGCAGAAAGTAAGAGGTCCAGATGCTTGTCTCCAGTCAACTTCTTATTGGCTTTCTGAGCTTGGATCTAGATGACCTATTGGAGCCTCGTGATCTTGTGTGGGTAAAATGGAGACAATGTCATCTACCCATCTGGGAGGACATTATGTAATTTCTCCATCTCATGCAATGAATCGGTGGTGGAGAAACAGATTTGTGGGATCCAGAGTGGTGTGTTGAGGGAAAACTGATATCCCATATCTTCCTCGGATACGGAGAGGATACATAATATTTACTCTCTAGTTGGCTCTCAGTTACCCATTAAAGAGTGATACTAGAGTATGGATGTTCTAAAATTCTTCCAATGAGCAATGGGTATTTCCAAACCCATTCACTAACAACCTAAAATTTACTAGCCACCTAAGTGGCTTCCTTGGGGTGGGAAGAGCCTCTGGAGAATGAAATGGCAACCCACTCCAGTGTTTTCACCTAGAGAATCCCATGGACAGAGGAGCGTGATGGGCTACAGTCCTTGGGGTTACAAAGAGACAGGACTGAATGACTACCACTTTCACTTTCAAAGATAACAGAATTAACAATGCACCATCTTTGCCCTCAAGGGACTTTTTAATGATGAAGGAAAATAAATGAGGATTCCTATTATATGTAAACCACTGGCTTCTACAGAAAGTAGGTTCTACAGAGAGAAGGACTTTATGAGTACTTGGGTCTGGAATATCTGGAACAAGGGTGATTTGCTCTCTGAAAGAAAGACTGAGACATATTATGGAGGGGATGAAGAAACAGGGACTAGAGTAGATATACACTGGCAAAATAGTGTCTGGTGTAGTAACAGTAAATGAGAATTCCTCATTAGCATCTGAGCCAAAGAAACCGGGGAGAAAAGTCGTGTTAAGTGGAAATTTATAAAGTTACATGGTGTCAAACTCCCTTTTGACTTATAAAGAGATGCCAAGTCCTATGTTCCAGAGAGCAGGAAGCCAGGACAGGGTATATCCATTGCCACAATAATGATGTGTAACAAACAACCCTCAAACTTTAATATCCAATAGTAATTCTTTATTTTTTATGAATCTGGAGTCCTCTGGGATTAGCTAAGAGGCTCTTCTGATCTCGACTGCTCTTGCTCACATGTCTGGGGTCAGCTAGGTGTGGGCTGATTAAGGATAGTCTTGACTGAGTGCCTGGGGCATCTTGGCTCTGCTCCATATATCTCTTTTGCTCCAGCCCACTAGCTCAGGCATGTTCTCATGTTGATGGCAGAGCTACAAGAACTCAAGTACAAGTGCTTCTTCAAGTCTCTACTTGCTTCAGCTAACATCCCACTGGCCAGAGTTAAGTCAGATGACATAACCAAACTCAAAATCAAGGAGTGGAAAATATACTTAGCCTGTTAATGGACAGTGATTGATAGCACTCCAGGTGGTGGCTGTTCTTGTAGCCTGAGGATTACTTAGATCAGAGTCCCCACCTGACCTTCCGTGGACATGTAGCATCAGCAAGAAATAAGCTCTCTTTGTTTTAAGGTCGAAGATTTGGCGATTTTGTTGCTGCAGTAAACCTAGCAAACCTAGCCTATCATTACTGGTATAACCATCTTACATTGACTATTTATAACATGCCAGGTACCATGGTAAGAACTTTGTGTACATTTGTATTTATTCATGTAAGAATATATGGTGACTGTCTATGTCATGTCCTAGATTAAATTTAATTCATCCTCATAACAACCCAGCAGGGTACATACTATTATCTCAGTGTTATAGGTGAAGAAGCTGAAGCTCAAGTTGCTTTAATAATAAAGGGCAGTAAAGGGCAGAGCAGGACTTAAACTCAAGTCTGTTGGATTCCAAGGATTTAACTATTTTATCTTACTATTTTCTATTAATGCACCTTCCTAGGGACTGTCATGGAAAAAGTAACTTGCCTTTAGAAGTGCATTTGAATTGAGTGGACCACTTAGTTCGGGGTGTTTAAAGCAGGAAAGAGTTTTCTACTTGGTCAGGCTCCCTCACACATGTTTGACCCACATTTTAGTCCCACTTAATGTCCATGACTTTTGACACCAGCTTGAGTGGCAGCATACCTGGCATCCTCACCACTGAGTTATGTTTCCCCAGACAGAGATTTTCTTTCCCCAGTGTCAAATCTTACAGCCAAGCTGCAAGGAGACACGTCGTTAAATGTTGGCGTGGCAGCAAGAAGCCTGCTGAGCCTTGGGCCGGACTCTAACCAGATCTCATTCAGGGGAAGGTTGAATCAGTGCAGAGAAACGAGACACAAGTCTTGAGCCGGACCATGATGGGAAGGAAAGCAGAGAGGAGACGATGCAGCAACCCTACAATCCCTCGCCTCATCTTTCTCCTAGAGAGAGAAGAGAGATTGAGTTGAGACGAATACAATGGGAAGAGGAGGTTTCACCCACTCAGGACAGGAATTCACTCATCTTTTCATCCAAGAAACATTTATTCAGTATCTACTATGTCAGGCATGATGCTGGGGCCTGGAAAATATCAGACAGGTAAATCACGGATCCCTTTTGAAGAAGATCACAAATTGGTAGGAGGGAGAGATTTGCAAACACGTTAAAAGATGTTTACTGTACTCCCTTCTCAGAAACCCCCGGAAAACAGCACAAGGAGTAAAAATAGTAAAGAAAATTCCATGTTCAATAAAACTAGGCAACTGATATGAGGCTGAGATGATTAACTCCTTACCAGAGTTCATTCTTGTCTTTTTTATAACAAAGGAGTAGGTAGGGAACAACAGCCCAGGCAGGGGCCACATTTTCTAGCCTCCTCATTGCATTTGTTGTGTGACTAGTTCTCAGAGTAGGAATGTCAACAGAAGTGAGCAGGGCCACTTCTGAGCCAAGGTGGTTAGGAGTTGGGTATGCCTTTCCCCTCCTCCCCTTCCTCCCCTTCCTCTTCCTCCTCCTCCATCCCCTTCTTCTCCTTCTACTTCTCCCTCCTCTTCGTCTCTCTTCGCCCTATCTCTTTCCTGTTATACTTAGTTGCTCAGTCACATCCAACTCTTTGCGACCACATGGACTGTTTCCTGCCAGGCTCCTCTGTCCATGGGGATTCTCCTGGCAAGAATATTGGAGTGGGTTGCCATGCCCTCCTCCAGGGGATCTTCCCAACCCCGGGATCAAACCCAGATCTCCCTATCTCTCTCCTGATCCTCATGTAAAATACAGAGGTCTCCAAAACTCTACAGATTAGAAAGAGACTAGGCCCCTGAATCACCATGTGCCTGACCCCTGACCAGGAACATTGGCCTTGTACTCTTATGCAAATGAGAAATGAACTTGGATCATGCTAAACCATTGAAAGATAGAAGTGGGGTTGTATGTCATGGAGCTAATGTTACTCTAAAATTAAATGAGTTAAAACCTGTATCTACCACTTTCAGTGAAGCTTGGACTTTATGAAAGAAAGAAAACAAATTGCCAGGTTTCCCTAAAGCTAAGAAAGGATTCTTAAAGGCCAAATAACTGGATACTTGCTGGTGAGGGTAGGTATGAGTGGACCATGGAAAAGTGAGGTTTTTTGTAGTAACTCAGTTCCACAAGGTGGGTAGGCAACAGAAAGAGGGCCAACGGAGGCACTATGTGGGTAACTGACATTATTTGTTCAGTATCAACTCCTATGCCTTAAATGTCTGAGGTAAGGTAGAAGAGAAACAGCCATCAGACTTGGAGCTTGTCACCAGAAGAGAGAGATGCACATAAATGCCAAATGACCAATCAGAGGGACATTGATCTGTGGATCCTCCTTGTGACCCACACTGACGTCTTCCCTGGGGAACTGCTTGGAAACCAAGAAAGCGCATATTTGATAACAGATTCTGAGACTAGAAACTCAAGGGAAAATCTGCTGGCTGTCCTAGCTTACTGCCTCATCCTACCCCATTATATCCCTGAGAAAATAACAGACCAGAGTAAACCATTTCCAAAGTAAAACTACATATAATATAGACAGGATCTGACATAGAATAACAAAAAATGAAAATAGTAGTAAAACTCTTATAGAGGGAAAACTTATCATCAGCAAGATATAAAATTTATTCAGTTGAGAGGAGAGCCAGTAATACAGAGATTTTTTTTTAATGGAACAAGAGGGGAAATAATAAAGACAATGAACTAAGATTCCATAAGGCAATACTTATGAAATACAAAGGATATGCATCCTGGGTATTCCTGAAGAAAATAATGGAACAATGGGACACAAATATATTTGATGATATTATAGAAGAAAACTTTTTCTGAACTAATGAAATGCCCAAATCTACAGAATTCAAAAAATAGTAACCTTAATATATCTTGTCATTTTGATGGGCAATATTCAGGTAGTAATATCTGGAAATATTCTAAGGAAAAAAATCAGACTGGCCTGTGCCTTTATCCTTTAATGCTAAAAGATGTGGTAGCAACGAGTACAAAATTCTAAAGGTAGTAAGTGTGTTCTCAAATTTGATAGCTAGTCTGATTATATCTCATGTATTAAAGTAGCAGAAAGACATTCACCAGCACACAGACTCAGAGAAAATAGCATACAACCCTCATAAGTTCATGGTAGGTGTGGGAGGAATAGGGGACTCAATAATGAAATTTAGTCTCCCAAAGTACATATCAAAATTACTAATTTAGGAATGGAAAAGCTAGGAAATGTATGAGTTGCTAGTAAACATTATACTTATTTAAATTTAGAACTAAGGTTAAGCAGCTCTGGGGATTATGGTTACAGAACAGAATGTAAATGTTCTAAACCACAGCTGTGTATAAAAAGAAATTGCTTAACCAACAATGGCAGAGGAAAGGATGTGGAGAGACTTATACATGCCTTGATTTTTACATCTTATATGGTGGAGAATTTGTCAATTATATTTGGAATAAATGATGTTTGGTATCAACCTGTTCGTGCGTGCATGCTCAGTCACTTAGTTGTGTCCAACTTTTTGCGATCCTATGGAATGTAGCCTTCTGGACTCCTCTGTCCTTGGGATTCTCCAGGCAGGAATACTGGAGTGGGTTGCCATGGCCTCCTCCAGGGGATCTTCCCAACCAAAGGATCGAACCTGGGTCTCCTGCATTCCGGACAGATTCTTTACCTACTGAACTGGGAAGCTGATCAACCTGTACACTCTGCTATATTTAAAATGGATAACCAACAAAGTCCTACTGTAGAGCACAGGGAACTCTGCTTAATGTTATGTGGCAGCCTGGATGGGACGGGAGTTTGGAGGAGAATGGATACATGTATACGTATGGCTGAGTCCCTTTGCTGTCCATGTGAAAGTATAACAACATTTTTAAAGTTTTTATAATAAATAGATCTCCATGTATACTGTTCAAAGCTCTAAGAGTGACCATTTGAAGGACTAAAACAGACTGTTAACCTTCCAAACTATTAGAAGAAGATAGTGGGGGGGGAAAGAAACCTCACAAGTGAGAGAGCGAAGAGGAGATGGGGCAGAAAAGGGAGAGGTAGGGAGGAAGGAAGGAAATAAAGGAGGGAGAGAAGAAGGGAGAGAAGGAGGGAGAAACCACATAAAATCTAGAAAACAAAGGAAACATTTTATTTTTTAGTAAAATAAAAGATTCTAGGCCAAGTCTAGTCAAGGCTATGGTTTTTTCAGTAGTCATGTATGAATGTGAGAGTTGGACTACAAAGAAAGCTGAGTGCCGAAGAATTGATGCTTTTGAACTGTGGTGTTGGAGAAGACTTTTGAGAGTCTTGGACTGCAAGGAGATCCAACCAGTTCTTCCTAAAAGAGATCAGTCCTGGGTGTTCATTGGAAGGACTGATGTTGAAGCTCCAATACTTTGGCCACCTGATGCAAAGAATTGACTCATTTGAAAAGACTCTGATGCTGGGAAAGATTGAAGGCAGGAGAAGGGGATGACAGATTATGAGGTGGTTGGATGGCATCACTGACTCAATGGACATGAGTTTGAGCAAACTTTGGGAGTTGGTGATGGACAGGGAGGCCTGGCGTGCTGCGGTTCATGGGGTCGGACACGATTGAGTGACTGAACTGAACTGAGGCCAAATTTATTGACAGAGAATTAACACAAAAGGCGTATAGTTTTCTACAGAGATATAAAGATGTCCAACAAGGAAAAAGTGCAGGTTGCATAGCAATAGCTTTATGTGACCCATTTTGGATCAGATAACTAACTCTCCCTATCCACATCCTCATATATGCTTACTTACACATACAAATTTCTGGGAGTTCTCCAAAGAAATTGCTAGTAATGATTAGCTTTGGGGGATGGTGCTGGAAGGATTCTGGGGGAGGGAGGGAGAGAGAGAGAGGATTTTATTCTGTATACAGAAAACCTGTGGTTACATCTGTGATTTAAAATGTAACTTAAATATCAAGGCAGTATAATAAAGAATTCAAAATGCTGCAATGGCAGAACGTACAAAGGGTTTTGGAAGGTGACAGGATGAAGAACTAATTATGCTGAAAGTATTAGAAAAAGCTTCAGAAAGTAGATGACATGTGAGCTGGGCCTTAAAGAATCACTGTCATTTTTTGAGGTACAGATCATGCAGACTAGGCAGAGGCAACAGAGGGAGAAAAGAGCATGAATTTTTTACAAAAGATGAGCATTCCTGGGGTGATGGGAGCTCGGGGCATGTGTGCATGCTGGAAGCTTGGATCTTTTCCTCCCTGGGACTGAATGCAGGCTAATTGGCAAGCCATGCAAAAGGAAACGACAGATAGAAGAGGATGTTTTGAGGGGGAGGACCAAGGCTGTCCATCCTCTGATCCCTAGCACGAAGACAGGCAGGCAGAGTTGGACTCTCAGGACTTCCTGCACTGCCATTAAGCTCAGCTCAGTTTCCCATGCTCCCCCATGGCTGCACTGACCCCCACTGTGTCCACATCCCCACCCTCAGGAGAAGGCAAGGGGTGATTGGCAGCAGTTTCTGAATGCAAGGACCTTCCAGCTTGTGTGTTTGGCAGAGGCTGTTTTGGTCTGTTCATTCTTTTATCTCTCTGCAGACCACCTATTTATTATTTTTATTTATTTATTTGTTCTTCTGTACCAATGGTTTTTTTAAAAAAAATGACTTCTCCAGCTCTAGGGTAACATCATGTCCCTGCTGCAGGGCTGCCAATCATCCCACTAGTTTTACTGTTTTTGTTCCAAATTCTTAAAGGAGATTGACTCATTGGCTCAAGGATGAGTATAAGTCAAGGATCCAACGTGGTCCAGTTGGTGCCAGTCAAGGGTCTGAAGTCCAAGGATTAGAAATATGGCCCCCGGAGCTTCCTTTATGCATGTAGGTGAGGAGCAGTTTTTGGAGAATCTGTCAGCTCAGTTGCTCAGTTCTGTCCGACTCTTTGCAACCCCATGGACTGCAGCATGCCAAGCTTCCCTGTCCATCATCAACTACCAGAGCTTACTCAAACTCATGTTCATAGAGTCGGTGATGCCATCCAACAATCTCATCCTCTGTTGTCCCCTTCTCCTCTTCCCCTCTATCTTTCCCAGCATCAGGGTCTTTTCCAGTGAGTCAGTTCTTTGAATCAGGTGGCCAAAGTAGTGGGGCCCTAAAGATGCCTTGTGAAGAAGGAAATGGCAACCAACTCCAGTATTCTTGCTTGGAAAATCCCATGGACAGAGGATCTTGGCAGGCTATCATCCATAGGGTTGCAAAGAGTCAGACAAGTAACTTAGCAAAGATTTCTTGTAGCCTCTGTCCCCATTGGTGACATCGTAACAGGTGGCTCTGTCCCTTCTATTTGTCCCTCTCTTTCTGACCCAGGCTCCACTTGTGCTTAACACTCCCTTTCCCCTCTCAAACCTGAGCCTGGCTCAGCATCCTGAGAGCAGGTTAAGCCAAGGGTTCTTCCCCATAACTCCCTTCCTCCATCTTTTCCCTCAAGTCTAAAGTGCTCTTTCTACCCGCATCTCCATCATCACTGGTTTCACTGAGATGGTGTCAGGGTAGATGTAGAAATACCCACATTTTCCTAGAATGCAAAAATCTGTTTCTTTTCTGTTAAGTATGACCTTCCTGAAACCTTGGCAGACACATTAGCGCCATACTGTTAGGTGGCGGAACTGGGATTTGAACCAGCTCTACCTGGATCCAAGGCCCAGAGGCCATTCACTTTCCACCCTCACTAACACTCGTATTATCACCCAACAAGGGTGCTTTGACAACTTCCTTAGACCGGACTTAGCAGAGCCCTTCCCTTCCCTAACCCATCTATGCCTAGTTCTTGTAATCCATCCCCATCCCTACCACTCCTAATCCTACCAAAAGCCAGAAGAGGCAAGAATTTTCTTAGTGCTCATTATGTGTTGGGTGTTCCCACCATCAACCCTAAAAGATGTGTTATTATTACTGTTTTACAGTTAAGCAGAGGGAGACATAGGGGCTTAAGTCCTAGTTTCCAAAGCCCTAGTGCTAACACTTGAAAGTGCAAGGATTCACAATTGGCTTTGCTCACTCCTGGCTATTTTCCAAGACTGCCACTCACAGGACAACAGCCCAGGTGTTTTACCTGCCAAAGGCTGCGTCAGGACAGCCCCAGGACCGAAAACACAGCCCAGCACTGGAGGCAAAGAGGTGCTTCCATCCAGGGAGTAAACTGGAAAACAAACATGGCTAGACAACCCCCACGTGGGCGTTTTGGGAGGAATGGGAGCCGTAGCAGATGGGACTTTGCCTGAGGGTGAAGTATAAAAAGTCTTTCTGAAAATCTGGGTTCAGAGACTTGGAGATGAAACATGGGCTACCATCCAAACCTCAGGATTTAGGAGCTTTTTTCCAAATTCCTATCAGAAATCCCATAATTAAAAAGGATTGAAAGCAGGTCATTACATCCCAGGCAGCAGACAGTGGGGATAAATAGTTTTCAGGCTGCCCAGCACCAGCTAACAAAGGGGGAAATATTTTTCTTTCCCCAGATGCTAACCAAGTAGCCTTCCCCTGGGCAAGACTTCCTACCACTGAAAAAAATATATGAATACCAGTTCTGAGTCATAAAACAGCAGAAGTCAGATGTCCACCCAGCCATCAGAGCCCGAAGCAAAGATAGGACCCAAGCTAAGGGCTCAAGGATAGGGGTTGATACTTTGACATGCTACAAATTTAGTAGAGTTAATTAATGCCCCCACTTACCCCTGCTTTCTCAACTGTAAAATGGCCAAAATGGAAGTGTTTTTGAAGTCTTCATTGGATGTTCTGATAGAGGTATACAGATATTAGCAAGCATTTATTTAATATCAGTCAGATACTCATAGGGTGCTATAATATGCACCCTGACAGTCACTGGGGATACAAAGAATTGACACAGTCTTTATTCTGAAAGCTCCTTGAAGTCTCATAGAGGCACTAGATAAGAAACAAATAAAAGAAGTTTGTTGTTGAACTATGATTATTCTACGTCCTATGAAGGTGAATCACAGAATGACCTGACCTAAGAAGGATTCCTCAAAAAGGTGACATTTGAGCTGAGATGATAGGAATAAAAAATGACAATAGGTAACACTCATATAGCACATAGGATGGACCAGCGTTGTTTTGAGACCTCGAAGACTGGTTGAGATTAACAATAAGAAGAAACATGGAGAGAAAATTCCAAACAAGTGGGATGATATAGAAAAGGTCCTTTAGACAGAAGGAAAATGACAGATTGGAGGAGCTGCAAGCTAGACTGAGAGGGAGGTGGGGCTGTGCAGGGTCTTAGAGATTTTGGTAAATGGGGCTTAAGCAGCGGAGTGATGAGATCAGAGAGTAATTAGGAAGCCATTGCAGTGGAATTTAGATGGTAGTAGTGAAAAGAAAGAGAAACAGATGAGGGCAGAATATATATAGGAGATAGGCTGAATGGGAAACCGTGGAAACAGTGTCATACTTCATTTTGGGGGGCTCCAAAATCACTGCAGATGGTGACTGCAGCCATGAANCTGGACCAACCAGTCCCTCCAGAAACCAATGTCCATTCACCTGCCTCCACCCTTCACACTGGGTCATCCAGCAGGTGGGAATGCCTTCAGGGACATTAGGTGATCTCTCCCACCTGGACTTTTGCCCCTAGACCACCTGGTGGGGGTCCACAGAGCTCCCTGTCACACTGTGCCCCTTTCTGTCCTCACTCTGACTCACCCACTTCACAAGGCACCTCCTCTGGGCATGCAGAATGCCTTGCACCACAGCGCCCAAGCCGAAGCCCGTGTTCAGAAAGCATCTGCTGGCTGACTGGTGTGTCAGTTAGTCAGTCAATTAACTTTCTCAGGATGGGGGCGGAATCAGAGAATATCCAGCGGGCCATCCTTCCTCAGGGGCCTGAAAACAAGGTAGCCTGGGTTCCCAGTCAGCAAGGAAACAGGCTATCCTGGGTGCTCTGGAACTTGTTTTCTGACCCAGAGGACCCTGTCTAGAACAGTAACTTGACTTCCAGCACTTTCTGTGCTTTATAAAATGGACTGAGGTTTGAAGACACAAAAAGGCATTAATATGTTTACACATTTTTCCGGATAGCAGCATAAGTGAATTCATGATCATCTTCTTCTCTCTGTGATTAATAATACATTAATTCCTTCACTATCCATTCACTCCTCAAATATTTCCCGTGCTCCGCCCCCCCGAGTTTCTGCCCCTGAACTGGCTGCTTCACCCACAGAGATGGCTGCTACCCGATTCCTGCCTCACTGTCTGGTGGGGAAGACAGGTCATTTTGATAGACGGTGGTAAATGCTGTGATGAACGAGTGGTCAGGGACTACACTAGGGAGTAAAATGAGGAAGAATAAAACTGCCAATAAAGTATACTAGGATGTTCGGGTCAAGTAGTATTTTAGAAATGAGCAGACTTAATAGTCTGCAGGAAAGCAGCCTAGCACCAAGAAAGAGGACCAACACAGAGGCAGTTAAAAAAATACAACTCGATAGGTAAGTTAACACCAACAGTTGTTATAAAAGAAAGAACATACAGGAAATATCGAGCTCTTCGCAAAACTGAATCACAGAAGTGTGATGTGCTTTGCAAGGAAATCAGCTGGCTCTTGAGTGATTCGGTCCCCACAAGGGGCTGTGCANGAGGAGAAGGGGACGACAGAGAATGAGATGGCTGGATGGCATCACTGACTCGATGGACCTGAGTCTGAGTCAACTCCGGGAGATGGTGATGGACAGGGAGGCCTTGTGTGCTGCGACTCATGGGGTCGCAAAGAGTCAGGCAAGACTAAACGACTGAACTGAACTGAGGCTGCATGGGTCTTCATGCTTGACCAGTGCCAAGGATAACACCCAGCCTTCTGGTCTGGACACCTCATGGGAAGCTAGTGCCACTTCTCTGAGACAGAGAATGTTGGAGGATGGGGAACGTTAGAGGTGGGGGGATGCTGGAGGAGGGCAGGGATGGTAGGGAAAGTCACATTTCAACAGTGGCTTGGCACAAAACAGCTCCAACTTGAGAGTCGTAATCCCTTTGCTGTAGTCTTGCCCTGCTGATATTCAGTTGCATGACCCCAGATGAGTCATTTCACCACTTTAAAGTCAAATGCAACAATTTGACTAGATTACTTATAACTCCCCTTCCAGCTCTAAAGTCACATTGGTCTAGAGCAGGCATTTCAAAACAGATGACATGGAGGCTGGGTTAAAGACACATGAGTGTTGACCCACAAAGAATTTGAAAGTTAAAATGTTAATCATTCAGTTATCTCCAACTCTGTGTGACCCCATGGACGGTAGCCCACCAGGCTCCTCCATCGATGTAATTCTCCAGGCAAGAATACTGGAGTGGGTAGCCATTCCCTTCTCCAGCGGGTCTTCCCCAACCCAGGGATTGAACCCGGGTCTCTTGCATTGCAGGGAGATTCTTTACCCTCTGAGATGAAGTTTAATCACTGGTAAATTCCCAGCATAATTCCAATTTCTGACTTTTCTTGGGAAACAAAAAAAGATCCACAACGTGGAGTCTGAATGACATCCCCACATGGTGATGGCTAGCAGGAGCTAAGTAAACACTGCTGCTTGGAAAGGAGCTCTGCCTCTCACCCTGGTGCCAGATTCCCCGCAGCCCCCAACCAAGTGTATGCCCTGTCCAGAGGATCACCCTTTTTCTAGGGATTGGTCAGGTAACAGATCTCGTCATCAGCTATCTCTCAAGCTTATCCAACCTCAATCGTGTCATTGTTGTTCAGGCACTCAGTGGTGTCAAACTCTTTGTGACCCCATGGACTGCAGCACACCAGAATACCCTGTCCATCACCAACTCCCAGAGCTTACTCACACTCATGTCCATTGAGTCAGTAATGCCATCCAACCATCTCATCCTGTATCTCCCCCTTCTCTTCCTGCCCTCAATCTTTCCGAGCATCAGGGTCTTTCCAATGAGTCAGCTCTTCGCATTAGGTGGCCAAAGTATTTGAGCTTTAGCATTAGTCTTTCCAATGAATATTCATGGTTGATTTCTTTTAGGATTGACTGGTTTCATCTCCTTGCCATTAAGGGACTCACTCTCAAATCTTCTCTAGTACCACTGTTCAAAAACATCAGTTCTTTGGCTCTCTGACTTCTTTATGGTCCAACTCCCACACCTGTATATGAAATAACCATCCACTAAATTGTTTTTTCTTATTAAAAAATAATTCTTGAAATAAAAAAGAGAATCAAGTTAGCAATATAAAAGCCTCTTGTGACTCCACTACCCAGAAAAAAAATTAATTTTAGGTGTTTTTCCTGCTAGCCTTGTCTTATAAAATTGGGATCATAGTATAGACAACATTTCTTTATGATGCTATTTTTTTTACTATATCAAAACAGGACCATTTTGCTACAGTTTTAAAGATTCTTTGGAAACAAGATTTTGAATGTATTAATATGATGGGTAATTCAGGAAATTATTCCACTAGCATTTCTTAACTTTGTAAATGTATCTAAACGCTAATATTTCATAAGACAACTTCTTAAAAAGGTCAAGAGTAATGGTAGTCCCACGCTATCCATGGAGGATACATTCCAAGACCCCTAGTAGATGCCTGAAATTGCAGATAGTACTCAGCCATATATATATGTACATATGTGTGTGTGTGTGTATATATATATATATACACACTATGCATTTTCCTATGAATATATACCTTTCGTAAAGTTTAATTTATAAAGTAGGAATAGTAAGAGATTATCAACAATAACTAATAACAAAATAGAACAGTTATATCAATATACTGTAGTAAAACTTGTATGTATGTTATCTCTTTCTTTCAAAATATTTTATTGTAAAAATTTAATGCCTTTTCCATCTTAACTAAGCACTTACCACACACTATGGCTGTAATTTGTGCAATTTGGGTTGCAAAAGAAAAACTAGCATGAATTTCTTCTTCATTCTTCATAATTTTATGAATAGAAGATTCTTTCTTACCAAAGATCTTAGCAACCTCAGCATATAATTTTTTTATTTCCATATTACATGAAAAATTTGCATGTTTTCACTAAAAGGAAGCACTTTCCAGATGCTCTTTGGCATATCTGAATTGCCAGTATCGCTACTCTTGTGCTCTAGGACCATTAATAGGTAAAATAAGGGTTACTTGAACACGAGGACTGTAAACGTGTGGATCAAAGGGGAGTACCATATCCTTAAAGCTTTAAAAGAATTGTCAAGATGCCCTCCAGAAACTTTTGTTTCCGTTAGCATCATCCATCACATCTTTCCAATACTGGATGTTCAGTTCAATTCAGTCACTCAGTCGTGTCCGACTCTTTGCGACCCCATGAATCATTGCACGCCAGGCCTCCCTGTCCAGCACCATCTCCCGGAGTTCACTCAGACTCACGCCTATCGAGTCAGTGATGCCATCCAGCCATCTCATCCTCTGTCGTCCCCTTCTCCTCCTGCCCCCTATCTCTCCCTGCATCAGAGTCTTTTCCAATGAGTCAACTCTGCATGAGGTGGCCAAAGTACGGAAGTTTCAGCTTTAGCTNCAGTGATGCCATCCAGCCATCTCATCCTCTGTCGTCCCCTTCTCCTCCTGCCCCCTATCTCTCCCTGCATCAGAGTCTTTTCCAATGAGTCAACTCTGCATGAGGTGGCCAAAGTACGGAAGTTTCAGCTTTAGCTTCATTCCTTCCAAAGAAATCCCAAGGTTGATCTCCTTCAGAATGGACTGGTTGGATTTCCTTGCAGTCCAAAGGACTATTAAGAGTCTTCTCCAACACCACATTTCAGAAGCACCAATTCTTCGGCACTCAGCCTTCTTCACAGTCCAACTCTCACATCCATACATGACCACAGGAAAAACCATAGCCTTGACTAGGTGGACCTTAGTCGGCAAAGTAATGTCTCTGCTTTTGAATTTACTATCTGGATGTTACTGCTTTAGAAAAATTCCCTCTAGTTTTCCACGTGGAAAATAGGAAACCCGTGTGAAAACCCCGCGTTCAATACTAACTATGTCTTGTGTAGAACGGAGATTGTCAGATTTCTTCTAGAAAGCCCTGGGTAGAATAGGAAAAATCCCCTGAAAATGTTAGTTTTCTGCTTTTGAGCTGTTAAGTCTTCGTGCAAACTACTCAACTCTTGTGAGAAAGCAGTTATAGACAATATATAAAAGAAGGGCATGGCTACGTCCCCATGGAACTGTATTTACAGAAACCATCAGCCCTGCCACAGTCTGGAGTTAGCCCTCAGCCATAGTCTGCCAACCTCTGCTTTATTTATTCCATTTTCTTTATCATCTTGAGAAGTAGGTACGACAGCAATGAGTATGCCTTTTACACAGAGAGACTATAGCTCAGAGAAATCAAGTAAGTTGTTCATAGCCAAGCAGGTAGTAATTAGAAAAGCTGGAAATTTGAATCCAGATTTCCCAACTCCTAATCTAGGGCTCTCTCTACTGCATAATGAACCCTTTTTTGTGAATGTGTAGCAATGTGAGTTAAATAAATAACTATGATGCCCAGAAAAAAAAAGATGTCAAAGACATTAGTTATTCTTAACAGTGATGTTTGATGATGTAGTTGCTCTTTTTCAAAAGAGCTTGACATTATTGCAAGGCAGCTGAATTAATAAACTTTTTCCATTGAAAGTAACAGAAGTGGTTAAGAGAAAAAGGAAATTCTTTGTGTTCTGTGTCTCAGATGAAGCTTTCCTGGTGACTCAGCTGTAAAGAATCCTCCTAAAATGTAGGAGGCATGGGTTCCATCACTCGGTTTGGAAGCCCTCCTCGAGAAGGAAATGGCAACCCACTCCAATATTCTTGCTTGGAAAATCCCATAGAGAGAGGAGCATGGTGGGCTACAGTCCATCGGGTTGCAAAGAGTCAGACACAACTGAAGGACTAAACAACTGACAGCATCTCATAGACCCAAGGGCAGTGGCTTCAGGCACCACTGGGTCCAGGATCTGAAATTATGTCATCAGGATACTGTCACTCTCTCCTCTCTCTTCTCTGCTTGTCCTTGCACCAGCCTTTATGCAGAAGACAATATCTCCTCTGCCAGCACTAACTGTGTTCAAAAAAAAGGGCTGCTCATCCCCTTGACACCATATTTCAAAATTTTACAGAAGGAATCTGATTGTTTCTTCTTGGGCTATATGCCCACTACTGGATCAGTTATTATGGCCAGAGACATGTAGCACTCTTACCGCTGTTGGCAGGGAACCTACCATCATATGGCTGGTGCTGCATTAGGATCCTGTCGGGTAAGGCAGGGGTTGTTTCCCTTAGGAGTTAATAATGTCTTCCAAGACCACTAATGCCACAAAATAATAATTTTAAGAGATCTGCATCCACCTCTTCTGTGAAGATGTATCTATTCAGAGTGCATAAGCCTTTCCCCAGTTTGCAGAGCTATCTCGACTTGCTCCTGTACTTCCAGCTGAGAGGAAAAGGAGGAATAGGACACTTTGCTCTCCTTATCAAAGATACGTTGAAGTCCTAGAGGGCGGTTCTAAGATGGCGGAGGAATAGGACAGGGAGACCACTTTCTTCCCCACAAATTCATCAAAAGAACATTTAAACACTGAGTGAATTCCACAAAACAACTTCTGAATGCCAGCAGAGGACATCAGGCACCCAGAAAAGCAGCCCATTGTCTTCAAAAGGAGGTAGGAAAAAAATATAAAAGACAAAAAAAGAGACAAAAGAGGTAGGGACAGAGCTCCATCCCGGAAAGGGAGTCTTAAAAAGAGAGAAGTTTCCAAACACCAGGAAACTCTCCCTGCCTAGTCGGTAGCAAGCCTTCGAAGCACAGAAGGTAACATAACAGGGAGGAAAAATAAATAAATAATTAAAACCCACAGATAACGAGCCCAGCGGTAATTCCCCCAGCAGAGAAGCAGTGCAGATGCCTACACCCGCCACTAGCAAGCAGGAGCTGGGCAGGGAGGCGCAGGCTTCATTGCTTAGAGTAAGGGCCAAGCCTGAATGCCCCAAGGGCAATCTGAGCGAACTAACTTGAGCTTGCAAACCAGACTGTGGGATTGCTAGCATGGGAAAAGCCAGCCCTAACCTAAGACACCACTAGGCACGCGCACAGAACAAAGGACTGAACAGAGATAGCCAGCTGCCGACTATCCCCCTCCGGTGACAGGCAGCCAGAGCTGGAAGAGGGCAATTGCAGCCCCAGAGAGACATTATCTACAAAACTATAAGCAGGCTTCTTTGCTAACTAAGACTTCTTGGGGTTCTGGACGGTCAACATCTACTGGAGAAGGTGTGCCAGTTGTACACCCAGGAAACCGAGCGGCAGGGACAGGGGAAGTGATAAGTCATACGACCACAGTTGCCAAACACCTCATCACCTGAGCTGCTTGGACCTGGGAAGGGCACAAAACCCAGGCCCAACCGTGTCGGCACCTTTGAGGACTACCCACGTGCCTGAACCTGAGCTGCTTAGACCTGGGAGGTGCATGCAGCCCAGGGCAGGCCTCCGATGGTTCATGGTAGAGCAACCTAGAACCTGAGCAGTGTGGGCAGGGAGGGCACATGTGCCACGAGCAGGGGCACGCCCATTGTGGCTGAGGCACTATGAGCACACGCCAATGTTATTTGTTTGCAGAATCCCTCCCTCCCCACAGCAAGACTGAACAAGTCAGCCTACAAAAAGTGTCCACCACCGTCCTCTTTGTGTCAGGGAAGAAATCAGACACTGAAGAGACCAGCNCAATTCTTCGGTGCTCCGCTTGCTTCACAGTCCAACTCTCACATCCATACATGACCACTGGAAAAACTATAGCCTTGATTAGACAGACCTTGTTGGCAAAGTAATGTCTCTGCTTTTGAATATGTTGTCTAGGTTGGTCATAACTTTCCTTCCAAGGAGTAAGCGTCTTTTAATTTCATGGCTGCAGTCACCATCTGCAGTGATTTTGGATCCCCCCCAAAATATATTCTGACACTGTTTCCACTGTTTCCCCATCTATTTCCCATGAAGTGATGGGACCAGATGCCATGGTCTTCATTTTCTGAATCTTGAGCTTAAAGCCAACTTTTTCACTCTCCTCTTTCACTTTCATCAAGAGGCTTTTTAGTTCCTCTTCTCTTTCTGCCATAAGGGTGGTGTCATCTGCATATCTGAGGTATTTGATATTTCTCCTGGCAATCTTGATTCCAGCTTGTGCTTCTTCCAGCCCAGCATTTCTCATGATGTTCTCTGCATATGTAAAATAAGCAGGGTGACAATATCCAGCCTTGCCGCATTCCTTTTCCTTTTTGGAACTAGTCTGTTCCATGTCCAGTTCTAACTGTTGCTTCCTGACCTGCATATAGGTTTCTCAAGAGGCAGGTCAGGTGGTCTGATATTCCCATCTCTTTCCGAATTTTCCACAGTTTCTTGTGATCCACACAATCAAAGGCTTTGGCATAGTCAATAAAGCAGAAGTAGATGTTTTTCTGGAACTCTTGCTTTTTCCATGATCTAGCGGATGTTCGCAATTTGATCTCTGGTTCCTCTGCCTTTTCTAAAACCATATCGAAATTCATATACGTATATGACTCTAATCCATTCCTTTTAATTATTTAAGGATATTTCTTCGTGTGGATATTTCTAATTATTTTCAGGATATTTCTGAAAAACCACAGTTTTTTCAGCCATTCTCCTATCAATGATCTCCCAGTTCTCTTGTGAACAATCATGCACGCAATATCCTGTATAATGTAACTTTACTTAGCATTGCATGCAAGGTTCTTTTTCCCCTGGCACATTCCTGCTTAAGAGCTTTAAAGTCAATTCAAGGACCTCTGCTTCCTAAAAAAAAAAAGCATCTCTGATTACCCCAAAGGAGTGAATCCCACCCAATACCCCTTAGTCCTATGTACTTGCGTCTCTGCTATAGCATTTTCAGGGATGTCTTGAAATTTCTAATAAAAGTCTTTTAGATGGTAAGCTCTTTGAGGGCTGGGACTGTGGTATTCATCTCTGAATCCGCCCAGCACAGCATAAAGCTCGCCGCAAGGTATGTGTCCGGTGGGTATTTGTTTACCTGAACTGCAGGTAATTTGGGCTTTGAAACCAGACAGGCTGGAGTTTGAATCATCATGGTTCTGTCACATACCATGTCACTAAGTCTCTCAACTTAGTCTTCTCATCTGTGTAAAGGTGGAGAAAAGTCCCCAACTGTGTGTTGTTGGAAGAGTGGGATGAGACTTTGTAGCATTAGGCCTGGCACGAGGATTGTGTTTGATGATGGACACTATTGTGGTTGGCATGTGCTTGAAGGAGGAGACTAGACTGAGACTTTGGGTTGGCACTGGGCCCTTCCTATGCACCCTCGGGCTTCACAGATAGGGAAACACCCTGGAACCAGCAGGCAATTCCCTAACAAATGCCTAGATAAATCTTGCTGATACTAAGATATCTGGGACCTATTGCCTCTACCTGCTCCTGCTAAGTCACTTCAGTCATGTCCAACTCTGTGCTATCCCATAGTCAGCAGCCCACCAGACTCCCCCTTCCTGGCATTCTCCAGGTAAGAAAACTGGAGTGGGTTACTATTTCCTTCTCCAATGCATGAAAGTGAAAAGTGAAAGTGAAGTCGTTCAGTCATGTCCGGCCCTCAGCAACCCATGGACTGCAGCCTTCCAGGCTCCACCGAACATGGGATTTTACCTGGATCTTCCTAAATACCAAAGCTCTTCCCAGGTGGAAATGACTGGCTTCCGTTCGCCGTGACATACCTTGATGTGTAAGCCTTGTAGACATCCCCCAAAACGTCTCTCCAAGCTAATTCGTTATGTCATGAAGGTGCAAGACTTGATGAAGGGCGTTCAGTATTGCTATTTATATGGGTGCATTTGTAGAAACAGTTCGGGGAGATGTTGGGCTGAAATCATCTGAGATATCTGCAGGTATTGATGTCAGTGGGGTTGTCCCTTTGCCTTTTTACTCCACCATCCCTTCCTCAGAGTCTATTCTGGGCATTTAGGAGTGTCTTGGACCACTGGATTGGAATTGATGATACAATAGCAACCTGAATAAGAGCTGAACAATGACAAATATTAGTTCCTGCTGGGCAAGCCACCTATGGTCCTCCTGGAATACTGACACCTGAGCACTAGTAGCAATGATTCAGCTTCCAACCACTGATGGTGCTACCAGGGCAGAGGTGATGATCTGATCGCCTCAGCTCATCCCTGTCTGTGCTCTCACCTCCCCCGTCACCACCAGCTCAGAGAGGTTTTCATCAGGTCTGCAGTAAGAGCATGCAAAACACAAGCAGGCAATTAATCTGTCAGCCTTCACTTAGCTCAGCTGACTTTTCGCTTAATGCTCATATATGTGGTGCCTTCGATTTTGGGTTCCATAGTAACCTCCTTCTCCCAAAGCAATGACTCATTTCTGTAGAGTTTGCCCTTGAGTGAATCCACTGCTCTGGGACTGGGATGGGGGTGCAGAGTTACATGAAACACGCTGTTTATAGCATCTCCAGTGTCAGCCCAGTTCCCAGACACCAGCCATTGCCTGGTCCCCAAATCACCCAGCCTAAGCTGCCATATCTGAAACAGCTAGACAACAGCTCCCAGTTTCCACCCTGTGATCACTGCCTGACATCACAGCCTCCTGATCCCAGCTCTCCGCAGTGAAGCCCTGAGTCAGGCATGCCTTCAGAAAGAGATTCTCTAGGAGATAGTGTTCTGTTAGGTGTTGTATCAGGTCTCCAAACTGTACAGCTAGGCTTGGGGGTGGGTGACAGACAAACCAACAAGATGCATGCTTCCTTCTGAGTGCCCAGCCCGAGCAGGGCAAGACGAGTTCCCCAGCCCATTCAGACTCTGACAAACCCAGAGGCCTCCTGAGACATCACAGAGTTTTCTCTCAATCTCGTAGTTTCTCTTTCGATAACTTTTTTGTTCCTTACCTGAGACAAGATTCTGGAATAGGGAGAAGGTGGCCTTAGAGTCAGAGAGACCCATGTTGACAACAGTATCTGCTCTGTTAGGTGAAGGGCTTAGACTTGTGATGATAATGACATTGATGATGACAATGAAACCAGTGTAATGAGATTATCTGTGTGTGTGTGTGTGTGTGTGTGTGCACGCACATGTGCACACGCACACTTATCTGTTATGTAGATGTGTACTTCATACAATCTCATGTGCCTAGATATGCTATCAGCCTTCTCCCCATCCTAGTCGTTTCCACCATCCTGTTCAGCCTGTAACAAAGAGGATTGATGAAACCAGAGACATTTCTGTAACATCTCCAAAAGGTCCAGTCATTCCATCCCATTGATTGGAATGGCAAATCCCCTGATCCTGTGTTTGTAGCCTCCTTTGTTTTTTCACTCAACAAATATTTTTTGTGAGTCTCTGGCGTTCAGGCATTACTCTAATAACTGGAGCATAAATAGAAAATAACATGAAAAGTTTCTACTTTCATGGCATGAACATTCTCATGAGGAAGACAGTAAATATGGCCGCCATGGTGTAGTCTTTCTGTCCCGGTCATTGTCTCTATCGGAACATCCCTTCCCCTGTCCCTCCTCCCCTGACCATGACTCAGGGACAGATAAGGGCTGCAGAATTGGCTTCATCTGAACCCCAAGAGTTCTCTACTTGGAAAACCTCAGTCTCTGCTAAGCTAGAAACCTGGTACCATGCAGCAGCCTTCCGTCTTTCAGTCTTAGCCACTGCAAATCCAGTGTCCATCAGAGAGCCACAGTGAGGTTTCCAAAACTCACTTATGCTCAGTACTCATCAGCGGGCCTCTTTGAGCCCAGGACAAAGTTCAACTCCTAAGCCACATTCTGAGTGATCAGGCTGGCTCACTTCTCTGGTAGCATCTTGTCTCTCCCCAACGTATGTGCAGTGAGATCTTCAGTTACATTCAACTCCTGGAGATTATCATCTTTATCTCATGCCTATAGGCAAGCTTTCGCATGTATAATTCGATCTGTCTTGGAGAAGGAAATAGCAACTCACTCCAGTACTCTTGCCTGGAAAATGCCATGGACTGAGGAGCCTGGTAGGTACAGTCCATGGGGTCACAAAGAGTTGGACATGACTGAGTGACTTCACTTTCTTTCTTTCCTTTTCCTTCTGTCTAGAATACCCCTCCACACACACACACCCTTTCTAATCCTAACTCATCCTTGAACCCTCAGCTTGAACTTCGCTTCTCCAGGAAGCCTCCCTGGCTCTACAGGTCCTGTTGAGGCTCCCCTGCTGGGCATTCCATAGCACCCAGTACTCCTCCGTCATGGTGATGGATCCTATTCACTTGTTGGCTCATCTGCCTTCCCTAATACAAAGAGAATTCCTTGAGGTCAGGGGAAATCTCTTGTGTGTTGTATCTGGAACATTGAAGACAGGTTCAGTCATTTCACCCATGTGAAGCCAGTGCTTTGCATCAAGGCCCATGGTGGTGACTGTCCTGTGTGGCTGTGATGGGTTGGTAACTCTTGATTCTGCTGCTGGGTCCCATTCAAGAGGAAGGGACAGTTTTGGAGGAGAAGCCACCTCGCTCCCTCCTCCCTTTCCATTTCTAACACAGCATCCTATATATGGCTCTCTCTCCCACGAACTACCCACTGAGGAATCCCCTTTCTAAAGCATGACACCCTGTTTGCCAGAGAACGTCCCACCCACCCTCAATCCCATGACACTGAGTTTGTTTTGCTAAACCTACTCTACAAACAAAAGCTAAGGGTTTTGTTTTGTTTTATTACATTACCCAGAAGGGCACCTACATCAGAATCCTCATGGAGGACTGGTCTCCACCACTTACCCACCATCTTGGGCCCTTGAAATGGGGCTGGGCCCCAGTTTATCCAGGGGCAAGCCCTGATAAACAGCCAGCCAAGTTTCTAAGCCCACATCCGTGTCAGCTGCCAACCCAGCCTTGGCCAGATGGGAGGGGACTATCTCCACAATGCTCTCTTTCTCTGGCCATCTCTACATTATATGGAATTCCCAGGGAGGGACCTAGGTCTGGATGCCTGACCAAGGCCGAAGGGTTCTCTAGGCCCCACCCAGTTTCTTAATGTGAGAACCACCCAACTGGCTGCCTCCCCAGTTCTTGTCTGCAGAGAAAAAGAAAGGGCTGTTGAGAGTGGCTTTGAGTTCCCACAAGGAAGGTGCCAGCTCCAGACAGCATGGCTTTGTGCTTGGGAGAGTATGTCTTCTCACGAGGTAGAGGGGAATCTGTGCTGTAGAGCATCAGAGGGAGGTGCAAGCCTGGCAGGGCCGTCCCTGCCCCAAGCAACAGCCAAGAGACACACACCTGCCCTCGGGGAGAGGACTTCTGACCAAGAACTTAACCTTGGGAACAGCCGTTCTCAGCCTTCTCTGCAATAATCAGAATTCCTCTCCAACTCACATATCAGAATTTCTGTACTTTAGTAATTCTTAATTCAGAAAATGGCCCCAAACCAAAAGATACCATACATCTTAATCTACATATGTTTAAAGATAGAGATATATATGCCCATATATAGGCAAAATGTTGTGTATAAACAGGGCTTATACATCTTTTTTCATTAAGTACAGCTCCTAAAGGGGCTACAGTGTATCGTGTTCACCAGAAAGTTCTTTCAGGCGTTTCTATGGCTTCTTCTGCAAAAACCTGAACCAACTTTTTGGCCAACCCAATATTTTGTTGTAGCACTAATGAAAGAAAAAGCCCTATCACTGACTACAGCAGATGGACGAGTAAAAGCAAATGAGAGTATAAATTCCTAGTCATTTGTCTGGACCTTCATAATTATTACCTTTCTCTATATCCGCTCCTGTTCTCTAGAATTTAAGGCTCAAGGCACCCAACAGTTCCCAGTTTGTATAGACCCATTTTCATTAGTAGTTTGTAAGCGACACTTGAAGTCACCTATCCAGAGAACTCTGAAAGATATACCCATGTGTTTTTGTAGGGAATGAAAGATTTAGTGGGGATCCCTTCTACCCTAACCAATACACCAAGAAACTAAAAATCTTCCCTAACTAAAAAAATCTGGAGAACAATTGAGCAAATTCAAGTTAATTTAACCTCTTTGCTTTACATATGTGAAAAATGTGAGTCATTGGAGAAAGAGATGTACCAAATAGTTTTATTTTGCCAGGGCTAGAAATCTGGTCTCCTGACTTCCACTTGGTCCATCATAGTTTGTTCTCTTGCCAATAGAATTGTCCTCAACATTCCTAAATATCTGAACTTGTCACCTAAGAGGTATGCTGTCCAGCCTCACCTTTTAAGAAGGTGTATCCACACACTTATGCCTTCCTATTCTCTGCTCCTTATACTTATCTCATTTATCCATCTATTCATTATTCATTATGATAGTAACACATAGTCATTATATAAAATTCAATCTCCACATGGTATGAGATCCACATATACATGTTCTCTTACACAGCATGCTTCCTGGAATGACTGACTAGTTTCCAGAGAGAGCAGCTGAACAAAGATGGGCCGAACGGAGTTCTTCCCCAAGAATGGTGACTACAGAATGGAGAAAGAGAGTCATCCCTTTACAATGGCTAAAGCTGTTGAGATGTGAAACTTGCCTTGTGTTCGAAGAAAGTCTACAGCAATAAAAACTGAGTGTGAAATACAGACAGTAAAGTTAATAGATGTAGAGAATCGCTGTTTCTAACTTCTTTAGGACCCAACTTCATCTCTGGACTGACCGTAGTTTGAGTGTTTAATTCTCCCTTGGATTTTGTACACTCTCCTCTGCTCTTAAATTGTTTGATTAAAGCAGAGTCTCTTCCCCTTGGTAACTCAAAGCCAAAGAACAACAGTGAAACCATATCCTTGCAACTTTTTCGTCATCTACTTCCCAAATCTCTGTTCTCTTTTTAAAATTAAATATAGTTTACTATATTTAGTTCTAACTTCTAGATTAAGAAGAATAGAATTTATAATCATATAAGAAGTTAGAGGCAAAAGCAGAAATGAAACAAGTCTTCTTACTACCAATTTTAGATTCCTTCAAAGAAACCATGATGATGTATACTAACTGTTATAACAGAGACTCAAACTAATATGAGTCTCAACGGAGACTCAAAATAATATGCCGTGAATATGACGGAAGTTTAGTTTTTTGTGCATCGAGGCCCAGAAGAAGGCATTTCAGGATGAGTATGATGGTTTTGTTCTATGAATATCTCAAGGACTCAAGATCCTTCTAACTTGTTGTCCTTATTCCTTTCTTGGTTTCCTTATCTGCAAAATATAGATAAACGTGCCTCATGGCCCAAGATGGCTGCAGACTAATGGTTTGCAGAAACAAAGAGAGTAGAATGAAACTCACTTGGAGTGGAGATTGAGGCCAAGTGGCTCTGATCTAGAATTCTGGAACAGACCCATGATTCAGTTGTGTTCCCCAGAGATTTTTGTCCGTAACCTTAGCCAGCCTACCAATTTACAAGGGATGACAAGCTAGAAAGTGTGAATGACTCAGTTCTTAAACACATTACTCCCACCTCCATTTTATTACAGAAATATCTTCTGGTGGGACCTTCATAAGGGAAAGTTTGATGCACTCATCATTCATTTATTTAGTTGACACATAGTTTTCAGAGGCAGGCTGAAAAGACTAGCCCTAGATTATAAGAGCCTCCTTGCAAACCCCAGACCTACTCGTCTAGGAAATCATTTCACCTGTTTATGCGTCTATTTCCTTATCTGTAAAATACAGATTTGTCTATCTGCCTCATAGGATTATTGAAAGCTTACGCCAGGTAATCCAGGTGTGATATATAATAGTAAAAATCTATAAATGCTAGCTCTAGCTAGACCTGCTGTGTCCCAAGAGTGAATCCTTGCAATTATGTGATTTCTAGAAACATAGGGTGCCATAAGCTGGATCCCATGGGGTGATCAACAGCAGCCTCTGAACACTGAGGCCTTTCTTGGAGCAGACAGGGAGATCCTGGAGGGCAGAGGGGCATGGGAAGTGGAAAACCATGCTTTTCTGTCTCTTCCTTTCCCTCATCTCCACAGAAGCTCACCTAAAGCATTTTGTGTACTGGGGTTTGTGTTAGGATTGCCCAACCCCATGCTCCCAGGCATGGCCTTTCTATCAGTTGCCTCCCTGAAACAAGCAGCTTCAAACAACAACAGCAACAACAACAACAATCCACACAGAAATGGAAGGAAAGAAAGAAGGAGAAGAGAAAATAACAAAAAAAATTGTCATTTTTCTTGACAACACAGTAACAATTTAACTTCCACAGTGTCATTTTATGTTATTGAGGTATGGTGGTGGTTTAGTCCCTAAGCCGTGTCTAACTCCTGGAACCCCATGGACTGTAGCCCTCCAGTCTCCTCCGTCCATGGGATTCTCCAGGCAAGAATACTGGAGTGGGTTGCCNAACTTCCACAGTGTCATTTTATGTTATTGAGGTATGGTGGTGGTTTAGTCCCTAAGCCGTGTCTAACTCCTGGAACCCCATGGACTGTAGCCCTCCAGTCTCCTCCGTCCATGGGATTCTCCAGGCAAGAATACTGGAGTGGGTTGCCATTTCCTTCTCCAGGGTATCTTCTTGACCCAGGAATCGAGCCCAGGCAGATTCTTTACCACCTGAGCTACAAGGGAAGCACTCTGGAGTTATAGCTGATTTACAATATTACATTAGTTTCAGGTGTGCAGTGTAACGATTCAAAAATTTTATAGATTTGCTCCATTTATGGTTATTGTAAGACATTTGATATATTTCCTGTATAATATATCTTTGGAGCTTATTTATTTTATACTTAGTGGTTTGTACCCCTAGTCCCCTCGACAGTCTCTTTTTAACACTTCTAAACAACTGGTTACTTTCAAAAATTAACATAAGAATCTTGATGTATCCTTTATATTTCTACATCTTTGCAGTGACTTTTTTCAGACATTTATCTCATTACTCATTATAAAAGTAATACACGCTTATATAAAATTCAAGCACTGGAAAGGAGTATAAGTTAAAAAGCAAGTGGCACATGCCTGTATACAGTAGAGCCACATATTTAATATGCGTAGAGGAAAAGACAGACAGAATGGAAACAGAAAGATAAGCAATTTTAACAGTGCAAGAAGTTCCTCCTTCCTTTCTCCTCAATGAACATGTTTTAGAGGAGACTTCATCTGATAGCCGCCTGAGGGGCAGGCTAGTGTTTTACAATGCGGAGAGTATTTTTCATGTAGCAGGACCTCAAAGTACAGTATAGTAATTACTTTGTCCAGTGCTAAATGAAAACAGTATAAATCTTTTCCAATTTGGAAGGAAAACATTGAAAAATGGTGGAATTAAAAAATTCTTTTTAATATAAATTTATTTATCTTAATTGGAGGCTAATTAATTTACAATATTGTATTGGTTTTGCCATACATCAACATGAATCCACCATGGATGTACACGTGTTCCCCATTGTGAACCCCCCTCCCTCCTCCCTTCCCGTACCATCCCTCTGGGTCATCTCAGTGCACCAGCCCCAAGCATCCAATATCATGCATCGAACCTGGACTGGTGATTCATTTAATATATGATATTAAACATGTTTCAATGCCATTAATTGGAAGATAATTGCTTTANCCCTTCCCGTACCATCCCTCTGGGTCATCTCAGTGCACCAGCCCCAAGCATCCAATATCATGCATCGAACCTGGACTGGTGATTCATTTAATATATGATATTAAACATGTTTCAATGCCATTAATTGGAAGATAATTGCTTTACAGTGTTGTGTTGGTTTCTGCCATATATCAACACGAATCAGCAAGAAGCGTATATATGGTTCCCATTCCAACCCTCCAGGTCGTGACAGAGTGCCAGGCTGGGCACCCTGTGCTCTGCAGCAGGTTCTGTTTCACACCGGGCAGTGTAGATAATGCTCCTTTCGCGATTCATCCGCCCTCTCCTTCCTCTGCTGTCTTCACAAGCCGTTCTCTGTGTCTGCATCGCCATGCCTTCCCAGCAGGCTCTCCAGGCAAGAGTACTGGAATGGGTTGCCATTTGCTCCTTTAAGGGATATTCCCTTCCCAGGGATCGAACCTTGGTCTCCTGCATTGCAGGTGGTTTCTTTACTGTCTGAGCCCCCTGGGAAGCCCCCTTCCTGCAAGGACTGCATTAATAATATATGATATTTTTTTTTCTCTTTCTGACTTGCTTCACTCTATATAACAGGCTCCAGGGTCAGGGCTGAGAGAAAACCCAGCAGGGTACCTAGACAAAAGAACTTAAAATCCAGGAAATGACAAAAACCAAAGGAGAGTCCATCAGAGTTTCTAGAAAGGATGTATCAAGTTTGTAGACACTACATGAATATAGATCCTGAAGTCCCCGAGAACGTAAGCATGATAAATAGGACATTTATCAGGCAGAGCGCCCCCAGAGACTGAAATGTTACAGAAATTGGATGATGTATTTGAAATGAACCCTTCGCAATTGGTAGATGTTGGTTTTAATGTACTCAATAACAGATAACAAGGATAGAAGCCAAGAGATGTGAAACAAAATGCAGTTTTCCTGATATCAGTGTTGAAAGCGAGTAAACTAGCGAGGCTTCCCAGGTGGCTCAGTGGTAAAGGATCCACTGCCAATGCAGGAGATGCACGTTTGATCCCTGGATGGGGAGGATCCCCTTGAGGAAAAGATGGCTACCCACTCCAGTAGTTTTGCCGGGTAAATCCCATGGTCAGAGGAGCCTGGCGGACTACCGTCCATGGGTTCGCGAAAGAGTTAGACATGACGGAGCACACATGAGCATGCAAAAGGTTCATCCAAGAGGTGGTGAGATTTTGTACCATCTTTTTGAGTGGCATTAGAGGTTTTCAAGCGTAATTTTTGCCGTATGCATTCTTTTCTTTGTGTTATTCCATACTTTAGAACCGAAATACCAGGATAACATACAATCCCTTCCTTCCCTCCTCCCTTCCTCTCTCCTTTCTACCCTTCTTTTCTTCTTAGCTTCCATCAGTTTTTTTTTTTTTTAATAGAGTAATACGTTGCAAACTATTTGGCAGTTTTCAGTCAACATCTTGACACATTTTTCCATCAGCATGGAATAGTCTGTAGAATTAAAATTTTATTAAACCAGCTTCTGCTGACAGTACAAAATATTGCAAAGTCCTGGCACACATACCTTTGCACACTTTCATGGGTTTTTTTTGGTCAGATAAGTTCCTTGAAGTAGATTGCTGAGTCAAGGATATGCACATTTTAATTTGCTAAATTGCCTTCCCAGTATATACCATTGTATACTTTGGTGTGTATTCATTTTCATTTCCATGAGCAGTCACAGAGAGGGTCTTGCTGCTGCTGCTGCTAAGTAGCTTCAGTCGTGTCCGACTCTGTCTGACCCCATAGATGGTAGCCCATCAGGCTACACCATCCCTGAGATTCTCCTGACAACAACACTGGAGCTGGTTGCCATTTCCTTCTCCAAAGTATGAAAGGGAAAACTGAAAGTGAAGTCGCTCAGNAATGTTGAGCTTAAACCCAACTTTTTCGCTCTCCTCTTTTACTTTCATCAAGAGGCTGTTGAGTTCCTCTTCTCTTTCTGCCATAAGGGTGGTGTCGTCTGCATATCTGAGATTATTGATATTTCTCCTGGCAATCTTGATTCCAGCTTGTGCTTCTTCCAGCCCAGCGCTTCTCTCGATGTACTCTGCATATAAGTTAAATAAGCAAGGTGACAATATACAGCCTTGATGGACTTCTTTTCCTATTTGGAACCAGTCTGTTGTTCTATGTCCAAGTCTAACTGTTGCTTCCTGACCTGCATATAGGTTTCTCAAGAGCTTAGCTTAGTTTTATTTAGTATTTAGCTTAGTTTTCTGATAGAGTGCAGGTCAATCAAGGTCATAGAAGGTGAGAGTCCGGGAAGCCTTCCAAGAGAGGAAGCCCGTGTTAAACTAGACCTTGAAGGATGGCATAATTTTCAACCCAGTTTAACAGGCAAAGGAAATACCAAGATTAGGCTGGAATATAAAGTTTAAAAAGTTCCTAGGGCATGGCTAAGTGGGGAGGGTGGTCTAGCCTTGGCAAATTGTTATCAGTAGAATGGTCTAGGCCCCAACCCTCAGCATGACATGTTCAGATGCTTAAATAAAATGCACAAAAAGACAAAGGAGCAATTACATTGTAATAGGGAAAAAACAATCAACAGAACCTAAAATCAACTATATGGAATGTTGAGTGAGTGAGTGAAGTCGCTCAATTGTGTCCGACTCTTTGCAACCCGTCGACTGTAGCCCACCAAGCTCCTCCATCCAAGGGATTCTCCAGGCAAGAATACTGAAGTGGGTTGCCATTTCCTTCTCCAGGGGATCTTCCCAACCCAGGGATCGAGCCCAGGTCTCCCACATTTCAGGCAGACGCTTTATCCTCTGCACCACCAGGGAAGCCCTATATGGCATGTTNCTCTGCGACCCATGGACTGTAGCCCACCAAGCTCCTCCATCCAAGGGATTCTCCAGGCAAGAATACTGAAGTGGGTTGCCATTTCCTTCTCCAGGGGATCTTCCCAACCCAGGGATCGAGCCCAGGTCTCCCACATTTCAGGCAGACGCTTTATCCTCTGCACCACCAGGGAAGCCCTATATGGCATGTTAGATGGTGCTAAGTGATATGGGCAATAAAAATCAGAGAAAGGGGACCAAAAAAGTGTGCACGGGAAGGGAATCAGGTGGAAGTTTTCAATAAGGGGACTGGGGATGGCTTCTTCAGACACTGACATTTAATATGGCCTGTAGGGAATGATTTCCAGATTTCTGTGAAGTGTCTTCCAGCAAAGGGACAGCAAGGCCCTAAGGTCGGAAGGAGAATGTCTGGCCCTAAGGTGTTTAAGGAGGAGCAGGGAGGCCACATGACTGGATTAGAGCAGACAAGCGAGGGGCATACATGAGACCTGAGGTCCCAGTGGCCTGGATGCTATAAGGCTCTGTGGTCCTTGTAAGGTTTGAGCTTCTTTTCAGAGGAAGACGAGAAACCTTTGAGAGGATTTGAGCAGAGGGGTGACACAGCTGCCTTACAGTGTAAGGAGATCATTCTGGCTTAAAAATGTGGGCCCAAGGGAGGAGACGGGTTTAGAAGTTATGAGAATCATCCAGGTGAGTGATGAGAGGGACATGGCCCAAGGCAAGGCAGTGATGGTGGTCGGAAATGGTCAGATTATGATATATTTTGAAGGCAGAGCCTTTAAGACTTGCCCATGGCTTTGATATGAGTTGTGAGAGAGAAGAAAGAATCAGAACAACACTAAGATTTTATCTGAGTAACTAGCGGGATGAGCTGCCATTAACCAAGGCAGCGAGCAGTTTGAGGTTAGGGGATATTGAAGGGCTCAGATATGGATTTTAAACATGTGATTTCTATCAGACATCAGAATGGAGATGTCAAGTATGCAATTGGATATGTTAGAAGGAATTCAGGGAGAGGCCGGGGCTAGAAATATAAATAGGTGAGTCATCAGCATGTAGATGGTTGTCAGGGTCATTAAACTAGATGAGATCACACAGGAATGAACATAGACAGAAAAAGAGATCAGAGAACTTACTCCTGGGGCCCTTGAATTTTAGAAAGTCAGGATGGTGGCCGTGGCGCTAGGGGAGAAACCTACAGTGGAGACAGAGGGGGTAGAACAGAAGAAGGTCGAGGAAAACATGTGTTCAAAGGAAGAGGGAGAGATTAGGTATTGTGCCCAATCAAAGAAGATAACTACATGTTTTTCCTCTAAAGACAATGTATTACCTTTAATCTAGTGCTGGTCATGCCTCCCCGGCCTTGGGTAGGAACTGTATCACTTTGCATATCATTCCCCCATATATTGTTTGGATGGTTTAACTTGCAAAGGAATATTTTATTTTCAAGTCCTAAAATGGGATTCTTAATGGGAGGGAGTACAGTATTATGTGTGAAACTCTGGACAAAGAAGCAATGATGTCAGGCAACCCGGGCTGCACTGGTCGCTTTTCCACTTTTGTCTTGGGTGACACTCAGACCCCCCTCTAGTTCTCAGTTTCTTCACAGGCAGTATGATGGGTGATGAACGGGGACGCTTTGGCCAAAGAACCACTGAGATACTTTTCATCTCTGCTACTCAAGTCTAAAATTCAGACACTTGCTTCTCTTACATTTAGAACCAGCTACATAATTTGCAGTCTCTTTGTTCAAAATGCAAGGAAAAAGTGAGTGGTGTTATAGGTACTAAGATAGAAAGCCTTTTAATTTCTTCTACCATCTCTTTCTCAACTTGTCATGGTGTTTTTCATTTGCTACTTAATGTCATTATAAGTACAAAACTTAAAGAAATAAGATTTTAAATTTCTAAGAATGAATCTTACCATTTACTTTTTTTTTTT
>SJYV01020823.1:556343-599054 GCA_006410875.1 Neotragus pygmaeus | reverse complement strand
GTTTAATTTTATATTGGAGTATAACTGATTAACAATGTTGTGACAGTTTCAAGTGAACAGTAAAGTGACTCAGCCATACATGTACATGTATCCATTCTCCCCCAAACTCCCCTCCCATCCAGGCTCCCACGTAACATTGAGCAGAGTTCCCTGTACTATACAGTAGATTACCCATTTTACATACAACAGAGTGTCCACGTCCATGCCAAAGGAGCCTCATTTTAAATGGTGGAAAAGCAATACAAAGCTTAAATTTACCATCTTAACCGTTTTAAGTATACAATTCCATTGTGTTAATTATATTCATATTATTGTGCAACCAAACTTCACAACTTTTTCATTTTGCAAAAGGAAACTCTATACCCATTAAACAGCTATGTATTTTCCCCTCCCCAGTCCCTGGCAACCACCATTCTACCTTCTTTACATACATTTAACTACTCTGAAAACTTCATATAACTGGAATCCTACAGTATTTGCCTTTTGTGGCTGCTTCACTATTTACTTTTATATCATATAATGCCAACTTTAGATTTAATAAGCATTTAAATCATATGCAGAGTCAATGAAATCGCACAATCATATTTCATAGCTAACACATGCATATATATTTCCTTCTTACAAGAGTAGTGGAAATACAGCTCAAAACTAACTCAGCTGTTTTATTTCACTTCTTGATATGCGTGCATTCTCTACTTTTGGCTTATTGATGAGTAAGAGAGGACTTGAAGAAGGATCTACAGGTTGTCTTATCTTTCACTTTCCTTCTATGCCATCATTTTCAGCATAAGTTGTTGACTAGTGAGGAAGAATATGAGAGGGTTTCTTAGTTGTTTGTTTCTCTTAGAACATCATTGCCTTCTTTCTTCATTTGAAACAAAGCAAATTCTGGTTCAAACAGAAAGCATGGCGTCTCAAAGCTGTCAGCACTCACTGCTTACTCGGCTCTGGATATAACACATTTACCTGTGCTCACTTTGAGTTTCACCAAATCCACCTGCATCCCAGATCCTTGCAGATCCTGTGCTCATGGGGCATCAGTGAGGCTGTTAGCTTTTTGGACAACAAGGATCAGCAGCAGATGTGCATATTTTGACACATGTACTCCACTGTTCCATCAGTCATCACGTACAAACCACAAGTTTAAAGGTTCAGATTATTAAGAATTTCAAGATGGCAACACACAGAGAGTTAGACCAAGTGAGGCCCTGTGAGTGCACAGGAAGCTGGCTCTGTTGTCCGTCCCCCCGTGCGAACACCATCCTGGCACTGAGCACACTGCTCCGTGAGACTTGGTTTTCCTTGTCTGTCTTCCACATCAGACTGTGAGGAATCTCATTCAGTTACAGCACCAGTAGCTAGCGTGTTGCATGGTATATATTTGTTGTGGTTTAGTCGCTTGGTCATGTCCAACTCTTTTGTGACCCCATCCATGTACTATAGCTTGCCAGGCTCCTCTGTCCTTGGGGTTTCTCAGGCAAGAATACTGGAGTGGGTTGCTATTTTCTTCTCCAGAGGATCTTCCCAACCCAGGGGTTGAACCTGTATCTCCTGCTTGGCAGGTGGATTCTTTACAACTGAACCACCTGGGAAGCCCATGCATGATATAGTAGGGACTTACTAAATGTTGAGGGGATGAACTACTGTAAGAGCACGTCATTCTCTAATGCTAACCCTTGACCATTGTTGGATATTTTCCTTGACAAGTCCCATCTCCTCCTATTTTATTCATTCATTCCTCATCTTCAGTGTACCCTCATGAAGCTCATCATCTAGGGGGAGAATGAAACAGACATTGAAACAGTTCATTCATCCACTCATGCAGTTCAGTACCAAGCACAGTGGCTGGTACTGCTGCTGCTGCTACTAAGTTGCTTCAGTCGTGTCCTACTCTGTGCGACCCCAGAGACGACAGCCCACCAGGCTCCCCCGTCCCTGGGGTTCTCTAGGCAAGAACACTGGAGTGGCTTGCCATTTCCTTCTCCAACGCGTGAAAGTGAAAAGTGAAAGTGAAGTCGCTGAGACGTGTCCAACTCTTAGCGACCCCATGGACTCCAGTCTACCAGGCTCTTGCGTCCATGGGATTTTCCAGGCAAGAGTACTGGAGTGGGTTTCCATTGCCTTCTCCAAGTGGCTAGTACAATGACATGTAATCTGTGAATATTTGTTATGGGTAAGACACAGTAAAGTGTAATGGAGAAGACAGATAATTTGGCATTGAAAATGGATTACAGTGACTTGTATCATGGAAATTCATTGATGATACTATGGAGGCATAAAGAAAGCACAGCTAACCCAGCCGCAGGCTTCTAGGCAAGGTTTTCAGAGGAAGTATCTTCTCAGAGGATGGCATATCCTGTAAAGAAAGGCTTTCCAAGCAGAGTGAGCAGCATATGGAAAGGCGTCAAGATACATAAAAATAGGACTATGTGGGGCAGTTGTTTGCCCCTGAACCCGACTGTTTTGGGAGAAGCCTGCGAGGTAGGGCAAGGTGTAGGTATTATAATTAGGCCTCTGTGACAAACGCAGTGGCAGTGGTATAAACAGAATAAGAACAAAGGAAGGAGCTGCTAGCTTCTCATGAGGGCAGTGGCAGCTGGACTCAGTCTGAAGGGTGAGTCGGAGTTAGCCTGAGAGAGGCGTATGAAGAGCATCCTCAACCAGCACAATGGCCCTTAATTGTAAAAGGCCCTGTTGTTGTTAAGAAATTAAGAATTCAGCGTGGTTCAATGGGGAGGATACTGAGATGCATTATAAAAATAACAGCTCAGTGCTTACAGCATGTACTACATGCCAGGCATTGTGCTAACGCTATTGTTTTAGCTCATTTTCCTCTTAATGACAGCCTCATGAAGTAGATATTTTTATCATGCCCATTTTACAGATGAGGAAATTGGAAGGTTAAGCAATTTGGCCACGGCCCTATAGCTAGTTAAATGGCATATCTGCAAGTCAAGCCCAGGCCTTTGAGCTTCCAAAGTTCATGCTTCAGAATACTAAGTGTACTGGTCCCATAGTTGCTTGACAATAAAATCAAGATATTCAAAGAGGAATTTCTCTCGTGGTCCCCATGCAAGGGGCCCAGGTTGGATCCCTGGTGAGGGAACTAGATCTCACATGCTGCAACTAAGAACCAGTACAGCCAAATAAATAATTTTTAAGAAAATAGTCAAAGAGCTTTGGAGGAAAATGATGAATTCAGTTTGGAGCATCCAAAGAAGCTGTTGAGAATACAGTGGCATATACACATCTGTAGATAAGAAAATATGAATGGGCTATAGATAAGATCTGGGAGCCATCAGCTAATAGGTCATTGCTAATACCATGAACATGGATCTGAATAAAAAGAGAAGAAAGCCTAGGAGAGAGCCATATACCACTTAGATGTTTGAGAGCCACTGGTGGGTAGGTGGGTGGAGGGGCAAAGGATGCTGAAAAGAAGCAGCTGCAGAGTTAGGAAAGGAAAACAGAGGGCTGGTACCAATGGGCACCAATGTCACATCCTACAGAGTTGGATGAGAACTGCAAAATGGCCTGTAGAATTTGCAGGTGACCTGAGTGACCTTGTGCTCTCCAATTTCCTAAGACCGATGGACAAGGGGAAAGGGACCATTGATAGATACATAGCACAACTTGGTATCACTTCCCATTTTTCACTTGTTGTTGTTCAGTTGCTAAATTGTGTCTAACTCTGCAAAGCCATGGACTGTAGCACACCAGGCCTCTCTGTCCATCACTGTCTTCTGGAGGTTGCCCGAGTTCTTGAATCAACCTTTATCAAACTACATTTCCTGACCTGGAATACAGAAAAATGCAGTTGCTGCAGCAAAATACAAGATGTAATGAGGCTGTAGGGTATTTATCCAGAGTTGGTGATGGACAAGGAAGCCTGGCGTGCTGCAGTCCATGGGGTCACAAAGAGTCGGACACGACTGNTGGAATACAGAAAAATGCAGTTGCTGCAGCAAAATACAAGATGTAATGAGGCTGTAGGGTATTTATCCAGAGTTGGTGATGGACAAGGAAGCCTGGCGTGCTGCAGTCCATGGGGTCACAAAGAGTCGGACACGACTGAGCAACTGAACTGAACTGAGCATATTTAGCAAGCCACTTCTCTTCTTGGGGCCTCAGTTTCCTCATCTAGAAAAAGATAGAAGGAGAGACAGACTAGTTTTCTCCCAGACCCAAAATTCTATTTTCTGCCATCCCAGATGTTCTCTGGGCATGCTGGCGTGATGGGGATGGTGAAACAGGACTCGGGTGTGGTGAAAGAGAAGCCCCCCACCCCGCTTTAACTGCTGCAGTTCCCCCTGTGGTCTCTTCACTCTCAGTCTTGTTTTCTTCCCAGTCCTCCAAGGCGGCTATTGGAGCCAGTGATGAGAAACACATGTTTCTGCGCAGCTCTGGTGTTGCACAATGCTGCCAAGGGGAGGGGAAAAAAAGAAAGAGAAAAAAAGAAAAGAAAGGAAGGAAAGAAAAGAGCTTTGGTATTTTCAGCCTCCACAGACAATTCCTCCATTGATGTGTTGGGAGTCACGGCGGGCCGCCAGGCCATCGTGGTTTCTGAATCACTTCCTCCAAGAGAGGCTCTCCACTTGTTCCTGGGCTGGCTTCAGCCAGGGCTGGAATGTGAGGAGGTTGAGCCCTTCAGAATGCCTCTGACTGCTTTCTTCTTTGCTGGAGCTCCAACCACAGAGGTGGAAAGGCCTGGCTGGAAGGAGATGGGAAGCAGGTTGAACCTGCTTGTTCCAAGGAGTGGGCCACCTCCCCCCTGCCCCCGGCCACAGAACTGAAACTCAACTCATGCCCCCTCCCTGGTCAGAGATGGAAGTCAAGTGAAAACTCAGATCAAGGGCCATAGTTTTCTCCAGTGGGCGCCAGACTCCTATCTGAATTTTCCATCTCCTCCACCTTTATTCTCTGGCTGACTTGGACAAGGCTGACGCCTTTTGGGCAGAGGTAGATGTAAAGTGGATCCTGGTCATTCCTCCAGTGACTAACATCAGGGTATCTTGGACTTCATCTCTCGGTCTCCCATCTGGCAATTTCCATCTTTGAAGACAAAGATATTAATGGGATGATGGTACTCAAGTGAGACTGTTTTAAGTTCTTACTTAGAATAAACTTCATTCATTCGACAAAGAGCTTTAACCCTCACTCTGGGTCACACTTTGTGTAGGCACCAGGCATTCTAAGAGGAAAGGGATGTGGTCCTAGCCATATGAAAGAAAAATGGTAAAGCAGTGATGCAAATTCAGTGTGACAAGTGCTTGGGTGGAGGGACCCAGAGGAGATCCTACTTGGGGAGGAAATACTTGGGGTCAGGGGAACTTAAGGAGGGCATCCAGGAAGGTTTGCTGGATCGGATAAGGCATTATTAACACCATTTTCCTTTGTTCAGCACCATTGCCCTCTCCCCTCAGCCCCTGGCTGCAGGACTTTCCAGGTTTGTGCTTTGAACAGTGAAGATGAAACCCACTCTCAGCCCCTATAAGAGAAGTGGTTTCTCCCCTCCATGTCAACAGAAGGCGCTATTTCCCAATAACCCCAGCAGTTGGGAATATGCTAGAATGCCGCCACCTTGTGGGCACACTGAGCCTTGCCCACTTCTCTGAGATGGAGTGACCTGGAAGCCATCCTCCAAAGAAACAGGGTCTCTGGCTTGGTTCCTTACTTGATTGCAGTTACAGGTGAAGGGTGAAGGGAGCACACTTTAGAAACTCCCCTGACCACGTTGGCCGGCTGAAGTCTCCCTTAAGGAGATAGATTCGGATTAATAAGCTTTCTTAGAGCAGGCACCATATCTTAACCTTCTCTATGTCTTTCATAGATCTACCAGAAGTCAGACAGGTAAGAGGTGCTCAACACATGGATGTTAGATGGAGAATTTCTGTCAATAATCAGCCAAAATTATAGCCAGGGCTAGACATTCTTTACCGTTTTATTCAACACACTAGCTAGGAGTCCTAGTTTACCTAGGAGAGCCAGTATGTATTGCACCAATATGTCCCCCGGTACCTGGCCATACAATACATGTTGACCAAGGGAGTGAAATCAGACACTTAAAAGTAAAGTTCTAGAAACATTGCTGAAAAGGAGTATGTGTGTGTGTGTATATATATATATATATATATATATTTTTTTTTTTTTTTTTNTTTCACTTTCATCAAGAGGCTCTTTAGTTCTTCACTTTCTGCCATAAGGGTGGTGTCATCCGCATATCTTAGGTTATTGATATTTTTCCCAGCAATCTTGTTTCCTGCTTGTGCTTCATCCAGTCCAGCACTTCTCATGATGAACTCTGCATATAAGTTAAATAAGCAGAAGGACAATATACAGCCTTGGTATAGTCCTTTCCCAATTTGGAACAAGTCTGTTGTTCCACGTCCAGTTATAACTGTTGCTTCTTGACCTGAATACAGATTTCTCAGGAGGCAGGTCAGGTGGTCTGGAGTTTCTATCTCTTGAATTTTCCAGAGTCTGTTGTGGTCCTCACAGTCAAAGGCTTTGGCATAGTCAATAAAGCAGAAATACATGTTTTTCTGGAACTCTCTTCCTTTTCCGATGATCCAATGTATGTTGGCAATTTGATCTCTGGTTTCTCTGCTTTTTCTAAAACCAGCTTGAACATCTGGAAGTTCTCGGTTCATGTATTCTTGAAGCCTGGCTTGGAGAATTGTGAGTATTACTTTACTAGCGTGTGAGATGAGTGCAACTGTGCAGTAGTTTGAACATTCTTTGGTATTGCCTTTCTTTGGGACTGGAATGAAAACTGACTTTTTCCAGTCCTGTGGTGATGTCTATGGACATTTTAATACAAAGACNGAGAATTGTGAGTATTACTTTACTAGCGTGTGAGATGAGTGCAACTGTGCAGTAGTTTGAACATTCTTTGGTATTGCCTTTCTTTGGGACTGGAATGAAAACTGACTTTTTCCAGTCCTGTGGTGATGTCTATGGACATTTTAATACAAAGACTGAGGCCTGGCATGCTGCGATTCATGGGGTCGCAAAGAGTCGGACATGACTGAGCGACTGAACTGAACTGAACTGAGCCTCAGAAAAGATGCAAACTATATAAATGGACATCATTTGTATAAATTGAGCAGCTGATAAATGAATACACACATGGCTATAGTAGTATGTCATTCATGCAGTATGCTAAAAAAGTTACTGTTTTTACCTCATTTGTCTTGTCCATTTTGGACATCGGTTTGAAGTCAAATAAATAAAATAGTTATTTATCCATAGTGGGTAACATTAATTTTATCAAAGCAATAAAAAGTATAGTACAAAGCATTAAAATTAACATATATAGCCATGTACTTAGTATGAATAAGGCATTATTTTTTTCCAGAAAAGATATTTTATATCTTTTTTATTGGGGTATATTTGCTTTACACTGCTATGTCAGTTTCTGCTATACAGCAAAATGAATCAGCTATCAGTTCAGTTCAGGTCAGTCGCTCAGTCATGTCTGATTCTTTGTGACCCCATGAATCACAGCATGCCAGGCCTCCCTGTCCATNTGCTAAAGCTGAAACTCCAGTACTTTGGCCACCTCATGTGAAGAGTTGACTCATTGGAAAAGACCCTGAATCTGGGAGAGATTGGGGACAGGAGGAAAGGGGACAACAGAGGATGAGATGGCTGGATGCCACACCGACTCGTTGGACATGAGTTTGGATTAACTCCTGGAATTGGTGATGGACAGGGAGGCCTGGCGTGCTGCAGTTCATGGGGTCACAAAGAGCCAGACATGACCGAGCAATTGTACTGACTGAACTGATGCACAGAGAGATGTAATGGGAAAATGGGAACTGCTTAATCATCAACTGACTGACTTGTGCTCAGTTAAAACTGTGATGTTAAAATAACCTTGATGTTCGTACATATATTTTCACTGAGTTTTATTTTTATGTTGATTTACCGAACTCTTTCATGATATTCTCTATAAAAATGTTAACCTGATAGATTGTCTAATGTTTTTCATCAAGCTTTAACTACAGATTTTATTTGATGACAAGGTAATAAATCAGTCTTAATACCAANTTTTTTTTTTTTTTTTTTTCTGTATTGTCCAGTAGAGCCTGCTTTTTCTTGGGTACATCCCACAAAGATACAATGAGTATCTGTGGTCACGCAGCTCGGGACCTGAAGGCATGTCAGCTGATTTACCACTGTTCTTGCCTGGCAGGGTCAGCCCACACTTATAGGAGAGACAAAGAAAGACAAGAGTTATCTATAGTTGTCTAGAATTATACCTGGTAGAAGAGCTTTCCACCAGGGATTTCTGAAACACCTTTCAAAAACTCTAAGACCGGCCTGTTACGTGTTAGTTGCTTAGTCATGTCCAACTCTTTGTGACCCCATGGACTGTAGCCTACCAAACTCTTCTGTCCATGAAATTCTCCAGGCAAGAATATTGGGGGGCAGGGGGGGGTATCCATGCCCTCCTCCAGGGGATCTTCTCAACCAAGAGATCAAACCTAGGTCTCCTGTTTCACAGGCAGATTCTTTACCGTCTCAGCCACCCGGGAAAGGACAAGACTGGCCTATGCCCCTAGGGAAATAAAGGGTCCTTGCTAGTGTGTTGAATATAAAAATAAAGAATGTCTCACAATCCAAGGACTATAGAAAGAGCTGAAACACAGGCACTGGGCACACAGAAAGTGATTCAGGAAGTGCCACAGTCGTAATTTGGGGTCATGTGGAACTTCTGTCTCCCAGGAAAAGCTTGCGAAATAGTGTGACCCATGTCCTGGTGGTGTGTGGACTTGAGCTCCAGGATGGGTGATGATTATGCAAAGGGAAAGCAGTCTGGCCCACATGTAAGAACAAAGTGTCTGGCCATCTCCCCAGCATACCCCCCAAAGACCCCCTTCTCTCTGGTTCAGCCTCTGCCCTGTGCCACACTCCTCAGCTTAGACCACTGGGGACTCACAGTGCCTGCAGGATAGAATCCAAATACCTTTATCCTCTTTACCGACTGACAACTCTTCACCTCACTACCCACATGGTCCATACCTTAACACCTTGATCATACTGTCTGCCAGTCTGAAGTGGCTTCCATTTCTGGTCACACAACTTATAATCATTGTGACCTTAAGAAAATCATTTAAACTGTCAGTGTGTCTGTTTCTTCATCTGTGCAGTGGAGATCCCAATAGCAATTCCAGAATGGGTCATGGTGAGAATCTATTGAGCTCAGCGTGAGAGGCCCTCTGAGCCGTGCCTGGCATGTGTGCACTCTCAGCATGTGGAGCCGCAGACACTGTGACTATCACTGAATCCTGCATGCTTACTCAAGCTCCCTCCCCATCGGATAGTCTGTTCCCTGTGCCTGAAATATCCATCTTTACCTTCTCCAACAGGTGGGCAACATCTTTCTTCAAGATGCAACTCAATTTCCCCTGCAATCACAGGGAAAGTTAATTGTGCTCTCATCTTCATCCACACCCCTACTACATGTCTATCAGAAGTCCTTGAACCTCCTTGCATGGGGGGTAATGGTATCTGTTGATCTTGATGCTACATGGATCAGATGGGCAAATCCATAGTCATCCCCCAGGCTGTGCACAGCCCTTGACAAACATGAGACATGTTATTTTTTTATTTACAGAAGGGATGTTTGTCCCCCGAGCCCCAGCCTCCAGCAGGGCAGACCCCCTCGCATACACACAAGCTTTCTCTGCAGCCCTGCTTGCCCACACTTGGTTCCCAGGTGCAGATAGCTCGGCCCTTGGCCCACCCACCAGGGCCCAGGGAAGCCCAGGCTTCACTGCCAGCACAGCCAGCCAAGGAGCCCCCACCCTCTCCTCACTCACCTCCTTCCTCCAGTTCCTCCTGGATTCTCGGGACCTCCCAGACTGCCTTCCTTTCCACCCCCTCTGACTGGCTTGGATTTTGTTTACAGTAAAAGTGGAAAGGTCCCCTCCTGTCTCCCCACCCACTTTCTCTTGTTCTTCTGTCCCCCACAGCTCTCTCTAATGTCCTCAATCCATCCTAGGGGGTTTAACAAGCTTTTCTTTGAGCACTCATCAAGCATTGTGTGAAATACTCTCTGCAAGGCATAGTGGGAGATTCAGCAATGAATAAGATGCATACACTGAGCTCATGAGGGGAGGGGAGGACATACATTCTTGAGAGTCAGCTCTGTGCCTGCACAATGGCAAATACTTGGGTTATTCCTTTGAATTTGTACCTCTGGGGTAGGTTCTATTATATAATCCCCACTTCACTGCAGACACAGCTGAAATTAGGAAACTCGCCTGAAGTTACTCTACTACTTTGTGGCAAAGATAAAATTTTTAACTTCATCATTTCCCTAAACCATACCCTCACGCAGCACATGGCACATTAAGACAAATGCTTGGAATACAGAGATAAGTGGGACCCAGCACCTAGTAACAAGCATTCTAAAGGCAATTTCAAGTCAGATATCTATGTTGACTGTCATCATCCATGCCCAAGATTGCTGAATTCCTCCTAATATATTCTTCATCCTGAAACTTGTTGGGGTGAACTACAGAGCTATCATTTTAGTTAGACCCAGGGGACTGGGTAGTGGCCAGAATGCCAACAAAAACTTATTTTAAAAATGACTTACATGTGAGAGTTTCACCTAAATGCTTTATGTGTACTCAGTTACTACAGCAAAACAATGAACTTGGTTCTGTTATCACCATTTCAGTTATAAAGAAACTGAGACACACCAAGGTGAAGACACTTGCCCAAGATCACAGAGCTGGAAGTGGCTAAGCTAAGGTTCGAGCCTGGAGGAGGTGGCTCTGGAGTTTGGACTCCTGGTAACTTTACTATATTGTATTTAATGCAACTACTTTATGGATTGGGTTCTTAGGTGGTACTAGTGGTAAAGAATCTGCCTTCCAATACAAGAGATGCAGGTTCAGTCCCTGGGTCAGGAAAATCCCCTGGAAGAGGAAACGGCAGCCTACTCTAGTATCCTTGTCTGAAAAATCCCATTGGCAGAGGAGTGTGGCGGGCTACAGTCCATAGGGTTGCAAAGAGTTAGGCACAACTTAGAGACTGAGTACGCAGGCACTCTATGGATGGGATGCTTACTGTGTGCTGGTCACTATGCCGATGCCAGAGACTCAATCGTTAAACAATTATGCGTGAAGTTGCCCAAGACATAAAGGGGAAATCAGCTATAAATGAGTGGTTTCAATACCATACCATCAGCGCTCCAGAGGCTGCAGGGTACAGGGTTAGGAGTGGGCTGTGGAATCTGCCTGGATTAGAATCTCTGTTCCTCCACTTCCAAGCTGTGTGATCTTCATTCAGCATGTTAACTTACCTTTCTGTGCCTCTGTGATACCAGTATCTACACTTAAGAGCCCCAGTATAAGGCGTAAATAAGGGAATATGGAGTGGTGGTTACTGTAGTGTGATATACTGCTTCAGTTTGATTCCCAGTTTCATCACATCCTAGCTATGTGGCCTGGAACTGATTACTTTCCTTTTCCCCAGTTTCCTCATTCTTAGACTCGAAATTATAGTATCTACCTTGCCGAGTCATCATCAGAGAATTGGTTAATACATGTAAAGGGCTTCCCAAGTGGCTCAGAGGATAAAGAACCTGCCTGCCAACGTAGGAGACACAGGTAGACGCAGGTTCAGTCTTCGTATCGGGAAGATCTCCTGGATGAGAAAATGGAAACCCACTCCAGTATTCTTTCCCGGAGAATCCCACGTACTGAGGAACCTGGTGGGCTACAGTCCATAGGGTTGCAAAGAGTCAGACATGACTGAAGTGATTGAGCTTGCACGCATGCAGTGGATGTAAAGCCCTTCATTTATGAACATTTGTTGTGTAATAACAGGCAGTATTAGTTGGGTCTGTCCTCATGGAGATCACCAAGTGTTACTATCACTGAATACACTGTGCTCCCTCGTGCTTCCTTTGCGCGTACTGTTCTCTGCACCTGAAATGCCCTTCCCTACCTTCTCCCTCAGATGGATGACAGCTCATTCTTCAAGGTCCAACTCAGTGTCCCCTGTGAGCCTCTTCTGTCTTTTGCAAGGCAAATTACGCCCTCCTCTTTGCACATGGCTCTAGTTTCTAACACCCTCCCTTGTCCCTGACACAGATATCGGGGCTAAGTTCTAAGGAGACCATGACCCTTTTTTCCTATTTCCTCATTGTACAGTGTTGCTTGGAATCACAGAGCACTGTGCGTAGCCTCTGAAATTAGTAATTTAAATATTAGATGTGATATAAGGGAGTTGTCAGAAACTGCCACAAAACATAATACCTGTCTATTACTGGATATGCACTTCAGTTCAATTCAGTTCAGTTCAGTCATATGCACTTAATTCACATTTAATATCACTGTTAGTCTACTAGCTCATGCTACATACTGGCTGATGCCCTACTGCATGCTGTTTTCTGATACAAGTCATTTGTATTCTGGTTGAGTGTGTTTTGTTTGTTTGCTTCTGAGACCCTGAGGAAAATATAATACAGGTATTTAGCAGGCATTAAGAAACCATCTTACAGTCAATCATACTTTCTCTCACATTTGCATGCTTGTTATCCATTTGGTCACAGGAATTTATTATGCACCTGTTATAACAATTATATATCAGAGAGTGAGGCGTGTGCCTACACTCAGATGTGCAAAGAAAATGTCATTGCTTTATTTTCTAGAATTCCATAAGCATCCTAACCCCACAGATGGTGGAGAAACTTAGACATATCAATAACAGTATCTTGGCCTTTTGTGGTTTGAACAGCTTCTTGTTGGTTTAGAAATTCAGGCTATCCCAGTTTTAATTCCCCAGCAGAGCTGGGTGAAATTGTCTCTTTGGGATGACTTGATCCCTTTAGAGAAATAGTCAGTTCTTCCAATTTTCACTCTCCCCAGCCTCTGCTCCCCACGGTGGTATCTGGGTTTATAGAGACCAGCTCTGCCTTTGGGGTGCTGAGTGTAGCAAAGAGAGGGAGGGTGCAGGCCTCCTGCCCTCATAGTGGTCTTTGGCTAGTCTCCACCAGGGGGCTGCATGCCTGACTTTGGCTGGGACTGGCTACCAAGCTTTGAGGAGTGGTCAGCCTGATCTTGTCCTGGGCATTCACCTGATGAGCGACACTGGAGTATTACTCTGGCCATCTGTCCTCTCAGCACAGTCAAGGCCCCCAGGAGCATGGCTGGCCACCCTTGCTGACCAAGTGCCGCATCACTCTTGCTGGTGTTTCCAAACCCCTGGGTTCTTAAGTTGTTTCCAGTCTGGTAGCCTGAATGTGAGTGGCCCCTGGCTGAAGTGTCACTTGGCTGGATGGCAGCAAGAGCCCTGCCTCTGGTTCCTTTCCTTGTCACCCTAGAATTGATCATGTTTCTGGAGAGAAAACTCAAGCTCTCTCTGCCTGAGGCTGGCAGAGTATGGGGGAGGTCTCCTGCAAGGAGGTCTATGCCCAGAATTCCAAATGAGGATGACAAAAAGCCCCCACCCTCTTCATCAGCTTCTCCTCAGCCCAGCAAGGGCCCATGCCCTGACACTGCTGCTCAGAAGTGATGTCCACAAACCCCACTTCTCACTGGCCCCTCGCCCTGCATTTCTCTCTCTCTCTGACTTCCTCCCATGGGTGCCCTCAGGTAGAGAAGGTGACTTCATTCTCCATCCTCTCTGGCATGGATATCCCTACATCATGTCTTCCTCCCATGGACAGTCACCTTGTGGTTCAGCCTTAAAAGCAAAAGAGATAACCCACCCTGTCCTTTCAAAGAAACCCTACACACTACTCCACATCTGTCAATAACATCAAAAATAATTTAGAAAATTCTGTTTTTACTTGATACTATGACTCTACATCAGACTCAGAAATTCCTCTGAATGTTAAAAGCTGAATAATGATCCTCTGTCACTCTCATGTACTTGCTTTTAAACTCTAGACTAAGAAAGTCTGATTTGCTCACCTGGAAAATGGGGAAATAATAGAACCCATCTTAAAGGCTCTGGAGAGGGTTAAATTAGATTATGTAGATTTCATGCTCGCCCGTGGTAGATGCTTGGTAAGTGTTCCCTGCTCTTATACTCCTCATCCCTCCCCAGAGGACCGCATGCCAGGCAGGTCACAGGGAGGTTCCAGCCAAGGAAATGCAAACAAGAGGACGTTCTTCACTGTGCTTAGTCTCTCAGTCACATCCAACTCTTTGCAATGCCATGGACTCTAGCCTGCCAGACTCCTCTGTCGATGGGTATTCTTCAGGCAAAAAAACTGGAGTGGGTTGCCATGCCAGGGGATCTTCCTGATCCAGGGATCGAACCCAGGTCTCCCGCATTGCAGGCAGATTCTTTACCATCTGAGCTGCCAGGGAAGCCCAAGAATATTGGAGTGGATAGCCTATCCCTTCTCTAGAGTATCTTCCCTACCCAAGAATTGAACCAGGGTCTCCTGCATTACAGGCAGATTCTTTATCAGCTGGGCTACCAAAAAACGTACTGATGGTTCAGTGTCCTTGTTCATGGAATAGGTGTATCATGTGTTACATTCCATGGACCAGAGATCCAGCTGGGTGGGAAGGGAAATAGGGAGCACTCACTCTACTCCTCAGTAACCCAATGAGCACAGGATTTGAAGATTTAAAAATCAAGGCTCAGAGATGTTGAGCAATTTTCTCAAAGTTACAAAGCTAGTAAAAGATAAGAGTCAGAATTTGTACTCAAGGCTTTCTCACCACATTCACTCAACTCACTATCTTCTCCAACCACACTTCCCACCTCCCCACCCCCAACCTTTCACCTCCTATGTCTCCTGATCGATTAGAAGCTGTCTTTCATCTATGGGGAAACTAAAACTGTTCCTGTTGGAAGCCTCCCCATAAAATATAGTACCAGCCTGGTCCCAGCAGACCTTCCAGGTACACTAACTGAGTCTGATCGGAAGGAGGGTCCCAATATATTTTTCCTAACTGGTTTTCTTACCTTTTTCTTACTTTTCTCCCTTGTTTTTTTTTTTTTTTGTTTTTTGTTTTTAAAGGAAAGAGGGGGAAATGTATCCTGGATGGGAAAATCAGTGGTGGGAAGGCAACTTGATAACTGATGATTTTCTGAGTGCTTCAGCCTGAAGGAAGCCAACAGCTGCAACATATTGGTTACATGGAAATCATTAAGTCATTCTGGGAAGGAATGACAAATGTGTGTGCCTGTGTGTGTATGGTAGACATGTGTTTACGTATGGAGCGAGGTGCCCGCAGAGGGAATTGCTTCAATATTGCCTCCAGGCCAAGAGGAGGAAAAAAAAAAAACATTGCAGAAGATTCTGAAAATTAAATTCTCGGTTTAGAGGTAAGCTTGAGCTTAAAATTTAGGGGGAAATCATCCATCCTTTGGCATCCAGTCTGAGAGGGACTACCCTTGGCAAAGAGGCAGCACAGTGGGGTGGAGCCATCCTGGACAGGGTGTCAGGAACCCCTGGCTCTAACCCTTCTCTGTCAGTAACCAGGGTGTGACCCCAAGGAAGTGTCTCTTCCCTTTCAGGCTCAGTTTCTTGAATGTAAAATGAAGGATTTGAGAAGGTGGTCTCTGACATCACTTCCGGTTCTGACATTCTGTCAAAGTACAATAAATTTTTGTATCATAAATTCTGAGACTGAACTTCTTACTTCTTAAAGAGAGCTGCCTGTTCCCTTAACCCCTACCAAAATGTGTTTCCTTTAATAAAACCAAAATTTTTTATATAAATATCAATTTGCCTAGTTGCATATAATCATTCACATTCATGTTTTTGTTATGGCCCCAAACTAACTCTGCAGAGTATAAAACAATTAAAGAAAACATAATTTTAAGTTAAAGTCACTTCCAGCAAAGGTGNAAACCAAAAATTTTTATATAAATATCAATTTGCCTAGTTGCATATAATCATTCACATTCATGTTTTTGTTATGGCCCCAAACTAACTCTGCAGAGTATAAAACAATTAAAGAAAAAATAATTTTAAGTTAAAGTCACTTCCAGCAAAGGTGCTCACATCACAGACTTGGGTGCTCAGAAGGGCTGAAGCATGTCATGGCTCATGCGACAGAGAGCTAACTTCTCTAGGCTTGGCCTCTGAACTAGTAACACATGGACCTTAAGGTACCACATCCTGTCCCTAGGCCATGGAGGTTCTGGCTGGCTGTCCTACATTGAGGGTGTGTGTTGGGGTGGGGAGTGAGGGGAGGAGGAGGCAGGAGCCAGTTGTTGGTCAGACCCAATTTGATCATCCTGATGACCTTAAAGGTGTATATAATTTTCATCTCTGTCTGGAAGTAAGTGGCAGAGTCAGGAGCCAAACCAGTTCTTTTACATTCCTGTGTGCTTTTAACCAGATATTGTAATGCAGAACCTCTCAGCCACAGCACATTAACCTTCAGACTGGTTAACTGTTTGGGGTGTGTTATGTGCTGAGTGTCTGTCTCCCCAAAACTCACATGTTGAAGCCCTAACCTCCAATATGATGGTATTCGAAAGTGGGGACTTTGGGAGTTAATTAGGTTAGATGAGATCAAGAGAGTGAGACCCTCATGATGGAATTAGTGCCCTTTGAAGAAGAGGAACAGAGTGAGAGATTCCTCTCCGAGCACTGACACACCTAGGAGTGGCCATGAGTCCACAGTAAGAAAGCAACCGTCTACAAACCAGGAAAAAGACTCTCACAAGGGACCACATCTGCCAGCACCTTGATCTTGGACTTCCCACCCTTCAGAACGATGAGAAATTACTGTCTGCTGCTGAAGCCACCCAGTCGCTGGTAGGTAGTTACATAGCAGATGAAGAAGACCCGGAAGGGGGCTGTCACGTGCACTGTAGGCTGTGTGGAGGCATCCATGGCCTCTACCCACACGATTCCTGTAGCACTCTTCCCCAGTTACGACAGATATGTCTGGATATTGCCAAATGCTTACTGAAGGGGAAATTGTTCCTGGCTCAAAGTCGCTGCTCTGATGTCACTTCAAGGAAGGAGGAGAAGATGACACCGACAAGGTCTGTACAACATAATGCTTAAATTCAGGTCTTAAAAATGAGCCCAGAGATGGAGTTGGGTTGGCATCATTGGCAGTTAGGGAAGCATGGAGCAGGGCAGGAAGGTGGCATGCAGTTCCATGACTTGAGATGTAAACAACCTAAGGAGTCTAAAGCACATTCTTGGGATGAGATTCCAAGAATGACCAAGTTGGCATTCATGTAGTTAGCCACCAGTGATCCTTAGTTCTGACACTTTCATTCATTCACTCAAGAACCATGTATCCAAGGCCTGCTGAGTTCCGAGGACAGAGCTGGCCCTGGGGAGCCAAGATGAGTGAGCAGGCATTCCAAGGAGAGAGTTAGGCATGTTGACCATGGTACACTTATCAACAACTTTACCCAGATGTCAGCGGGAGACCTCCTGCCCCTTTAGGATCCAAGGCAGATTTCTTGGCCTCCCTCACATGTTGCTAATCCCTCAGGTGGACTCATCTTCTTCAGAACCCATGGCTCCCCCGTGACTGTTCTCTTCCAGCACATCAACTGCAGTGTAAGCTAAACTGCTTCTCCTTCTCCCATCACAGACAATAACCTGCCACCAAGGATGGTGTCTTTAGTGGGCTCACTAACCTCCTTAATGAGGTCCCAAGGGGGAGTCTCATCTCACAAGGCACAGCCTTCATCTTGTAGGTCTTCCCTGCTCTCTCATCTCCCCTCCTCAGCCCTCTCCCAGTTCACCAGCATCTCCAGTTTCTTCTCCTTTTCTATTCAGGGCATTCCCTACTTCATATAAGGCCCTGATTCCAGCTGACCCCAGGACCTTAGGAAGATCTCTTCCTATCCTAATCACTTACTGAAGTATTTTTGCCACAAAAAAATTCCCTCCCTAAGTACAACTATGGAAGCAGTCATTATAAGGTAATAAAATAAATTCGTATCAGTGTAGTAATTCTTGGTATTATAGTAATATTTTTGTTCTAATATTAAGCATTGAGCTAAGTGCTTAGCATGCATTTATCCACTTTAGCGATAGGATCAGATCATTACAATGATGTACAAAAAACACACAGCAAAATGCTTTCAACCACACTCGCAAAGCAGCACCCAACCTTTTTGGCACCAGGGACCAGTAACATGGAAGGCAGTTTTTTCAAAGATCGGGAATAGGGGGATGGTTTGGGGATAATTCAAAAGTATTGTAGTTATTGTGAACTTTATTTCTATTATTATTACACCAGCTCCACCTCATATCATCAGGTATTAGATTCGAGAGGCTGGGAACCCCTGCCTAGAGTTCCAGTCCCAGAACTATCTCTGTTTTTGTTCGTTTGTTTAATGTTATTTATTTGTCTGTGTTGGGTCTTAGTGGGACACACTGGATCCATAGTTGCAGCATCTGGGATCTAGTCCCCTGAGCAGGAGTTGAACCCACGTCCCCTGCATTGGGAATACAGAGTCCTAGCCACTGGATCACTAGGGAAGTCCCAACATTATCTCTTAATAGCTTTGTTAGTTTGGGTTTTAACTTCATTCCTCTGAGCCTCTGTTTTCTCCTTCATTTATAAAAGGGGGATAATGAAATATCGTCCACTTCAGGTTTTCATGAGGATTGAGAGGGTAAATTAAAGTGCAAAGTGCTCCAAACAGTGCCTAGCGCTTCCTATGAGCTCAGTAAACATTGGTTGTTATTGTAATCACTAAAGAATAGAGAGATTTGGGATTGAGTCTGCAAAAACTCACAGGGCAGGGGAATTAGAGGAAGAGATCTATAGCCAGAGTTTGCCCCCAGGAATATCTGATGCCCTGAATTTTAAGCAATCAGGTCCTGCTGACCATGCCTTCCCAACTCTGTCAGCCTTCCCTTTGGCTTTCCCCATTGATTTTTTTCATTCCCACAAGACTCAGTGAGACACTTGGGAAAATATTTTCCAAAATAAATTTCAAGTCATTATTTGACCGAAACCACCCAATTCTGTGGCCCAACCCTGTCTACTAATGTTACCGCCCTGTTCCTATTTAGACTGAGGTTTATACCGACCAGCCCTTCACCAGGGCTTCCCTGTCCTGCCACCTCCTGCCTGAGTCATCCCGTGATGTCACAATCCTAGATTTATGATATTGGCCAGCGTGGTCTCAGGGATGACTATAGACGGGCCCAGACTGAAGCACAGCTGTGAACCTAGTCACATGGCATTCCATCACCTCCCACCCCTTTCTTTCATGATGTAATGGGAAGAGATGTTCTGGGAATCAGACAGAACAGGGTTGCTTCCAAGCTCTGCTCTTTCCTTTTTGTGTGATTTTGGACCAGAGGGCTTATGAAGTCTCAGTTTCCTCATTAGTAAATGGGAATGTTGGAGGATCAAATTTAAAAGCCTAAGTAAAAGCACTTGAGCTGGTACATAACAGGGGTCGTCATCATCATCTTAGTGCCACAACTATGATGCCTAACAAAACAGCCCCAAACTCAGTGCCTTTAAAGATAACCATAAACCTTGCTCTTGCTGCTGGGTGGGAATTGGCTGGTCTAGACAGGGCCTTGGAGAAGGAAATGGCAATCTACCCCAGTAAACTTGTCCAGAAAATCCCATGGACCAAGGAGCCTGGCAGGCTACAGTCCATGGGCTTGCAAAAGATTCGGACACACCTGAGCAACTAAACAAGACTGGGCCTAGCTAGACTTGGCTCCACATGGACCAGCAAGCTAACCAGGGCACATTGTCAGCATGGCAAGTGCAGAGGTACAAGAGGCCATGCCCAAGCACCCGAGCGCACGCTAAGCCTCCACCAGTTATCTACTGGTATCCTGTTGGCCAAAGCAAGTCAAAAGACCAAGCCCAAAATTAAGGACAGGGGACATATACTTCTCCTTTAGTGGGAGAAACTACAAAGTTACCTGCCAAAAGGTATTGGTTCAGAGAAGCAAGGACAATTAGGAACAGTGATGCAAAATAGTACAGGAGATGATCAGAAATCTTTGTTTCCTTATTTCTACTTTTCCTCATACCCGGGGCCTCTTGGTTTCACTTCATGCTCTTAAAACTCACCATCAAAAAGGAATGTAAAATTCCTGCACATTGTATACACGTCCATTGACTGTCGGCTAGCACCTCAGCATTTAAAGAGTGCTTTTTTAACAACAAAAAATGTAATTGCTCACGTCAGTGTTTACTGTGCAGTAGGCTCTGTGTTCAGCCTCTACCTGGTGTACTTTATATCATTTAATCCATGCAGCAACCCCACAAGGCAGGTAGCAGAACATTCTCATTTTATTGCTAACGAAACCAAGGCTTTGAAATCAGCTCAAGGTCATTTAGCTAATAAGTCCCAAAAAGGGCCTTACAAAGTCAGGTTTCCAATGCAGNTGGTGTACTTTATATCATTTAATCCATGCAGCAACCCCACAAGGCAGGTAGCAGAACATTCTCATTTTATTGCTAACGAAACCAAGGCTTTGAAATCAGCTCAAGGTCATTTAGCTAATAAGTCCCAAAAAGGGCCTTACAAAGTCAGGTTTCCAATGCAGATGTATCACACCACTCCATTAAAACCCTGAGGGCAGGGTTCTCACTGGGACCAAAATTTTAAGTCTGAGTTTCCTCAAACTTCAATCATCAGTCACCAGTTTTACAATTTTTACCGTATTTATGTATTGTCTATACAATATATATATATATATGTGTGTGGAGTACGAAATGGCAACCTACTCCAGTATTCTTGCCTGGAAAATTCCATGGACAGAGGAGCCTAGCAGGCTACATACCCTCAGAGACAACTGAGCACGTGCACAGATTCTGTATATAATATAGTTGCTGATTATTGTTTAAATATGGTACATTTTAACTTAAATTTGTTCTAAAATAAACTCAGTGTGACTATTGTAAGTGGAAAATTAGTGTCTCTTGCCATAGACAAAGGATGGTAATCACTAAAAGATTTACAAAAACAAAGCAAAGTTATGATATTCATGCCAGAAACTCTTGCCTGCTGTGAGAACCAAGAGAAAGTTATAGATTTGTAGGTATGGAGAACAAACACTTTAAGAGCACCAAACTAAGACTCTCCTTGATGGAATCTGAAGGCTTGAAAATTGCTTGAAAAGGAAATGACCTTCTCACCATGTGCTTCAGTCTATTTGATATATAGTTTAGTTGGTAAAGTATCTGCCTGCTATACAGGAGACTGTGGTTCTATTCCTGGGTTGGGAAGATCCCCTGGAGAAGGGATAAGCTACCCATTCCAGTATTCTNAAAGGAAATGACCTTCTCACCATGTGCTTCAGTCTATTTGATATATAGTTTAGTTGGTAAAGTATCTGCCTGCTATACAGGAGACTGTGGTTCTATTCCTGGGTTGGGAAGATCCCCTGGAGAAGGGATAAGCTACCCATTCCAGTATTCTTGGGCTTCCCTTGTGGCTCAGCTGGTTAAGAATCCACCTGCAATGTGGGAGACCTGGGTTCGATCCCTGGGTTGGGAAGATACCCTGAAGGGAAAGGCTGCTCACTCCAGTATTCTGTCCTGGAGAATTCCATGAACTAAGTCCATGGGTTCGCAAGGAGATGGACACAACTGAGCGACTTTCACTCACTTCACTCACTAATCCAAGCATCACCAAAAGTCATTATGGGAACTCCAGCCCAGCTTCATATGTCTACAGCCTTAGAGGAAGAATCTTCAGTAGGTGCTGAGAAAATACCTTCAAGGGACCTTCCTAGAGGTCCTTCAATCCCTCCTCTGCTGACCACTTGGATTTGGTCTTCATAGACCTGAAGGAGAATTTATTTGATGGCATCTTCCAAGGGCAAAGGCCCGTTTTGTAGTGATATAGAGAATAAGTGGAAGAGAGAAAACCCAGACATGTCAAGCAGCTGAGCAGACCAGTCCCAAGCCTTTGGCAATGATAGGGGTATACAGATCTGGGCTGATTCCAGTCCAAGGAAGTTTCCTTGATTCCCCAGCCAAGCAGGACAGGGGACTTCAGGAGAGTCAGCCCTCATCTTTGATCACGATGATTTCTTACTGTCCATGCAGAATGGCTCACAAAAAACTTTTCCCACAAGCGCAACAGGTGTCCACACACACTGGCTGTTCTGCCTGAAATACCACCATTATCATGTCTCCTCCAACACAGAACCAGAGAGGGGACATTGTTAGGTGCCATCACTGTTTTCCTACAATATCTGCCTCCATCCTTCCCACCATTTCTTTGTTTCTCAGACTCTGCTCACAAAGGCAGTCCTACCAGAAGCGCCTCAATCCTTCACTCATACCTCAGAAAACCTTGCCCAGAGTCTGCAAGGACTGGGAGGCCTTCTCAAGGCCTTCCTGCTTCTGTAGCACTGCCTTTGCAACCTTCCTTGAGCACCTCTTATAGTACATTCTGTTCTGTCTTTATTCATCTATTATCCCTGAAAGATCTAGTGCAGAGAGGTCCTCAAGAAATTTTGAAACCTCAATAAATCTCTATTACAATTGCCAGCACTAAACCAGCGTGTGAGTAGGAATCTCAGTCCACCACCATCTCAGGAAGACTCAGATGCACGAAATGGAACTGGATTTTTCTAAGGTTCAGCTTCCTACTTCAAACATCAGGATGGATATAACTCAGCACTCTAGGGATCTCTCCCCTTCTCCCAAACTTATGCCAAAGATTTGGAGCTTAAGTTAGTTCTGAAGGTTTAGGAGGCAAGAGTCAATGTCGGTGTCATCGAGCCAAGAGATGTGCATTGTCCGTGATCCTCAGTTGATGGTCCACACAGTTCAAACCTAGTCCGTTTCACCCCTGGGTTCCTTTCAGGTCTCTCTGTTGCATCTGGCCCTCCTGGATGCACAGGAATCTTTCTGCTCTTCTCAGACCTCATTAGACGCAGGAAATTCTGTTGGAGGCTCTATCCATCTTGGCGTTTCATGTAGCAATCTCTTCTCTAGAGTCTTGCTCCCTCCCCAGTGATGTAGTTCTGCCAGAAAATTGTGCACTTGTCTGTGCACCTGAACGTCATGAAACCTACCTGGGGATTGCCACCTACCCCAGGCCTCATGCTCCGGAAGTAGGTACACCGGCCCCCATCTCCTTCCCCTCAAAATGTCCCCTTTTACAGTTTCACCTCCTCATCTCCCCTCTCCCCAGTGACTGGGGAATCCTTCTCATCTGAGGTGAGAGGCCTTGCTCTCTCTCGGCGTATTTCTCCGAAATCTCTCCCGAATCTGTGGTCCAGGGTCGTTTCAGTTTTCCTAAGGGCTTGGGTTTTTGAAATCGGAAGCCAGGAGGTGCTTCCTCTCCTCTCTGTATTCTATGGGCACGTCCCTTTCCTGAGGCAGTGACCCAGCACAGACTTGCTCCTCAATGGGGGAGAGTCTCAAGAGACAAAAGGACAAACCAGAGTAAAAACAAGTTACTACTTTCCAGAAATATCCAGCCTCACAAACATTAAAGAAACATGAAAGCACATTTACTTTTAGAGAAATAAGTTAATACAGACAGGTTTAAGATATAAGGGTGTATTTTTCTACCATTCCTAGATCCTTAATGAATAATGCTAGTCTCTCAGTCATGTCTAACTCTGTGTGACCCTATGGACTCTAGCCTGCCAGGCTCCTCTGTCCATGGAATTCTCCAGGCAAGAATACTAAAGTGGGTTGCCATGCCCTCCTCCAGAATACTGGAATGGGTTTCCATGCCCTCCACCAGGGGATCTTCCCAACCCAGGGATCGAACCCATGTCTCCTGCATCTTGTGAATTGCAGGCGGATTCTTTACCATCTGAACCCCCAAGGTTAGCTCTCTGTTAACTATCCTTTGACTTTAGGAAGGATACTGGTACCTTCTTAACTTTTAAGTATTCCGAAGGAAGGAATGAAAGTGAAAGAAAGAAAGTGAAGTCACTCAGTCGTGTCTGACTCTTTACTCCCCCGGGGACTGTAGCCCACCAGGCTCCTCTGTCCATGGATTTTCCAGGCAAGAATACTGGAATGAGTTGCCATTTCCTTCTCCAGGGGATCTTCCCAACACAGGGATTGAACCCAGGTCTCCTGCATTGCAGGCAGATGCTTCAACCTCTGAGTGGAATGTCATTGTCGAAACCCCCATTTTCACCCTGAGCCCTCTCCTGATTGTGCTCCTTCTGGATTTTCTCAAACTGGGAAGCTGCTCCTCTCCTCCACACTGCCCCTGTTGCCCTCCGCTTCCTCCCTAACTGCTTCACCCCACAAAGTTCAAAGTCATTCTCAAGAACTGAGCTGGGGACGGAGGTGAGGGAGGCCTGGGAGGTACAGAGGCTTGGTGATTCCGAAAGGAGTCCTGTCCCAAGTTTCCCTCCCATTTCCTCCCCTTTCCGGGAACAGCCAGAGAAAGAGGAAAAAGTCATCCAGGCTTCGACACTGGGAGGCCCCCACGCAGCCTCCCCAGGAGTGGAAGGAGGGAGCAGGCAGGAGGTGGAGAGAAGCTGCTTAGGCTATTCCAGCGGGGATTTCTTCACTTCCTGGCAGGCTCCAGTACACAAGCCTGTTTGTTTAGGAGGGAAAGGAATGTCATTGATTGCCTCGGTGGTGGCGGTGAGGGGAAAACAAAAATAATCTGTCCCGCGATTCGCTCTGTTTCCTGTGCATGTGTCAGTGTGTGTGAGTGTCTGTCTGCAAGACTAGTGAAGCTCGCTGCTTGTTTGGGCCATTAAAGATACCTTGGAAGAGGTANTGGTGGCGGTGAGGGGAAAACAAAAATAATCTGTCCCGCGATTCGCTCTGTTTCCTGTGCATGTGTCAGTGTGTGTGAGTGTCTGTCTGCAAGACTAGTGAAGCTCGCTGCTTGTTTGGGCCATTAAAGATACCTTGGAAGAGGTAGATGGAGCCAGAGCTGCTGAAAAGGCACCCCAAGGGCCCCCAACACTCACCTGGCAGAGCAGCTGCCACTTGGCGCCCAGAAGAAGGACCTTTATCCTCAGTTGTAGGTTCCGGGAGTGATGGGGAGCACCTCCCCCTCCTCCCCCTGCTCCTCTGCTCTCTCTTCGAAGCCCTCTCCACTGCCTCTGTCTAGTCTTTGGNTAGATGGAGCCAGAGCTGCTGAAAAGGCACCCCAAGGGCCCCCAACACTCACCTGGCAGAGCAGCTGCCACCTGGCGCCCAGAAGAAGGACCTTTATCCTCAGTTGTAGGTTCCGGGAGTGACGGGGAGCACCTCCCCCTCCTCCCCCTGCTCCTCTGCTCTCTCTGCGAAGCCCTCTCCACTGCCTCTGTCTAGTCTTTGGATGTGTGGTTTGCAGCACCCTCCCTGTCTGTCTCTCATCTCCCGGGTAAACTGGGCGCCTCCCTGAAGGGTAGTAACTCAATCCAGTTACTCTTTGTTCTGCCTAGCACAGTCTGGGCACACAGGAGGTATCTGCTGTATTTGTGGAGTGAACTCTGCCTTCTATCTTTCTCCTTTAATATTTCCTTCCTCCCACCATCTGTCTTATCTCTTCTTTGAGCATATTCTCTCAGCTAATCCTCTGAACAAATAAGCACTGTTATCCCCATTTTACAAATGAGAAGGCTCAGCTCAAGGTCAGTTCACTCAGCTAGTGAAATATTGGAGCTTTGAAATATTAGGATTTGAACATGGGTCCTTCTGATCTCTTCCCACTACAGCTGTCTCCCCCAAGCCCTTGCTTCCTCTGTTCTTCATTTGTCTTTCCTTTCCGAGCCTGCTCTTGCTGACTCACACACACCTACAAGTTCCTAGAGACTTTGCTCAATGATTTCAAGGACTCTCTGGGTCTGTAGTAGAGGATGTAATAATACCCTTGAGGAATGACTCGGTGGCAAGAAGAAAGAGTGAGAATAAACTTCACGCCGATCTCTGCTCAAATCTCAACCCTTCAAAGAGGGTCTCCTGTTCCTTTTTTAAAAAGTCACCTTTTAAAATGCAAATCGTGTGCATATTTTATCATGTTCATAATGCATCCACATAATCACACTTGTATAATTTTTAAATAAATAGAAAAACCACAAATAACTAATCATATATTGAGATGCATCTTAAGATGATTTGACAGGACCCATCACAGTTTTGTGCCTCAGATTACACTTCTGGAGTATGGAGTGAGTCCTTACCATGTGAGGTTGTCTATAGGAAATGCTCCAGGAGTGGGCATTCCCACCTCTGGGGGCCTGGGAGGGGCCATCTACAGCCCTGTGAATCCTGCAGAATTTAACTTGAAAAAACCCAAAACGGATTCATCAAAAGTGGGGTCCCCCACCTCCATCAGAGGGACTTGTTTGTGCATGCGTGCCAAGTTGCTCCAGTCATGTCTAATTTTTTGTGACCCTATGGACTGTAGCTCACCAGGCTCCTCTGTCCATGGGGTTCTCCAGGCAAGAATACTGGAGTGGGTTGCCAGGCCCTCCTCCAGGGGATCTTCCCTACCCAGGGATTGAACCCACAGGTCCTATGTCTCCTGCATTGGCAGGCGGGTTCTTTACCACTAGCGCCACCTGGGAAGTCCCAGGGACTTATTAAAGGTATCTTAATAACAGCTTTATTGAGATTTAATTCACATGTCATAAAATTCACCCATTGAAAAAAATATAATTGACTGGTGTGAGGGGGTACCTTGTAGTTTTGGTTTGCATTTCTCAAATAATTAATGATGTTGAGCATCTTTTCATGTGTTTGTTGGCCATGTGTATGTCTTCTTTGGAGAAATGTCTATTTAGATCTTCCCCCCATTTTTTGATTGAGAAACCCCATATCTTTTAAGAAGTCACTCCTCATTCCCTTCTCTTCCTCCTCCCCCCAACCCTAAGCAGTCACCAATTTGCTTTCTGCCCCTGTGGTTTGCCTTTTCTGGACAGTTCCTAAGAGTGGAATCATGTAGTATGTGTCTGGCTTTTTTTTTNGGAAAAAGTCATCCAGGCTTCGACACTGGGAGGCCCCCACGCAGCCTCCCCAGGAGTGGAAGGAGGGAGCAGGCAGGAGGTGGAGAGAAGCTGCTTAGGCTATTCCAGCGGGGATTTCTTCACTTCCTGGCAGGCTCCAGTACACAAGCCTGTTTGTTTAGGAGGGAAAGGAATGTCATTGATTGCCTCGGTGGTGGCGGTGAGGGGAAAACAAAAATAATCTGTCCCGCGATTCGCTCTGTTTCCTGTGCATGTGTCAGTGTGTGTGAGTGTCTGTCTGCAAGACTAGTGAAGCTCGCTGCTTGTTTGGGCCATTAAAGATACCTTGGAAGAGGTAGATGGAGCCAGAGCTGCTGAAAAGGCACCCCAAGGGCCCCCAACACTCACCTGGCAGAGCAGCTGCCACCTGGCGCCCAGAAGAAGGACCTTTATCCTCAGTTGTAGGTTCCGGGAGTGACGGGGAGCACCTCCCCCTCCTCCCCCTGCTCCTCTGCTCTCTCTGCGAAGCCCTCTCCACTGCCTCTGTCTAGTCTTTGGATGTGTGGTTTGCAGCACCCTCCCTGTCTGTCTCTCATCTCCCGGGTAAACTGGGCGCCTCCCTGAAGGGTAGTAACTCAATCCAGTTACTCTTTGTTCTGCCTAGCACAGTCTGGGCACACAGGAGGTATCTGCTGTATTTGTGGAGTGAACTCTGCCTTCTATCTTTCTCCTTTAATATTTCCTTCCTCCCACCATCTGTCTTATCTCTTCTTTGAGCATATTCTCTCAGCTAATCCTCTGAACAAATAAGCACTGTTATCCCCATTTTACAAATGAGAAGGCTCAGCTCAAGGTCAGTTCACTCAGCTAGTGAAATATTGGAGCTTTGAAATATTAGGATTTGAACATGGGTCCTTCTGATCTCTTCCCACTACAGCTGTCTCCCCCAAGCCCTTGCTTCCTCTGTTCTTCATTTGTCTTTCCTTTCCGAGCCTGCTCTTGCTGACTCACACACACCTACAAGTTCCTAGAGACTTTGCTCAATGATTTCAAGGACTCTCTGGGTCTGTAGTAGAGGATGTAATAATACCCTTGAGGAATGACTCGGTGGCAAGAAGAAAGAGTGAGAATAAACTTCACGCCGATCTCTGCTCAAATCTCAACCCTTCAAAGAGGGTCTCCTGTTCCTTTTTTAAAAAGTCACCTTTTAAAATGCAAATCGTGTGCATATTTTATCATGTTCATAATGCATCCACATAATCACACTTGTATAATTTTTAAATAAATAGAAAAACCACAAATAACTAATCATATATTGAGATGCATCTTAAGATGATTTGACAGGACCCATCACAGTTTTGTGCCTCAGATTACACTTCTGGAGTATGGAGTGAGTCCTTACCATGTGAGGTTGTCTATAGGAAATGCTCCAGGAGTGGGCATTCCCACCTCTGGGGGCCTGGGAGGGGCCATCTACAGCCCTGTGAATCCTGCAGAATTTAACTTGAAAAAACCCAAAACGGATTCATCAAAAGTGGGGTCCCCCACCTCCATCAGAGGGACTTGTTTGTGCATGCGTGCCAAGTTGCTCCAGTCATGTCTAATTTTTTGTGACCCTATGGACTGTAGCTCACCAGGCTCCTCTGTCCATGGGGTTCTCCAGGCAAGAATACTGGAGTGGGTTGCCAGGCCCTCCTCCAGGGGATCTTCCCTACCCAGGGATTGAACCCACAGGTCCTATGTCTCCTGCATTGGCAGGCAGGTTCTTTACCACTAGCGCCACCTGGGAAGCCCCAGGGACTTATTAAAGATATCTTAATAACAGCTTTATTGAGATTTAATTCACATGTCATAAAATTCACCCATTGAAAAAATATAATTGACTGGTGTGAGGGGGTACCTTGTAGTTTTGGTTTGCATTTCTCAAATAATTAATGATGTTGAGCATCTTTTCATGTGTTTGTTGGCCATGTGTATGTCTTCTTTGGAGAAATGTCTATTTAGATCTTCCCCCCATTTTTTGATTGAGAAACCCCATATCTTTTAAGAAGTCACTCCTCATTCCCTTCTCTTCCTCCTCCCCCCAACCCTAAGCAGTCACCAATTTGCTTTCTGCCCCTGTGGTTTGCCTTTTCTGGACAGTTCCTAAGAGTGGAATCATGTAGTATGTGTCTGGCTTTTTTTTTTCATTTAGCATAATTTTTCCAAGTTCATTCATATTGTAGCATGTATCAGTACTTCATTCCTTTTCATGGTTGAATAATATTCTTTTGTCTGGATATGCCATATTTTGCTTATTCATTTATCCATTAATGAACATTTAGATTATTTCTACCTTTTGGCTAACATGAATAAGGCTGCTGTGAACACCCTTTCACAGCTTTTGGGGTGGATGTAGATATCTAGGGGTGGAATTGCTGGGTCAAGGCTGAAATAGGCATGTTACCAGACTCCCAAGGAATTCTGAAGTAAACTTGAGCATTAGAACCTCTGGGCGCAAGGAGGCCCATACCAGATGACCAGTTAGAGGGAGGCTGGATGGCTAGATAGCATCACCAACTCAATGGACATGAATTTGAGCCAACTCTGGAAGATAGTGAAGGACATGAGAGCCTGGGGTGCTGCAGTCCACGGGGGGGGTCTCAAAAAGTAGTACACGACTTCATAACTGAACAGCAACAACAAGCAGCCCCGGCTGACTGCCTGTAATTTAATCAACATCAGTTTATATTTATGCATAATTTAGTTAGGCTTTTCTCCTATGTGATATGATGCCGTGGAACCACATTTAATCTGCACAACCAGGCTTAGAGGCCAGTATGATTGCCCCCATAAAATTGCAAAGAGGCAGAGGTGAGCCAACACCCACACGTACCCAGCTTCAGGGCAAAACAGGGCCTCCTGCCTTGGTGAAGGTTCCCCAACACTTCCCCATAATATCTCTTCTGACTCTGTTTTCTAAATCAAAGATCAACCTATGTATGTGTAAGAACTGGTCACAGTCTCACAACATCTGTGTGAAAATGGAGCTATTGCTATCCTTATTTCACAGATGAGGAACCTGAGGCACAGACAGGTTTGGAGACTTGTGCCAGGTCACCCAGCAAGCAAGCATGAGTGTCAGGACATAAACCAAGCCGGCTGGCTCTAGAGATCTTGCTTTAACCCAGCACTCCATTTTACCTCTGACATGATCTAGAACCTCAAACTCCCCAGGCAGAACAAAGCAGTGTTCAACAAATGTTAATTAATTATTGCTTTTAGTTCAGTTTTCTTAGACTGCACACTTCAGCCTCTGCACAGCATGACTCAGGCTTACGGTGGGAGCTAGATAGGGAAGAATAGCTCCATTTTTATTGTTTTATAACCTGGGATACTGGGTACAGTTCAATTCTTTCTCAAAAAGGGAACCTCTCCTTTTAAAAAAAAATGTAAAACTGCCTGTCTGATCCAATCATCTCATTTTTTAGCTAAAGAAGTTGAGGCCCAGAAATAATGAGCAACTAGTCCAGAGTCACACAGCAAATCTGGGATAAAATTGAGCCATGGTCTGGATTTCCTAACACCCATTTAAAGAGCCTGTTGCTCTTTTTAGGGATTCCAGATATCCAAGGGGGAAAAAAATGGATGAAATCAAAGATCCTAAGTGAAGTTTTTTGTCCAGTCCCAAATACATTGAATATTTGACCATGGTTGCCCACCCAAGGTCAAATTCACCATTACTGAACCTCACTGCAAAAGAAGAGAGGTCAAGGTGTCTAGTCCATTTATCAATGGCCTGTCACAGGGGCACCCACTTTTAAATTGGATCTTCTCTCTCACCAGTGACGGGAGAAGGTGGTAACACCAGGCCCAGCAAAATAATGTACACTTTGTAACAGGTCTTTTCAGGTTCTCAGCAGGCTCCCTCCGAATGAAAAGATGGCTCATTTTTCATTAGGAAGATATTCAGAATTCCAGATTCCTCCTATATCAGTACTTTTATGGAAAAAAAATTATGTATGTAAACTTTCAAGTTCGAAAACACTTGTATTTCTGGAGGCATTGAGGAGCTCCTAATACTTTAAAGCAGGGGTCTAGACAGTAGGGCTTTTTTTTTTTTCCTCTCATTTCTTAAATTTAAAAAAAAAAAGTAAATTATAACAAAAGTATTAATAAACTTTGGGTTCAGTTCAAACGATTCAGGAAATTCCTGGACTTGTTTGGGCATCTCCTGACGTCCATCGTATCACCCTGGTTCTAGAGAGCAGATTCCCAGAGGATAACCCCCAAGCAGTGGGTTTCTGCATACGGTGACTCAGTCCTCCATTCAGCTCATACCTGCTGAGCACCTGCAATGAGCCAGGCACCGAGCCAGCGGCCAGGAAATTCACCATCAGCCGAAACCCAGGATTACACGAGAAATCTGTAAAGTTTCTGGCAAGCATTTGCTCTGCTTTCCCTAGACATCCTTCCTTCAAATCTTTGGCCCCACTGTCTCTATGGATATGCCCTGATTTGGGTTGAAAGGATAAAGGCAGTGGGTTGATGCCATATCAGCTACAAATAAATGCCCCACTCTGTCAAATTCACTTGAGATTAGGAGCCATTTATTTTAACTAATACCTACTGAGCCCTCCAAATATATGCCAAATACAGTGTCAGATTTTGAAAATGAAAATTAAAAAAGGTGGAAGATAGTGAACAGAGATAGATAGATAGTTGATTGATAAATAAGGAGCACAGAGTGAGTGCTCCTGATAGACATCATTTCTGTCAAGGGTGGAAAGGTAGGGGTGGGAAGAGGGCTCCCCTAGCCAGGGGAAACCACGGAGTGCTTCCTGGAGAGGAGGCGATGCCTGGGGGCAGTCCTAAAGGGTGATAGGGGTTAGATGAGGAAGAGGCCCAAGTGAGCCAGAGGAGAACAGGGGAGCAAAAGCCTGGGAGGCCGCGAAGCCCCCCGAGGTAGAGAGGGAACCACAAACCCTCGTGTTGGTGGAGACTGGCCGGCTGACTGCACGAGGCAGTGGAGTGGCCAGTCGTGCACTTCAGCTTGGAGCTGGAAGTCCTTTTCCCAGACTGCGATGCCTTTCCATTTCCTTCCGCCACAGATGTCCAAACCTGTTGTCCACCCGGTCCCGCCCAAGGCTAAAGGCTGTCCCCCGCCACCATGATGCCCCCCTTTTGTCCTAATGCCTAAGCACTTGGGACCTGTCTTGCTTTGAGGGCCTTTCTTCACACTGCCTTAGGATTCCACAGAGAAGCCAAGTGCTTGGGCGATCGTGGAAGATGGCCTCACCTTGGTTTCAGAAATCTTGGGGTATAAACCAGGGACACTGCCATATACTAATTGTGTACCTTACCCTCTGAGCCTGTTTCCTCAGCTAAACCTTAGGGGCAACAAAATCATTCCAGCCTTACAGAATCAATGAGTGAAGTTGCTCAGTCGTGTCCAACTCTTTGCGACCCCATGGATTGTAACCTACCAGGATCTTCCATCCTTGGGATTCTCCAGGAAATCAGAAAATTAATACAAAGTGCTCCATAAAAAGAATAGCTAGTGCATTAATTATTACTCTGGACCTAATACTAAGTGCTTCATATGATGTCAAATCTATTAATCCTTGCAACAGCCCTATAGGGCAAACTGCCATTATTTCTCCATTTGATATGTGAGGAAACCAAGGTACAGTGAAATAAGTCATTTGCCTGAAGTCTATGTGAATGAGCTGGGATAGAATCTGAGGGTTAGAGCTCCTCAGCCAACACTGTGGACACTAGTTAAACTCTCAAGTGCTAGCTAACGGCCATGTATTATATTAGAGTCCACAACTGTCCAGTGAACAAATGGAAGTGAGTCCCAAAGACATCCACAGCAGTCCTGGGTCTTACAAAACCTGAGTGCATTACATGAATAGAAAATGAGGCTAAGAAAACACAGCAAAGCAATTATAGCCCTAGCGTTTTGGTTTATTTCTCTGCCAGTAATATATCATTCCTTGAGTCAAGCTGAAAATAAATAGAAGGTTAACGAGGACTTGCCAAACAGTTGCCTGAAGGGCTCTGCCCCAGCACTGAGTCAGTCAGTTCAGTCGCTCAGTCGTGTCCAACTCTGCAACCCCATGGATTGCAGCACACCAGGCTTCCCTATCCACCAACTCCCGGAGCTTGCTCAAACTCATGTCCATCGAGTTGGTGATGCCATCCAACCATCTCACCTGCTGCCATCCCCTTCTCCTGCCTTCAATCTTTCCCAACATCAGGGTCTTTTCCAGTGAGTCAGTTTTCACATCAGGTGGTCAAAGTACTGGAGTTTGAGCTTCAGCATCAGTCCTTCCAATGAATATTCAGGACTGATTTCCTTAGAATTGACTGGTTTGATGAGTGTCCTGCCCCAAATCCTTGAGCACGAGCTACAGATGCGCAGTCACACAATCTTAGGGCAGGAAGGAACTGCAGAGATCATCTGGCTCATTCCTGATAGCTGACACACAAAAAGTTAAGGCTCCAAAGGGAAGGTGTCTTGCCCAAGGTCATACTGCTATTTCCCATTAATTTAGGACTTACCAAATACTTCATACTTACAAACACAGTCTCGTTTATGGATGAAAGAGTTAGTAATTTTTTCTGAGGTCAGAGAGCTATCAGATGTCAGCTCTGGCATTCTAAATGTCTAGAATAGAGCGCCAACAGCCATAGCATGCTGCCCAAAGGGGAGAATATCCCCATGTCCAAGTTGCCAGCTCAAGTCTCTTTTCTTAACACCAAGCTGCCCCCTCCTGTGTCCTGGGAGATTCACCACCCACTCCTCCTTCCACATCCTGGCTGCCAGTTCTGGAACACCCAAGGCTCTGTGATGTGCCTGGTGACATGGGAGCACAGCCATTCACACATTCCAACACTCCTGCATTGTTCAACAAAGCCACTAGTCCAAGGGTTGCCGTAACACCTTTATCTGCAAAGGCAGCCCCCATCTGCCAATCTACAGCGACAGTCTGGCGCCTGGTAAACCAACAGAACGGGCAATGAGATCCTGGCCCTTCACTGTCTGATTTGTTTTTGTAGGAGGTAAAATTAAGAGCCAAAAGCAAATTCCTCACCTCATAGGCTAATCATTTCCTGCCTTCAGTGACATAAAAGGGGCTCTCACTTGGGCAAAGCAGACTTTAAGGTAAGGATCTAAAGTCTGATTACTCCAGGTTGAGATATTACTTTGCCACTTATGGCTGTGTGATCTTGGGCAAGTGACTTACCCTTTCTGGGCCTCTATAACTTCATCTATTAAGCAAAAGTCTTAACAGTACCCACTTCATAGTGCTAGGAAGAATAAAGAGGTAATCAGTGAAGATGCCTAGTACGTGCTCGCTGTTCATAAAAAAATGTAATTACTGCTGAGACCTTAGGAAAGACCCAGCACTTCTGCTGCCCATCTTTGAACACCCAGCGTCGTATCAGGTAGTTTCCAAAGGTCCTTCCTGCTCTGAGGATCTGTGAATTACTTGACTCTGCGTGAATTTTGATTCCTTTTTCCTTGTCCCTGAAGGAGCTTTAGGCTCCACAGTCATAAGCTTTAAACAGAGCTGTGCAGATATGCTCAGATGACTTAAGGGCCTGTCAGTCATTCAGTCAGTCAGTTCAGTCTCTCATTTGTGTCCGACTCTTTGTGACCCCATGAACCACAGCACCCCAGGCCTCCCTGTCCATCACCAACTCCCGGAGTTTGTCCATCAAGTCAGTGATGCCATCCAGCCATCTCATTCTCTGTCGCCCCTTTCTCCTCCTGCCCCCAGTCCCTCCCAGCATCAGCGTATTTTCCAATGAGTCAACTCTTCACGTGAGGTGGCCAAAGTATTGGAGTTTCAGCTTCAACATCAGTCCTTCCAATGAACACCCAGGACTGATCTCCTTTAGGATGGACTGGTTGGATCGCCTTGCAGTCCATGGGACTCTCAACAGTCTTCTCCAGCACCACAGTTCAAAAGCATCAATTCTTCTGCACTCAGCTTTCTTCACAGTCCAACTCTCACATCCATACATGACCACTGGAAAAACCATAGCCTTGACTAGACGGACCTTTGTTGGCAAAGTAATGTCTCTGTTTTTGAATATGCTATCTAGGTAGGTCATAACTTTCCTTCCAAGGAGTAAGCGTCTTTGAATTTCATGGCTGCAATCACCATCTGCAGTGACTTTTGGAGCCCCCCAAAATAAAGTCTGACACTGTTTCCACTGTTTCCCCATCTATTTTCCATGAAGTGATGGGACCAGATGCCATGATCTTAGTTTTCTGAATATTGCGCTTTCAGCCAACTTTTTCTCTCTCCTTTTTCACTTTCATCAAGAGGCTTTTTAGTTCCTCTTCACTTTCTGCTGTAAGGGTGGTGTGATCTGCATATCTGAGGTTATTGATATTTCTCCCGGCAATCTTGATTCTAGCTTGTGCTTCTTCCAGCCCAGCGTTTCTCATGAGTTACTCTGCACGTAAGTTAAATAAACAGGGTGACAGCCTTGACATACTGTAGAGCTGAAGATTTCAACAAATGTAAAAAAATGACACTTTAAGCATCATCTGACCTTTGAAGGCATCTCAAAATGCCTCTTGGTCCAGAGTTAGCGTTAGTGTTGGTGTCAGCATTGCTGTTAAATTCAGGGTAACGTTTGGCCTCCAGAGGCTCGACAGTGTGATATGTTAGACATACAAGTTTTCAGGTGAAACATACCTGTATCTGGCTTCCCATTGAAAATTAGGACATGCACTACAGCCCAGGAAGGAGCCAGCACAAAGGGGTTTGATCTTTCTTCTGACAGCAGGAAAAACACATTGAAAGATTTTAAGCAAGAAAGGGTTCCTAAGAGGGAATTTTCTGGAGTGATGGAAGTGTGTTCTAAAACAGTTATAGTCAGGAATATCCTCTGGAGGAAGGCATGCCAATCTACTCAAGTATTCTTGCCTGGAGGATCCCATGGACAGAGGAGCCTGGTGGGATATAATCCATAGGGTTACAAAGAGTCAGATATGACAAGGAACTTAATCATGAATGCATGGAACCATACTCTTTAGAGGTATTCATTTTACTGTATGTAAACTATACCTCAATTTTTTTAAATAGAAAAATGTGCCCTGCCAAATAATAAGAGGCAGAGTGGAGACTCAGATCCACAACTGCCAGGATTAGGGTGAAGCAAGTAAGGAAAGAACATGCAAGCACACAGTCAGATCCTGCCTTTATTTTATATGTTGGTATGTTGTCTATCGTGAACTTCATTGCATTGATTTTTATTTTAAAAAACATTACACTCCAAAATGTATTTTGATTACTGAGTTTGAGAAACCCCCTTAGATTTTGTATCTGAGGCAAATGCCTTCCTCTCCTTACTCTAGTCACAGCCCAGGCAACCTGGCCCTAGGCTTCTCCAGGGCACATGCTCTTAACCACTGCATATGTGGCTTCCCTCTCCCATTCGGCAGCCCCATTATGGTTTCATGAGCTTTGAAGAAGAAGGAACATGCGAGAGATACTTAAACAAGGAGCTAGACAAGATTGTAACAGAGACTCCCAGGGATCGGCTCTGGCAAAATATAAAGAAAAACGTTTAGAAAGTGTTTAAATAACTCTGTGCATGACACTAAAAATAGTGAGAGAAGCAGGAGCTGGTGGGGCCTGGACGTTAGCGGGAGGTTAGCTACTCTTGGGAAAAGGAATTCCCACTAGCCAACATCCCCCTACCTGGTGCTGCCCACTGGACAAACCCTGAGTTGGCTGTCCCCGGGCTCTGACCCAGGGAGTCAGCCTCTTTCTTAGTTGTGTTTGCAGTTTTCAGCCACTCAACACAAACATTTTGATGATGGTTTGTATACATTGATATTATAGCAAGGACAGCAAATGACTCTATGCGTTGTACAGTGCTTCAGAGTTTGTAAATGCTTTTACATATGTTGCCCAGATGTTAGCTGGGCCTCTCTCCTTGCCTTTCAGAGATCTAGATGTAGTTTTCTTGGCTCCTTACCCATTTCACGGTCTCCTGGGAGATCTGTGCGATGCCGGGAAACCTCCACTTGTACTTCCAGGGGTGATATTCTGCCATCACTGTCCCAGGCCCCAACTCGAACCTACACAATTCCTGATTATACTGGGTTTCACCAGTATTTGGGGAATACACAGGAAGGGTAGCACCTGGGGACTTCCTGTCCCATCTTGCAGGCTCTCAGCTCCTCAACCTTCCCAGATTTCTTGGAGAGCTACAGCTTGTTCAGCAGGCAAAACAACGCCACAGTCCCCAAGTACCAGGTCCAGCTGGATCTAAGTCCCTCCCTAGAGGGCCCCAAAGCCCACCTGGGCCTCTCCTGGGGAAAGAAAGGCGCTTCTTCCTCCAAGAAATCACCGCCCCCCCACTCTCGTTTCCATTTCAATTAGAGAAATTAAATGCACACCAAAGAAAACATTCCCAATAACATCACAGGTTACAGGAGGGAGAAGCAGGTCTCTCTCAGCTATACCTAAAGATCCCAGTGACTTTTTATCTTCCTTTCTTGTGTTGTTGTCACAGGAATTGTGGAGTCCTCCTCTCTCAGAACTTCTCTTCCACCCGCTTTTATTCAGCCCTTTCGGGGTACCAACTTGGAAACTCCAGGGTGGGCATATGACATGGCTGCTCCAACCAGCCCTGATGCTCCCTCCCTGGCCCGCTTCCCTGCCTATCTCTCTTCACTTCTTAGTTGTGAAGGGCTTAGTTTGCAAAAGAAGAATTCAAACTTGTGAAGTAAATGAGAACACTAAGTGGAACGTTTTAGAAACACCAACGCCCCAGGAAAAGGGGAAAGGCAAAAGGACTGCCCTCGGCACCAAGGAGTCTTCGGAACCTTTGTCTTGCCCGCCCACTCTCCAGAGAGCTAAAGGCCTGAGCCGAGTGGGCAGTAGGCCGAAGGGTGTGTGCAGAGAAGAGCTGCAGATTTCCTTTAGAGATGCAGAGTCCCCAGGGGCCAGCTGGCTCCTTGGCCTCTGGGAGAAATACTCCCTTGTGTTTGTACAGGTGAATTCAGGGATAAGAAAAAGAGATGAGAGTTATGTGCACACATGTATGTTTTCAATGTGCGAATCCTTCTATGAGAATGGCTGTCTTGGAGTTTCCCCGTGTCTCCATGTGTGTCTGTTTGTCTGCATGTCTTTGGTGGGGTGGTGTGCCCCTGGGTCCTCAGATGTGTGTCTGCATAGGGATCTCGATGTTTCTGTTTTCATTTGCCATCTGCAAATGTGGCTGTCCCTCTGTGGTTAGCAGGGTGTGTCTGTGTGCACAGAAGCCTCAGCTTTCTGGTCTCTGGGTGCCTGAGGAAGATGTAGGTAAAGGCTGTGTGTGTATCTGGATGTGTACGTGTGTATGTGTGGACAGCGTCAGGGGTACATTAGGACTCACAGAGCAGCAGCAAATGTACACACTGTCTTTGCAAAAGCAAGTCATCTGTTTTCCTGGTTTTGTTTTTCTCCTCCCTGTGGGCTCGGGACCCTCCTTGCAAACAAAGGGAGCTTAAAAAACGCAGCCCTTCCTGTGTTCCCAAATGTTCAGAATGCTGTGGTGAACTTGAATGGTGCCAGCTCGGATGTCCTGCCCTGCCGCTGTTGCAGGAAGCCACCAGCCAGCCAGGCTACCAACACCCACTTACATAACATGACGGGGGAGGGTGGGCAGGAAGGGGAGCCACCCCACTCACTGTACTCCCACTCCTGAACTAGCAGGGGCCCCTATGTGGGAACTGAGAGCCCATGTTGGGGTGTAAGTGTAGCATCTGGAGGTTTCCCCAAAGAGGAGGGCTCCCTGGGAGTGGTGGGAGGGGAGGCAAGAGAGGAAACCTTCCCATGGAAATTACTACCAACCAGTCAACCTCACTTTCCATTTTACCAGGTCATTTCTAAGCAGAAATCAACATTTTAACCATTTCAACACAATTTTCTGACTACCATATGTTAGACACTGTAAAAGATAAAACAACTAGGCACTACCACCCCCAGGACCCATGTCCCCCAGCCCCACTCATGGCCGATCAGTGTTCTCCAAAGCAACACTAGGCACTACCACCCCCAGGACCCATGTCCCCCAGCCCCACTCATGGTCGGGCAGTGTTCTCCAAAGCAACACAAGGAGGTTGGGCTGGATATCTCCAAAGCCTCATCTAGGCTGGAAATTCCATGATTCTTAGTCTGGCAACTTCATGACTCCAGACCGCCGCCATACTTCTCGCTTTTCCACCAGCCCTGGTTGGAGCAGATCTGCAGTGTTCCTTCCCCTCCTGCCTCTGCCCAAATGCTCATCTGCTTTCTTCATTTTCTTCCTTCCCTCTGCAAAACAAGCTGTCACTCCTCCTTCACTTGAAGATAGAAATTACTGGTAACTCCACTCCCTTGTCTGCATATCACTGGGGTTCTCACCTCCTACCCTGGCAATCAAAACTCTCCTAGGTGTGGCTCCCCGCTTCTTTCCAACCCTGGGGCCTACACCACCCGCCACCTGCCCCTGTGTGCCAGTCACACGTGCTACACACACACACACCCACCCTTGTGCTCGTGCTAGTTGCTCGGTCGTGTCCAACTCTTTGCAACCCCATGGACTGTAACCCGCCAGGCTCCTCAGTCCATGGGATTTTCCAGGAAAGAATACTGCAGTGGGTTGCCCTTTCCTCCTCCAGGGGATCTTCCTGATCCAGGAATTGAACTTGTGTCTCCTGCATCTCCTGCATTGGCAGGCAGATTCTTTACCAGAGCCACTTAACCTCTTCTTCAGCCCTTCCCTCTGCCTGCCTGGATCCTTCTTTCCATCTCTCACCCCAATCAGTGCCATTCCTTGACCTCCTAGTCATCCTTCAAAGCCCATCTCAAACACTTCCTCCTCCATCAAGTCTTTCCTGATTGCTATCATCCCTTTCCCAATGACTATGAACTGTCTTTTTTGAAACCATTCATATGAGGCAGCGTATTTGGCCTTTGCTTTCCGTCATTTCCTATCTTTGTTCCCTATATAAGATCCTTAAAACAAAGTCAGAAATGTGTCTCTTGTGCTTGAATCCGCATGCTTGACCTCTTGTCGTAGGTGTTCTGCAAATGTCTATACGATGCCATCTGGGTGCAGCTCTCAGCTGTGGCTCAGCAGTAAAAATCTGCCAGCTGATGCAGGAGACATAAGAGACGCGGGTTCAGTCCCTGGGTCAGGAAGATCCCCTGGAGGAGAAAATTTCAACCGACTCCAGTATTCTTGCCTGGGAATTCTCATGGACAGAGGAGCCTGGTAGGGGATCACAAAGAGTCGAACACGACTGAGCACACACACACACAGGAGTTGGGTAGCTTGGATGGAATGAATGACCCTGCTGGGGAGGGAGGTGGGCAGAGAGGAAGGGAGCAACCTCAAAAGCCACAGCATTGGTCAGCAAGGACAACCAGTCCCGAGACCCCGATATCCCCCTACCCCAAAGGGCCTGAGCCTGGGGAGAAAGATCACGATTGCTAAAGTCATCTCCTTATTCTATCCAGAGCATAGCTTTTCCCAGAAATAAAAAGCAAGACAGTACAATGCAGCAAGAAGTCTCTGGGCCAGGGATGACAGACTCAAGGGCCCCTAGACTAGCAAATGACTGAAGCAGCCGGGAGATAAGTGGGTGGGGGTGGGCAGCAAAAAGGAGTACACACTGCATCTAAAACGAGCTGGTTCTGCCTGCAGAAACATGGGCACACAGGTGACCAGATCCCTAAGAATTATTCAAGAAAAGCCTCATGTCTAAGTTTTTATATGTCATCTCCCATTGGCGACTTACTCAGTTTTAAAAAGATGAGCAGCACTGGGTATTCCCAATGAAACAGATCTGCTGGCCACACTCAGCCCCTGCCCTGGCACACTGGGATCTCTGCTTAAGTACCTGCCAGGTGACTAGGTAATGTGATTGTGACTGATGAGGGCTGCATTTGAAATTCACTCAAACTAGAGAAAATGACAGTTGTTCTGCTAAAATTGACCTGGTGCAGAAAGGGAGCCAATAAGAATAAGAGAAACATGTCAAACGACTTCATGGTCTTTGCTCACCTCCTCCCCTACCTCCTTGGCATCAATCATTCATTGGTCACTATGAGCACTGAAGGTTGCCACCCCCATCCAGAGTTTCCTTACTGCAACCTGACACTGCTTTATTCTCCTCTAGGGGGAAATTTGTGCTCTAGATGGTCTAGACAGATTCCTTCAGTACTCTTGATCTTTCTCCCCCAGGTTCAAGCCCTTTTGGGTATGGGAGATGTTCCCTGGTATATCATGACCTAAAGGAGAGTCAGAAGGCTTGGATGGGTCACCAGCTTGCTATGACTTGAACCAATGACTTCCCTTCTGAGCTCCAGGTTCTCCTCTGTGCAAAGAGTGGGCTGGACTAGAGCACCTCTGAGGTGCCTTCCAACCCCTGGCATAGGAAGTGTTAACCCTTGATTAGGCAAGGACTGTGCCTCACAGTGACTGGAGAGAATTCCTGTTGGCAGGTCCCAGGCCTGGGAGCACAGGAAGCAGACTTTGACCCTAACCTACATGGCAGTGGTTTCCTACAGGCATCTGGCCAACAAGCCAAGCCAAATCTCTCACATCCCTCTGTGAGGGGCAGTAACCATGCTTTAGCCATAGTACAGCACAGGCATCACCTATAAGAAGACTACCAGATAGGTCCTGGAGGTGCTGTAGGAATTATGGGATGTTGGCCCAGGAAGAGGCCAGGGCATCCCAGGTGTCCAGAAGGTACCCCACCCCAGCAAATGATTATCAATGAAGATGAAAGTATTTCAATATTTTAACAACTGGGGATAGCCAGGCAGGTGTGTATCCACTCAATGTCAGCTCAGCCCTCTTCAGAATGCTGTCCTTCCTGTGTACAGCAAGGCAGACCAAGATGCCAGCAACAGAGTAGAAAATGAATTCCCCCACCCCCGCAGCCCCTGGGGANTATATATTGGCACCGCCGTCTATAAGGCACATAGCCCAGTTTTCTAGTGTTACTAGACTGATTATCCTCAGTATGATTTAATTGTTTCCAGTGCAGAGGAGACTTTAAAACTAAATTACCATAGCCTGGTGTTATGTATATAAATCCATCCCATAATTGTGGGCGATTTTTCCTCCTTTGCTGAAACTTTTCTTGTTTCTCTGTTCGAGCTTGAGTATAGATAAAAGCTCAAATTTATGGCCAGAGTCAGAACAGGCATTATTAATTGACCTGTTGAGGGGGATCCCATCTAGTAATGTCACAGTAACCTGAAGATGACTATAATTTTTTTTTAAGTAAATTTTCTCAGGGCCAATCAGTTAGAGTCTTGTAGTAGAGAAATTTAACAAAGTAACCCAGAACTAGACACGGGTAATTGGCCACAAACCCAACAATTGAATTGTTTTCTAAAACTAGCATNAGATGACTATAATTTTTTTTTAAGTAAATTTTCTCAGGGCCAATCAGTTAGAGTCTTGTAGTAGAGGAATTTAACAAAGTAACCCAGAACTAGACACGGGTAATTGGCCACAAACCCAACAATTGAATTGTTTTCTAAAACTAGCATAGAATCAGGCCTATGATTGAAAAGAATTTGATTTATATGCAAAGGTCTTAAGAAGTCAAGAAAACATAAATGATCATATGAATCAGGTCCAGCATCTTGGGCAAGCTGTCTACCTCTGATGTCTTTGTCTTCTCCTCCTGGTGTAGTGTCGTTTCTCCTGCTTGAGCATCATTTTAAGGTGAGATCAGGTCAGCTGTCTTCTCTATAGACCAATCCAGTGTAGGGGCCTTTGGAAGTGGGAATTAATCTAAGAGTTAATTTCTCTTCAGTTTCATTGTGCATGAGCTAGTTAAGAGTACCTGGTAGAAAAGTCCTTCCATCCAGGTTGGAGACAGTCCCTTAAAT
>SJYV01020823.1:495293-554660 GCA_006410875.1 Neotragus pygmaeus | reverse complement strand
CTGGGCTCTTGTCTAACACTCAGAAATGAATTGTCTGAGGAGACACATGTGCTGACAAAGCAAGAGATTTTATTGGGAAAGGGCACCCGGGTGGAGAGCAGCAGGGTAAGGGAACCCAGGAGAACTGCTCTGCCATGTGGCTCGCAGTCTCAGGTTTTATGGTGATGGGATTAGTTTCAGGGTGGTCTTTGGCCAATCATTCTAATTCAGAGTCTTTCCTGGTGGCGCACTCATCGCTCAACCAAGATGGATGCTAGCGAGAGGGATTCTGGGAAGTGGACGGACACGCGGTGTCTCCTTTAGACCTTTCCCGAACTCTTCCTGTTGGTGGTGGCTTATTAGTTCTGTATTCCTTATCAGGATCTCCTGCCATAAAACAACTCATGCAAATAGTTACTATGGTGCCTGGCCAGGGTGAGCGGTTTCAATCAGTGTGCTTCCCCTAACAGGAACAGTAAGAGAATATGTACTTATTTTGAATTATTTCTTTTTTTAAATTTAGTTTTATTAGAAACATTTTATTGGAGTATAGTTGATTTGTCATGTTGTGTTAGTTTCAGGTGTACAGTAAAGTGATTCTGTTATACATATATTCACTATTTTAGATTATTTTCCTGTATAGATAATTATAGAATATTAAGTAGAGTTCCCTGTGCTATCCAATAGGTTCTCATTAGTTCTCTTTATAGTAGTGTGTGTATGAAGTCTTGATCTCTCAATTTATCTCTACCTCCATTACACCCCACGTCCCGTAATCCTAAGTTGTTGTTGTTTTTTTAATCTGTGACTGCATTTCTGTTTTGTAAATAAGTTCATTTTTACCTGCCCCCCATTTCTTTTTTAAAGATTCCACATATAAAGCGATGAAAGTGAAAGTCACTCAGTTGTGTCTGACTCTTTGCGACCCCATGGTCTATATAATCCATGAAATTCTCCAGGCCATCATACTGGAATGGGTAGCCTTTCCCTTCTCCAGGGGATTTTCCCAACCCAGGGATCGAACCCGGGTCCCCTGCATCACAGGCAGATTCTTTACTGTCTAAGTCACCAGGGAAGTCTCATATAAGCGTATGATACTTGTCTTTCTCTGTCTGACTTACTTCACTCAGTGTAACAGTCTAGGTCCATCTGTGTTACTGAAAATGGCATTATTTTTTAATTACTATTTCTTTATCCCTCTATAATGAAGAGTCTGGCTCCATTTTTGATGTTTGACTATTGATAGCTCTTCATCCCCGTCACTCTTACGTCTCCTTTGTCCCACATTTGGGAATTGTGTTCAGAAAGTGCAGGGTCTTCCTTCCATGCAGGAGCATGAAGTTCAAACAGTGCCAGCGCTGGCTCACCTGTGCCATTCCCCTACCTCATAATCAACACAGACCCAAGCCACGCTTTATTCTCCTCTTTCGAGGCATCCTTAGCCATGCTTTGAACCCATGCAGCTCTCCACACAGAACTTCATTTTGTGAGTAATAAATCTGTCCATGCCTTGTTGGTAAGTTTGTGGTGTCATCCATCTTGGCATCTGAACTAAATTTTGGTTGAGAGCCTCCATTTACTTTTGAGGTGGGGCCGCAGTACTTCTTCCTGGCCCCAAGCATGAGCCTCCAGACCCAATGAATCTGATATTTTATGTGCACAATACTCATATAATGTTTATTGCATGGATAAAGGTATAAGGACAGATTCCAAAGCACTCCAGCATTCAAGCTCCTGCTTTCAAACAAAAAGACGATGAGGGGAGATGAGGGAACAACAGTGAGCACTGAGAAACCACCAAGGAAATGTATCATTTCAGTTCAGTCGCTCAGTTGTGTCTGACTCTTAGCGACCTCATGAATCGCAGCAAGCTAGGCCTCCCTGCCCATCACCAACTCCTGGAGTTTACTCAAACTCATGTCCATTGAGTTGGTGATGCCATNTGACTCTTTGCGACCCCATGGTCTATATAATCCATGAAATTCTCCAGGCCATCATACTGGAATGGGTAGCCTTTCCCTTCTCCAGGGGATTTTCCCAACCCAGGGATCGAACCCGGGTCCCCTGCATCACAGGCAGATTCTTTACTGTCTAAGTCACCAGGGAAGTCTCATATAAGCGTATGATACTTGTCTTTCTCTGTCTGACTTACTTCACTCAGTGTAACAGTCTAGGTCCATCTGTGTTACTGAAAATGGCATTATTTTTTAATTACTATTTCTTTATCCCTCTATAATGAAGAGTCTGGCTCCATTTTTGATGTTTGACTATTGATAGCTCTTCATCCCCGTCACTCTTACGTCTCCTTTGTCCCACATTTGGGAATTGTGTTCAGAAAGTGCAGGGTCTTCCTTCCATGCAGGAGCATGAAGTTCAAACAGTGCCAGCGCTGGCTCACCTGTGCCATTCCCCTACCTCATAATCAACACAGACCCAAGCCACGCTTTATTCTCCTCTTTCGAGGCATCCTTAGCCATGCTTTGAACCCATGCAGCTCTCCACACAGAACTTCATTTTGTGAGTAATAAATCTGTCCATGCCTTGTTGGTAAGTTTGTGGTGTCATCCATCTTGGCATCTGAACTAAATTTTGGTTGAGAGCCTCCATTTACTTTTGAGGTGGGGCCGCAGTACTTCTTCCTGGCCCCAAGCATGAGCCTCCAGACCCAATGAATCTGATATTTTATGTGCACAATACTCATATAATGTTTATTGCATGGATAAAGGTATAAGGACAGATTCCAAAGCACTCCAGCATTCAAGCTCCTGCTTTCAAACAAAAAGACGATGAGGGGAGATGAGGGAACAACAGTGAGCACTGAGAAACCACCAAGGAAATGTATCATTTCAGTTCAGTCGCTCAGTTGTGTCTGACTCTTAGCGACCTCATGAATCGCAGCAAGCTAGGCCTCCCTGCCCATCACCAACTCCTGGAGTTTACTCAAACTCATGTCCATTGAGTTGGTGATGCCATCCAACCATCTCATCCTCTGTCATCCCCTGCTTCTCCCACCTTCAATCTTTCCCAGCATCAAGGTCTTTACAAATGAGTCAGTTCTTCGCATCAGGTGGTGAAAGTATTGGAGTTTGCTTCAACATCAGTCCTTCCAATGAACACCCCGGATTGATCTCCTTTAGGATGGACTGGTTGGATCGCCTTGCAGTCCAAGGGACTCTCAAGAGTCTTCTCCAACACCACAGTTCAAAAGCATCAATTCTTTGGGGCTCAGCTTTCTTTATAGTCCAACTCTCACATCCAAACAAGAGTACTGGAAAAACCATAGCTTTGACTAGATGGACCTTTGTTGGCAGAGCAATGTCTCTGCTTTTTAATATGCTGTCTAGGTTGATCATAACTTTTTTTTCCAAGGAGCAAGTCTTTTAATTTCATGACTGCAGTCACTATCTGCACTGATTTTTGGAGCCCTCCCAAAATAAAGTCTGTCACTGTTTCCATTGTTTCCTCATCTATTTGTCATGAAGTGATGGGACCAGATGCCATGATTTTAGTTTTCTAAATGTTGAATTTTAAGCTAACATTTTCTCTCTCCTCTTTCACTTTCATCAAGAGACTCTTTAGTTCTTCTTCGTTTTCTTCCATAAGAGTGCAGTTTTCATCTGCATATCTGAGGTTATTGTTATTTCTTCATACAATCTTGATTCCAGCTTGTGCTTCATCCAGCTTAGTGTTTCCTTAAGGAAATGTATAAATATGAGCTATTCTTTGGGCCTCCCTGGTGACGCAGATGGTAAAGAATCTGCCTGCAATGCGGGAGATCGGGGTTTGATCTCTGGGTAGGAAAGATTCCCTGGAGAAGGGAATGGCACCCACTCCAGTATTCTTGCCTGGAGAATTCTTACTGCATCACATGTGCTTGCTTCTCACTGAGTGTATTGTGGATGTCTGCAACAGGTGTNCTGCAATGCGGGAGATCGGGGTTTGATCTCTGGGTAGGAAAGATTCCCTGGAGAAGGGAATGGCACCCACTCCAGTATTCTTGCCTGGAGAATTCTTACTGCATCACATGTGCTTGCTTCTCACTGAGTGTATTGTGGATGTCTGCAACAGGTGTTTATACACATCACAGAATGTAGTAGTTGGTCCAAACAAAATTATGGTTTCAGACAGTGAATTTTAAATCATTATAACTAGGCTCAAACACATCTTTATTAGTCAAAATAGGAACCATTGCAATCAACACATTTTTGCCAATGAGAAATGACTTAGTGTATTCTTGGAGCATAAAAATTTGTGTTTCAGGACTTGACGGACTCTTGGAAATAATTTTCTTCCTCTTGCTGGTTGTGGAAGCATCTGCAAAAAGTTGTCCAAGATGCTTGAAGAAGTGGTAGTTGGTTGGCAAGAGGTCATGTGGCTCAGCTGGTAAAGAATCCACCTGCAATGTGGGAGACCTGGGTTTGATCCTTGGGTTGGGAAGATCCTCTGGAGAAGGGATAGACTACCCATGCCAGTATTCTGGCCTGGAGAATTCCATGAGTTATAAAGAGTTGGACACGACTGAATGACTTTCACTCACTCACTCAGGTGAATGTGGCGGATGAAGCAAAACTTCGTAGCCTAGTTCATTCAATTTTTGAAGCGTAGTTATGTTACATGTGGTCAGGTGTTGTCATGGAGAAGAATTGAGCCCTTTATGTTGACCAGTGCCAGCTACAGGTGTTGCAGTTTTCAGTGCCAGCCACTAAGTTGGTCGTTGCTGGTTGTTGTATAAAATCCACTTTCCATCACACATCATGATCCGATCAAGAAATGGTTCATTGTTGCCGCATAGAGTAAGAGAAGGTGACACTTCAAAATGATGATATTTTTGATTTTCAGTCAGTTCCTGAGGCACCCACATATTGAACTTTTTTGCCCTTCCAAATTGCTTCAAATACCGAATGACCATAAAATGGTTGATGCTGAGTTTTTTGGCAACTTATCGTGTAGTTGTAAGAGGACCAGCTTTGATGGTGCTCTCAGTTGATCGTTGCCAACTTCCAATGACCGGCCACTGGGCTCCTCATCTTCAAAGCTCTCGTCTCCTTTGCAAAATTTCTTGAACCACCATTGAGCTGGATGTCTGTTAGCAGTTCCAGGGCCAAATGTGTTGATATTGTGAGTTGTCTCTGCTGCTTTATGGCCCATTTTGAACTCAAATAAGAAGATCGCTTGAATTTGCTTTTTTCTAACATCATTTCTGTATTCTAAAATGAATATAAAATAAACAGCAAGTAATAAGTCATTAGAAAAAACATAAAGTGAGAAATGTGCATTAAAATTATGTATAACATAACCACATTTAAGAATGTATTCCAATATCAAACAACAAATTTCAACAATGCAAAAACTGCAGTTACTTTTGCATCTGATAAATGTGTTTGAGGTTATTCTTTTTGCCACAACATGTCATATGACCAGTGGGATATCTTCCATGGAACTATGTTTGGTGAGAACACAGCGCTGCCCCAGAGCTTGTTTCCTGGCTCTGCTGACTTCCACGAATGACTCAAGTGGGCAAGGCTTCAGTCTAATAAGGTCACTCCCCTGAAACATGCATAGGTGGGTCACATCAGTCTATTCAGGTCCTGTGCTCTGTGGAAGGTGTAGGGTTGGAGTGAAAGTGAAAGTGAAGTCGCTCAGTTGTGTTCGACTCTGTGACCTGATGGACTTACCAGGCTCCTCTGTCCATGGGATTTTCCAGGCACTAGTACTGGAGTGGATTGCTATTTCCTTCTCCAGGGGATCTTTCCAACCCAGGGATTGAACCTGGGTCTCCCGCATTGTAGACAGACATTTTACCGTCTGATGTTAAATCTAAGACCCTTTGTTTGAATGATGGTATCATTAAAACTCCAAGTCTTCCTCTTTGGGAATTTTCAAGGTCAGGGTGGCCCAGCCCTTAAAGGACCCAACAAAGTGATGAATCCTGCATTTCGAGCCAAATTGTGTCAGTTAGTGACTAAAAGAACAAGAGACCTCCTACTCAGTAGCTAATCCTGATTCAAGCACTTTGAAAATAGCTCTAATGAAAATCACACCAGGAGAAGGACAGCAGATGTCTGTTAGCAAAACAAAGCGTAATGAAACCCTTTCCTTTACGCTTTTACAAGAACCCAAATCACAGGCTACCAAAGAGACTTTACAGAATAACCATTTTCCCCCCTTCCTTTCTTTTTAAAAAAAGCGACTAACATATTGATGTAACAATACAAAGGAAATGTCAAAAATAGAAAATATATGTGTCTTACAATTCTTCTCAATATGCATTATTACTGTTCAAGCCTTGTTCCAGTGATTGTATATTTTTAAGTAGGTATATTTTTAAGTAGGTATAAATCTTTTATGTTATATTTCATTTTAATGGATCATATATTTTTCCTTTTGGAAGCACAGTTTTCGATATGATCATTTTAAAATAACTGCACTACAATACATGTTATTAATCAATTGCCTTTTCCAAAATTATATCCTCTGGTTGGGTGTTTAAAAGTTTTCCAGTGTTTTCTATCATAATTTCATGTAACAATAGTTTTGTCCAAGTGTAGAGTCCATCTGTCTCTGTTGAACCTTTTATAGAAGCACAGTGTGCTGCTCTTAACTGTGTCTTTATATTTTCTTCTTTATAAACAGGTGTATGAAACTAATAGATTTCAAAAACAGTGGTAGTAATGTGGCTGAAATGCTCTTTGATCAGATGGTAAAGCTGGATTTAGTTTTAAGTATAATGTTTCTAACATGAAACAAGCATATCGAAGCTGTTCTGTGCTCTTTGGTGCTTGAACACATTGGTATTAAACAGTACAGCAAACTAGGTCATGATTCCCTAATGCTGAAGAGCTCCTTTTCTTTGATAAAGGCATATTTGGAAAAGAAATTTTATTGGCTTCTGCAGCTCACAAATATTCTATTCAAGGGAACAAAATATTATGATGGCTTTACTTGAGATCAAATCTTACCAGAAAACCAAAAAAAATATTAACTTATTAAAACAATAATACTGAAAACAAAGACAGCTTTGGGTTTTTTCCCTCAGGACGTTGACATTTTAATGGAGATGATGGACAAGTAGAGAGCAAATTAAAATGTAGTGAGTTGTTAGGTCAGTCCTAACAAGATCTGCCTTTTTTGTGATCAAGAATAATCTCTGAAATTATAATCATGGGAGGGAAGCTGTTAGGAAGTGTGAAAGACTTTGAAATGAGCAAAAGTGATAAATGGATGTCCTTTCTAGTATACTTTCCCAAGTTATGTTTCTTTCATTGGCTTTGAGCTAATTTATAGCTCTCTAAGTTGTGGAAAACTGATAGTAATGCAAGTGATTATTGTCCATAAAATATAAATATTTTTTTTCGGGTGCCTTATTTGTCTTGGGGCTCTTCACTAGTTTTGTAACTATTTGTAAACTCATTTCAGTATTCCTGACTACCTCTATATGCATGCATGCATACTCAGTCATGTTCAACACTTTGTGAGCCCAGGGACTGTAGCCTGCCAGGCTCCTCTGTCCATGGGATTTCCTAGGCAAGAATACTGGAGTGAGTTGCCATTTCCTTCTCCNTTCAGTATTCCTGACTACCTCTATATGCATGCATGCATACTCAGTCATGTTCAACACTTTGTGAGCCCAGGGACTGTAGCCTGCCAGGCTCCTCTGTCCATGGGATTTCCTAGGCAAGAATACTGGAGTGAGTTGCCATTTCCTTCTCCAGGGGATCTTCCTGACCCAGGGATTGAACCTGCGTCTCCTATGGCTACTGCATTGACAGGCGGATTCTTTAACCACTGTGCCACCTGGAAACATAATTCTTCTACCAAATTTTAACTTCTTACTGGTTCTTTCATTCATTCATGACAAAGAAATTCTTTGCAAGGGCCCATTTTACATTTGTATGATGGTCATGATTTTAACTTTTTTTCCCAAAGAAATAGCTTCTAACACTAGGGTACAGTAGTCGCTTAGTACTTCTCTTATACAACCTTTAGTAAAGGCCACATTTGGCATATCATAGGCTTTCTAACAAGACTGACTTTCAGTGACATAATTTTGCAATTATCCAGCCTAATTCCAGTCTACGAAGATTTATTGATCACTTGCTCCATACACACAGAGCAGTGATCAATAAGATATACCTGGGTGCCATAAAGTCCACATGGGTACAATTACAACTCCAGGTCTGACTGTGCTGTGTGTTATGTTATGTATAATAATAGAATCCTGCGCAAAAGGCCTTGAGAGGCTGAATAGGAAGCAATGAATTCCAATGAGGTGGGATGTACTGTGCTAAACTTACATGCCAGTATTTGAGTCTTGTAGGGTAGTAAGTATGGTTTTTACTGATGGAAAGGGCACATATTCTGGAAGTCAGTGGGATATGGAAAGGCATTTTGTCTGGACAGTCCCTCGTGTAGATGGGTGTGGGTTCTGGCAGGGATAACTTAGGGGTAGATAGGAGATGTGAAATTTGGAACAGGACCAAATTATGAAAGGTAAGAATGTCAAGCTTTGGAAATCAGGACTAAGTTCTAGAGCAGTTAAGACCTATGACAGGTTTTTGTGCAGGGAGTGATCTTTATAGAGGGGAGATTGGCTTGTGGCATCATGAAATATCCCGCTGCTAAACTTGGAAAAGATTTGTAATACAACCTGTATGTATGGGTTATTTTCACCCCAGATAGCCTGGGAGGGCACACTAGACAAAACTGTCCTGGGTCATTTTTGCCCACTTCACTCTTTTACCTCTATTCCTGATGCTCTCCACCATTGTGAACTTTATATGCTTGAGATTCTTTTTTTTTTAAGTATTGAACTTGTTACAGTATTGCTTCTCTTTTATGTTTTGGTCTTTTGGCCAGGAGGCTTGCGGGATCTTAGTCCTCAGCCAGGGGTCAGACCTGTACCCCCTGTGTTGGAAGGTGAAGTCAACCACTGGACCACGAGGAAGTCCCACTTCATTGTAGTTTTGATTTGCTTCTCTGGTATTCAGTGATGTTAAGCATTGTTTTGTGTGTTTGCTGGACATCTGTACGTCTTCTTTGGAGAAATGTCTCTTTAGGTCTTGTGCCCATTTTTTGATTGGGTTTATTTTTTGTTGTTGCATGAGCTGTTTGCATCGTTTGCAGATATTTTTCTCCCAGTCTGTAGCTTGATAATATCCTGAGAATATTTGCAGCTGTAGTCATCATAGATATTAACCTGTAATTTTCTTTCTTTCTTTTTTTTTTTTTGGTGATATCTTTGCTGGTTTCAGTATCAGGATAATGGTGACTTCATAGAATGTTTTTGGGAATATTCCCTCCTTCCTGTTCAGTCTTTTGGAAGAGTTTGAGAAGGATCAGAAGTATCGGTATGAGTTCTTCTATGTACATTTGGTGTGTGCATGCGTGCTCAGTCGTGTCTGACTTTTTGTGACCCTACTGACTGTATGTAACCTTTCAGGCCCCTTTCCCCGTTTGATTTCCCAGGCAAGATACTGGAGTGGGATGTCATTTCCTCCTCCAAGTGATCTTTCCAACCCAGGAATTGAACCCACATCTTCTGCATCTCCTGCATTGGCAGGCAGATTCTTTACCATCATTCCAACTGGGAAGCCCCATTTGGTACATTTGATAGAATTCACTTGTGATCCATCTGGTCCTGGACTTTTGTTTCTAGGAAGTTTTTTTATTATTACAAATTCTATTTTACTTCTAGTGATTTATCTCTTCAAAATATTTGCTTTCTTTTTTAAAAAAATCAGAAAATTTCCATGTAGGCATAAATAGATATATCTCCATATTTTTAGTGTTATTACTTCTAGGATGGGGATGCTATAATAATAATAATAATAATAATAATAGAAGTATTATTACATATTTCTAGGACCCTGATGCTTGGAAAGACTGAAGGCAGGAAGAGAAGGGGACGACAGAGGATGAGATGATTGGAAGGCATCACTGACTCAATGGATGAGTTTGAGCAGGTTCCAGGAGTTGGTGATGGACAGGGAGGCAGGCATGCTGCAGTCCATGGGGTTGCAAAGAGTCATACATGACTGAGCAACTGAACTGAGCTGAACTGAGGATGAGGATACCATAGATTTATTAACCATTGCCTTACTGGGAGGCACTTTGTTGTTGTTCAGTCGCTCAGTCATGTGTGACTCTTCATGACACCATGGACTGTAGCACGCCAGGCTTCCTTGTCCATCATCATCTACTGGAGCTTGCTCGAATTCATGTCCATTGAGTCAGTGATGCCATCCAACCATCTCTCCTCTGTTGTCCCCTCCTTGTCCCGCCTTCAATCTTTCCGGCATCAGGGTCTTTTCTAACGAGTCAGCTCTTCTCATCAGATGGCCAAAGTATTGGAGCTTCAGCTTCAGCATCAGTCCTTCTAATGAATATTCAGGATTGATTTCCTTTNCCCCTCCTTGTCCCGCCTTCAATCTTTCCGGCATCAGGGTCTTTTCTAACGAGTCAGCTCTTCTCATCAGATGGCCAAAGTATTGGAGCTTCAGCTTCAGCATCAGTCCTTCTAATGAATATTCAGGATTGATTTCCTTTAGGATTGACTGATTTGATCTCTTGCAGTCCAAGGGACTCACAAGAGTTCTCCAACACCACAGTTCAGAAGCATCAATTCTTCAGCATTCAACCTTCTTTATGGACCAACTCTCACATCCTTACATGAGTACTGGAAAAGCTATAGCTTTGACTAGGTGGTTTGTTGGCAAAGTAATGTCTCTGCATTTTAATACATGGTCTAGGTTTGTCATAGCTTTTCTTCCAAGAAACAAGTGTGTTTTAATTTGATGGCTGTAGTCACCATCTGCTGTGATTTTGGAGCCCAAGAAAATAAAGTCTGTCACTGTTTTAGTTGTTTCCTCATCTATTTGCCATGAAGTGATGGGGTGGGATGCAATGATCTTCATTTTTTGAATGTTGAGTTTTAAGCCAGTTTTTTTCACTCTCTTTCATTTTCATCAAGAGGCTGTTTAATTCTTCTTCCTTTTCTGGTGTAAGAATGGTACTATCTGCGTATCTGTGGTTATTGATATTTCTCTTGGCAATCTTGATTCCAGCTTGTGTTTCATCCAACCTGGCATTTCCCATGATGAACTCTGCATATAAGTTAAATAAGCAGCGTGACAATATATAGCCTTGATGTACTCCTTTCCCTATTTGGAACCAGTCTGTTGTGTGTGTCTGGTTCTAACTATTTCTTCTTGACGTGCACACAGGTTTCTCAGGAGGCAGGTAAGGTGGTCTGGTATTCCCCATCTCTGTAAGAATTTTCTGCAGTTTGTTGTGATCCACACAGTTAAAGGCTTTGTTAAGCATAGTCAATAAAGCAGAAGTAGATATTTTTCTGGAGTTCTTTTGCTCTTTCTGTGATCCAGTGGATGTTGGCCATTTGATCTCTGATTCCTCTGCCTTTTCTAAATTCAGCTTGAACATCTGGTAGTTCTTGGTTCATGTACTGTTGAAGCCTGGCTTGGAGAGTTTTAAGTATTACTTTGCTAGCATGTGAAATGAGTGTAGTTGTGTGGTAGTCTGAACATTCTTTGGCATTAAAGTGAAAGTGAAAGTGAAGTCACTCAGTTGTGTCCGACTCTTTGTGACCCCGTGGACTGTAGCCTACCAAGCTCCTCTGTCCATGGGATTCTCCAGGCAGGAATACTGGAGTGGGTTGCCATTTCCTCCTCCAGGGGATCTTCCCGACCCAGGGATCGAACCCAGGTTTCCCGCACTGGAGGCAGACGCTTTAACCTTTGAGCCACCTATCATTTGCTAGTGCTAACAACATTGCATGTGAGTATCCTTGAATATACAACATTATGCAAAGAAATCCTATATTCATTTTTATAGGATAAACTCATAGAAGTAAAATTGCTCTTGAGAGTGGAAAATAAGGGGTATATGTGCCCATAAAATAGATGGGAAGAATGAAGAGAGATGAGGGATTGAGAAGGCAAGAATTAATCAAAATAGGAAATTAGAGTGAAATATAGGCTGTGATTTAAACTAGGTTTGGAGACTAATGAAGGGGGTTTTGGGAATGGCATGGGATTTGTCCTGAATATTTGAATAGCAGCTTGTTTCATGGGCACAAAGGCTGCTTTCAGAAGCAAATTCTCTGTGGGATATTATATGCCAGGGCCTGGAGACGATGCTGACAGTTCACAGGAAGTTTTGCACGGTGATGGGGGTCCTGAGGACAGTGGCAGCTGGCAGAGTGTGACTTTCCTGGGAAGGAGGACTCACAGCAGGAGCCTTCCCTGGGAGTGTAGAACACTGGCTCAAGGGCGACATTGCAGGAGTCACAGAGGGCGAAATGGCAGCGCCTGCTTTGCAGCAGCTGGGAGGCACCCCTTGTAGCCTTGTGGGAATACTTGGAAAGGAGTGACTTAGAGGAAGAGCTGTATCAGCACAGGCTAACTGAGCTGGTGAGATTTAAGGGAAAAGATGAGCAGCTACATCTTAAGTGCCCACGAATGATGGTCCTCAAACCTTGTTTCTACATTAAAATGACCTAGACCCTGCTTTTAAGAATCCTGATTGCAGAACTTCCCTGGTGGTCCAGGGGTCAAGATGTTGTGCTCCCAATGCAGGGAGCAAGTTTGATCCTTGTCAGGGAACAAGATCCCAAGTGTTGCAACTAAGAGCCCAGTGCAGCCAAATAAATAAATAAAAATAAATATTAAAAAATTCTGATTCCTCGGCTGCTACCCAGACCAATTAAGTCAACCTTTGTTAGTGGAACTTGGCATCAGTATTTTTAAAGCTGTACAGGTGACTCTAGTGGAATTAGAAATTGCTGACAGTGAGTGCCCATCAGTCACAAGGAGTTATAGAAGGTGGACTTTACCAGTAAGGCTCAGACCTGAAATCTGCCCTCAAGTTACGTAGGATTTAGGAAAGATGCTTTCCCTATGCTCTTCCACTACAATTTATTCATTCTGATCTTAGAGACCTTTGCTGACTATTAGCAGATAAGTGTATCTGTTGGTTTTAAATCTACAGTATGTTTACTGTTTTAATGATTAAAACTCCACTGCAAATTGAATAGCTAGCTCCTATTAGCAGGTCTTAGTCAAATGTGCTTTTCCTTGGGTTGACTTTCTTGGACCTGGCTCTTCCTTGCAACCTTGTGGAGATTAAAACATTGGTGTTTTGCACAGGGTGGCTTTGTCTCTGTAAAATTCGTTGTCTGGGGTGGGGGAGCTACCTTATATTCACCTGCAGTTATTTCTTGTAATTAGAGCTGCCTCCACATGTAATAAAACTGTCTTTCCCATGAGACCCTAGAGAATACATTTGAGGGTAAGGATCATTTAATTCTTCCCCAGTAAACTGATCCCTTGTCCAAGTGTTCCAGTCTGTACTGAAAAAGTGCTGTGTGGGGTTAGTCCCTAGACAAGTCTATGTTCTGTCACTTTCCCATTACATATTTCCATAAAGATTTTTCCTTTAAGAAAAATATATCCAGTGGCAGGTAAGGAAGGAGAAAATGAGGGATTGACTTAGGGTGGACTCTTTAGGAAGCACACTGAGTTTATTAAACAGGGTGCTTAATAAGGAGTGACCTTAGGACCAATACTTATTGAAGGGAGGGAAAAAATAAGGAGGTTGAGAATTTGAGCAGCCCTCCAGACCCAGCAATACTGAACCTCTGGGAGCTTTAGGGCTAGAGTGGCCGGAATGGTCAACCTCAGAATGGTCTGGAGTTGTGCATAGAGGGCCAGGCCTTTTCACTTCTGTGTCTGTCAGCCACTGGATATAGGCCACCCCAGGAAGGAGCATGACCTTGGATATGTCAGCTGTGCCACTGGTCAGTCACTAAAAGTGATGGCACTCTCTGCCTGGGGCAGCAAACCCTCCCTTGCAGGGATGTGGGCAGCGTATCTCTAGGTCCAGCAAAAGGGAAAGAAATCTGTGCCTGGGTAGCCAGAGCACAGATTTTTGTATCTTCAGATATCCTCCATGGGTCAGTGCTCTGACCTTGGAGGAGGTGGACTGATAAGGGAGTGTGATGTGTGAGCACGCACACAGACAGGAAGCAGGGGAGGCTGTGTCCAGCCACGCGTGTTCCTCAGCAGGCATGACACTCCTACAAACCCAGAAGTCAGCTGCTGTTGAGGGGTGGGGAGCGGTTGTAACAGGACAGAGAACAGAAACGTAGTACTTTCTGATAACTATTTGGTGTTCATCAAAAATGGAGTGATTGAGGGACTTCTCTTGTGCCCCCCAGAGGTTAACAGTCAACCTTCCAGTGCAGGGGATGTGGGTTTGATCCCTGGTGGAGAAACTAAGATCCCACACATGCCGCAGGGCAACTATTGAGCCCATGAGTGACAAGTGGAGAGCCTGAGTGCTGCAATGAATACCTCACACAACCAAATAAATAAATATTTTAAAAAATACAGTGATTGGGCAACTTTAAATAGAACAGGATACAAGCCAGATGCTCCCTTTAAGTGATTTAACTTCTTGCTCAATGGGCAGGGGCACACTTGGCAGGATTTTCTTTTGGTGTTCCCTAACAAACAATAGCATCTTTTGCAATATGCAAACCATGATTAGGTGAAAAGTAATACATGCCCAGACCCCACAAACCTTCGCTTCTTCACCTTCAGCAACATTGATCCAATCCCAGCTGCCACGGAGGATTTGCAGCCCAGTGGCTGTGTCTGTCGATATAAAAGCCCAAGTCATTTTGCCACTGACACATGTTCCTCGTTCTCCCTTCCAGAGGGAGGGAGGGAGGGAGGTGAGCCAGGAGGACCAGTGGGCCAGGAGGACAGGTGGGTAAGAAAACTGACCATGGAGCAGCCACTGATTTATACTTCCTTTCTGGATCAGGGAATTCATATTGATTAGTTGGATGAATGAGTCTGTCCCTTTGTTTCAAATGATTAGAGTGAGTGTCTGCCCTTGGAATATATCACAGCTCCACTGTGACAGAAGGAATAAGATCCACTGTGTTTTTTGTAAATCTCAGTCCCATACTTATGAAATAACACCTGTTGATGATACTTAACCTGGTTTTGGAGAAATAGGTCTTCCTGGAGTTCTGAAGAATGTGTGTGCCAGTGGGGACATTGAAAAGTGTCAGATTCTCTCCTCAGGCTCTTTCAGTATTTATACTGAATTTGTCATCAAAGTGGTTGATGACATTTGTTAATTCATCTGAATTTGGTTTTCTTCTTGCTATTCTGTTGTGGGATTTCACAATTGATCAGTGCTTATCCAAATAACTTATGCCTGGTTTTCTTATCTGCAAGACTTCATTACCTACTGAGAAAACAAACACCATGGAATGAGCTTCTGTGTTTTAATGGAATATTTGTCTTTTGGCATTTGTAATGAACATGTTTACAAAAATGTGTTTAACACTTTCTGTTTTCCAGGCATTGTCTAGGTGAGGTGACTTGTTTATGTGGAGAATATGATTTGCTATTGGTCTCTTCATTCCATGTAGACTTTTGAAGGAAAAGATAGTCTTTTACAAAATTGTCTTCAGTCCTAAATTGGTAGAAATGAACTGATTTGTGGAGCTCAGGTTTGCCTTCCTGCATTCTTCCCTTGGTACATCCTGGGTTTTCTTTCCAGAGGACCCCAAAACAAGCATTTATCCTTCTTAACCAGGCAGGCCTTCAAACACTGAAGTTAATTTTAATGTTTTCCTCTGATTTTCTCTTACCGTGATAGATAGTTTGTGTTTCCTTCAACCATTTTTTCCTCTCTTTTTAAAAGACATGCTTGGGAGATTCCTTTTTATTTAATTTTAAAAATTTACTTATTTGTTTACTTGTGGCCCTGCTGGGTCTTCGTTGCTGTGCAGGCTTTTCTCTGGCTGTGGCGAGTGGAGGGTGTTCTCTAGTGGCAGCGTGCGGGCTTCTTGCTGGGGAGCATGAGCTCTTGGTGCATGGACTTCAGTAACGGCAGCTCCCGGGCTCTGGAGCACAGGCTTAGTAGTTGTGGGGCATGGGCTTGCCTGCTCCTTGGCATGTGAGGTCTTCCTGGATAAGGGATCGAACCTGTGTCTTCTGCATTGGCAAGCAGATTCTTTACCAGTGAGCCACCAGGGAAGCCCCGAACATTCATGGTTCAGAAGAAGTGCCTGGAACCCTCCCTACTCCATCAGCAGGAGTTTATCACTTCCTTTCTGTGTTCCAGTGAAATTGGGCACCTCAGTGGTAGTATTGATCATGTGATTTGTAATTATCTTAGCTCCCCTTCCAGCAGTGCTCCGAGCCCTTTGTTGCCCAGTGACCTGGAGACATTTCTAATCAATTGGACCTCCCTAGCTCAGGAAATTCATACATAGACAGGATGAGGGAACAAGGGATGTGGCGAAGGAAGAACGAAGAGTAGTTAATGAAAACACTTTGAGGAGGGACCATCATCATTTTTTGCAGTGCTACCTGGAGTCAGCTTCCCTCATACAAAGTTGTCTCTGAGGGAAAAAACTATATACTGCAAACATGATAGTGTCCTATCACAGTTCAGATAATATTTATTTTCTCAATACTTAAGACTCAGCTTTAAGTTATATTCTTAGCAACTCTTCCAGATATGCATGCGATGTCCCTAAATCCCTACAGATGCTCCCAATGCAGACATAAATAATCGTTTGATTCTTCGTAATCATAACTACATATCTTTATGAATTTTATAAACTCAATTCATAGAGCACCCTGTGCTATAACCTGCCTTTGCCCCACAGGATCATTCCATTGCCACTCTGAGTCCAGAGGACCACTTACAAAGGTTTTTCTCCTCTTACTCTTATTATTCACATATAACTCTATCCTGGTCTTGCATTTAACTTTTGATGTAGTGAAAGATTTGTGCTATACAGCATGAATTTTGATTTTTAAATATGTGGCATGTTCTTTTAAAATAACCAGGAGGCTATAAATATATGGATCCCTGCAGTTGCCATCTGATGAATTTCTCGAAAAGTGTGATTGCCAGGCTCCCTGTCTTGTGCTGTTCTTGACATCTTCACCCTATAACGTCCTGCTGGATCATTCTCCTTTCCTTCATCTGCAACGTTATCTTCAGTCATAGCTGGTGACTGTGATCAGTGTGAAGTAAAAACTAGTGCTGAATCTTTAGTGGGTAAAATAAAGCATAAACGGGGTTGAGAAGAAGGTGAAGCAATGAGCAAAATACAGATGAGGGCCACTTGCTGAGCCCTGACAATTAAAGGTATGAGGACTGATGAAGTAAGAATTTATAGAGCTGCCCATTCCCTCAGAGTCCCTGCAGAACTTCTGCAACAGGGAGTTCTGCCCTGAGCAAGTCTCTCTGATGGTGCCTGAAGCCTCCAGTGGGCTTCCCCACATGTCCACATTCTCTCAGACTCTTCCTGCCGCACTTGCAGCAACTGACTTCTCAGACCCTCTTTGCATAGTTGGTACTTTCCCCGAAACCTGTCCATGTTGAAACCCAAGATACCCCCATAGTCTGCCCTAGAAGCTGCTAGTGGGACTTCCTTTGTGGTCCAGTGGTTAAGACTTAGTGCTTTCAATGCGGGGGACCTGGGTTCCATCCCTGGTCAGGGAACTAGGTCCCAAATGCTACAACTGAAAAAGCCTGTGTGCCAAAAGGACCCGGAAAGGCCAAATAAATTAAAAATAACATTCCCTGGTGGCTCAGATGGTAAAGAATCTGCCTGCTCTGCAAGAGACCTGGGTTCAATCCCTGACTCAGGATGATCCCCTGGAGAAGGAAATGGCAATCCACTCCAGTATTCTTGCTTGGAGAATCCCATGGACAGAGGAGCCTGCAGGCTACAGTCCATAGGGTCACAGAGAGTCGGGCCCAACTGAATCACTCTCACTAACTAATGTAAAATTAATGAAAAGGTGTTTTAGAAATGAAGATGGTAGTAATTCTTTGCCTATCTCTTCAGACATCTCCTAGATTGCACCAGCTAATTGCCAGAGTCTTTGAAGTTACTATTACTGTCTGCTATGGTACACTTGGCTTTACTGTTTTTTTCTGGGTCATGAAGAGGCTCTGAGCTAGTCTGTGCAGTGTGGTTACACTGTGACCCCAGTCGTCCTGCGTTTTGGCAGGGTCAAGTCCTGGCATTTGGGGCAGCCCAAGTTTCTTTATCTTTCTGAGACTGCAGTGCATGTTGGCCCACTCAGAGGTGAGCTGTCTTAGGCATGGGGTATATGTGCCTGAATACTTAGAGGGAAAACCACAAGGAACTCTGGTTTTGTACCACCTAATAATATTAACAGGTGAAGTGAATCCAAACTCTTAAGAAATTAAACTGGGGGTGGGGGAGTGGTTCTAGGATGACGGAGGAATAGGACGGGAGACCACTTTCTCCCCGACAAATTCATCAAAAGAACAATTCAACACTGAGTAAANGTTGGGGGCAGGAGGAGAAGGGGACGACCGAGGATGAGATGGCTGAATGGCATCACCAACTCGATGGACGTGAGTCTGAATGAACTCTGGGAGTTGGTGATGGACAGGGAGGCCTGGCATGCTGCAATTCATGGGGTCGCAAAGAGTCGGACACAACTGAGCGACTGAAGTGAACTGAACTGATATATTTATTAATTGAATTTTAAAATGAGTAGAGGATCTGAATAGAGATTTTTCCAAAGGATACACAAAAATGGCCAACAAGTACATGAAAAGGTGCTCAGCATCACTAATCAACAGGGATTTCCCTGATACAAGTCAAAATGACAATGAGATATCTATCACCTCAAGTCTATTAGAATGGCTATCATCAAGAAGACCAGAGATGACAAGTGTTGGCAAGGATATAGAGAAAAGGGAACTACTGTGCACTGTCAGTGGGAATGTATAGGGTATAGTTCCTGTGGAAGCAGTATGGAGGTTTCTCAAAAATCAGAAGATAGAACTACAGCATCATCCAGTAACCCGACTTTTGGGTATATATTCAAAGATAATGAAAACAGAATGTCTAAGAGATATCTGCACTTGCATGTTCATTGCAGCATTATTCACAATAGCCAAAATATGGAAATTACTTGTGTCCAACAGATGAATTTATAAAGAAGATACATACATGGAACGTTATTCAGCTAGGAGGAAGAAGAAAATCCTCCCATTTGCAACAACTTGGATGAAATTGACAGTGTTGTATTAAGTGAAGCATGAAAGACAAAGGAAAGGCACATTTGGCATGGTGTCACTTATATGCAAAATCTAAAAAAAAAAGTTAAATTCATAGAAACAGAGTAGATAAGTGTTTACCAGGGCCTGGGAGGTGGAGGAATAGGGAAAATTTGATAAAAGTACAAACTTTCAGCTATGAAATGAATAAGATAGAAGACCTAATGTAAAACATGGTGACTATGTTGATAATACTATGTTAAATAGTAATTGAAATTGTATTATATAATTGAAATTTGCTGAGAGAGTAGATTTAAATGGTTTAACAACAAAGAAGACAAATATTTGAGATGATGGATGTACTAATTCAGTACATGATGGGAGGCAGGAATGTACAGTAGAGAAAAGAAAGTCTTTTAGATAAGTGGTTGTAGGGGAAAAGGTCAGCTACATGTAAAATAATGAGATTAGAACATTCTTTATCACCACATACAAATATAAACTCAAAATGGATTAAAGACCTAAATGTGAACTATAAAACTCCTGGAAGAAAATATAGGCAGAACATTCTTTGACATAAATTGCAATAATATTTTTTGGACTCTGTTTCCTAGAATAATGGAAATAAAAGCAAAAATAAACAAATGGGACCTAATTAAACTTAAAAGCTTTTGCACNAACTCCTGGAAGAAAATATAGGCAGAACATTCTTTGACATAAATTGCAATAATATTTTTTGGACTCTGTTTCCTAGAATAATGGAAATAAAAGCAAAAATAAACAAATGGGACCTAATTAAACTTAAAAGCTTTTGCACAGCCAAGGAAACGATAAACAAAATGAAAACAGAACCTCCAGAATGGGAGAAAATATTTGCAAATGACTCAACCGACAAGTGCTTAATTTCCAAAATACACAAACAGCTCATAGAACTCAATATCAAAAAAACCAAACAACCCAATCAAAAAATGGGCAGAAGATTTAAACAGACATTTCTCCAAAGGAGATATACAGATGGCCAACAGGCACATGAAAAGATGTCTGGAAAGGATATACAGAAAAGAGAATCTTCCTACACTGTTAGTGGGAATATATTAATAAATTCATGCAGACAACAAGGAGAACAGCATAGAAGTTCCTCCAAAAACTAAAATCAGAGTCACCATGTGATCCAGCAATCCCACTCCTAGGTATATATCCAGGAAATACAAAAATACTAATTTGAAAAGACACATGCATCTTAATGTTCCTCTTGCTGTTGTTCAGTCGCTCAGTTGTGTCCTACTCTGCAACTCCATGGACTGCAGCGCACAAGGCTTTCCTGTCCTTCACCATCTCCTGGAGCTTGCTCAAACTCACATCCATTGAATCAGTGATACCATCCAGCTACCTCATCCTCCGTCTACTCTTCTCCTCCTGCCCTCAATCTTTCCCAGCATCAGGGTCTTTTCCAGTGAGGTGGCTTTTCACATCAGGTGGCCAAAATATCGTAGCTTCAACCTCAGCATCAGCCCTTCCAAAAGGGTTGATTTCCTTTATGACTGACTGGTTTCACATCTTTGCTGTCCAAGGGACTCTCAAGAGTCTGCTCCAGCACCACAGTTCAAAAGCATCAATTCTTCGGGGCTCAGTCTTCTTCATGGTTCAACCCTCACATCTGTACATGAATACTGGAAAAACCATAGCTTTGACTATGCAGACCTTTGTCAGCAAAGTAATGTCTGCTTTTTAATATGATATATTGGTTTGTCATAGTTCTTCTTCCAAGGAACAAGTATCTTTTAATTTCATGGCTGCATCACTGTCCACAGTGATGTTGAAGCCCAAGAAAATAAAGTCCTTCACTGTTTCCATTTTCTCCCCGTGAAATGATGGGACTGGATGTCATGATCTTAGTTTTTTGAATGTTGAGTTTTAAGCCAGTTTTTTTTTTTTTTCCACTCTCCTTTTCCACCTTCATGGAAAGGCTCTTTAGTTTCTCTTCATTTTCTGCCATTAGGATGGTGTCATCTGCATATTTGAGGTTATTGATATTTCTCCCGGCTTGAGTTTCATCCAGCCTGGCATTTCACATGATGTACTCTGCACATAAGTTAAATAAACAGTATGACAATATACAGCCTTGACATACTCCTTTCCCAGTTTTGAACCAGTTCATTGTTCTATGTCCCATCCTAACTGTTGCTCCTTGACCTACATATAAGTTTCTCAGGAGGCAGGTAAGGTGGTCTGATATTCTCATCTCTTCATGAATTTTCCATAGTTTGTTGTGATTCCACACATTAAAGGCTTAATCATAAACAATGAAGTAGAAGGACATGTTTTTCTAGAATTCCTTTGTTTTCTCTATGATCCAACACATGTTGGCAATTTGATCGCTGATTCCTCTGCCTTTTTCAAACCCAGCTGTACATCTGGAAGTTCTTCATTCATGTACTGCTAAAGCCTACCTTGAAGGATTTTGAGCATAACCTTACAGGCATGTGAAATGAACACAACTGTACAACAGTTTGAACATTCTTTGGCACTGTGCTTCTTTGAGATTGGAATGAAAACTGACTGTTTCCAGTCCTATGGCCATTGCTGAGTTTCCAAGTCTGCTGACATATTGAGGGTAGCACTTTAACTTTGGGGATTTGAAATAACTCAGCTGGAATTCCATCACCTCCACTAACTTTGTAGTAATGCTTCCTAGGACCCCGCCCTCCCCNGGGGGGGGGCAACTGTCATTGATCAGTGCAGGTGTGTGTTATATATTTAAAACCTTACTACCTTCTCCCTACGGTTCACAGTCTTACCTTCATGCTTCTGCCAAAGCCTGTAATCTTACTCTTAATAAGCTTACTTGTAATGGCTATCTGGTCAACCTTTGGTGGTAAATGTTGTTGAAAAAAGTCCTACTTTGGGGAAATGTGTTCAGGAGGAACAGGTCTCCCTGCTACCAGCTCTGCTGTACTCTAACCTAAGCTGGATCACATCAGTGACCTTGAGAGTGACATTTCCCCTCTATGGCCTCCATTTCCCCTTCTACATAAAAGGCAAGACAAACTAGAAGTATCCAGTGTGCTTAGCTTTTAGGGGGAAGTGTTTGAGCTCTCTTTCAAAAACAAAAAGCTCACAGAACCTCCCCTAAAAAAATACAATTCCTTGCACACACAGAGGAACATTTTTGCATCCGGTGTCTGGAAGTCCGCAGCCCCCTTGCAGCTCGGCAAGGGAACCCAGGGTCAGAGCATTTTAGACTTGCCGATCTGTAAGTTCCCTCCAGCTCTGACTTTCTGGAATGTTAACCAAAGTGTTACTACGAGAAAACACGTTTCAGTCACCCTCCTCTGAGTCTGCACCCTCCCACGTCTCTCAACTGCCTCTCGGGAATGAAGGAGCTTGGACTTCACTAATGGCCCCAAATACAGCCCCCAGTTTCCTCCAGACCCGACCTCAAGTCAATAAAGGTAGCCCTCACGGAAATGAGGTGGGAAGCAAAAGGAAATCCAGGCAACTCAGCCTAAAAGGAATTTCCTCCTCTCTGCTTCTCCTTCCAATTTAGTCTTTCAAGAGTTTGACAAAGGTGGGGATGGGGGTGGGAAAATGCTAGGAGATTTTTTTTTTATTGAGGCCCAGGGAGGGAGGTGGAGATGGACCACAAAATAGAGAGGTCAGGCACAGGAGGCCGAGGAGGGGACACTGAGGAGTGTCGGCGGGGCCTCCATGCATTCTCTGGGACAAATTGGGCTTTTCCAGCTTGCTGGTTTTCAGAAAGCTATTTACGAAGCTGGGCTAATCCAGCCCAGCTGTGAGACTATAAGTAAACAGAGCCTTTAGTGAGTGGAGGGTCAGAAGCACCACTTTGCTCCCTGCTGCCTGTACTTACAGAGCTTACTTCATCTTTTCTGTAGAGGTGGCGGTGAGATGTCAAGATCAGGCAGGTGAAGCTGAATATGAGTCCAGGACTCATTCCTATCTGGTGTCACTCTCAACCCTGACACGTCTCACCTGGGCATCATATGGTCAATCAGAGCCAAGTCAGGATGTTTGTTCGCATGGTTCTGAGCTGGGTAATCTTGGGTATGCTTCTTCATCTCCCTGAGCCTCAGTTTTCCCCATCTGCAAAATGGCCATGATAGTGCTTAACTTGAAGACTTACTGGTCAGAATCAATGAGGAAATGAATGTAAAAGTGCTGCAGACTGTGCTCATCACAGGTGATCCCTGAGACATGCTGCAAGCAAGCCCCCTTTAGCCACTCTTTGCCCCTTTGTCCTTCTCCCTGCAGTAGAGATTAACATATATGAATTAGGAAAGAGGGACCCGCAAAAGGAGTGTGACTTGGAAAAGACAGCACTACCTTTAAGCTAAAAGCAGTCCCCACCCTAGATACATGGCTCAGCAAATGAAGCATGGACCGGACTGAGTCCCCATTCTCACCCCCTCAGTGGGACACTCTAGTAGAGACCACCACCCACACAGATATATGCAAACAGTGACCACAAAACCCAAGCTGTACTGTCTATTCTTGGGCTGAGTTTCTTTATGTATATATATTAACTCCAATCTTTTATCAAAGTCATTGATCTCCTTTGAAAATGTTTCAATTCAGTCGCTCAGTCATGTCCGACTCTTTGCAACCCCATGAACCTCAGCACGCCAGGCCTCCCTGTCCATACCAACTTCAGTGTTCACTCAAACTCATGTCCACTGAGTTGGTGGTGCCATCCAACCATCTCATCCTCTGTCGTTCCCTTCTCCTCCTGCCTCAATCTTTCCCAGCATCAGGGTCTTTTCAAATGAGTCAGCTCTTCCAATCAGGTGGCCAAAGTATTGGAGTTTCAACTTTAACATCAGTCCTTCCAATGAACACCCAGGACTGATCTCCTTTAGGATGGACTGGTTGGATCTTCTTGCAGTCTCAAGAGTCTTCTCCAACACCACAGTTCAAAAGCATCAATTCTCTGGTGCTCAGCTTTCTTTATAGTCCAACTCTCACATCCATACATGACCATTGGAAAAACCATAAGTGTTAAAACTGGAGAAAGTCATTTTTACCTTAGTATAAATATAACTTTCTGGTTCATTCCTGCCCTAAGAAAGAGACACAAAAAGACAAAGGTAACCAAAACCCCACCTTCCCTGGCCCTCAGGACAGTTGTGTGCTGCCTCTTCCTCCTAAAGCAGCAGCTCCCATCCATTGACACAGGTGGCCCAGCAAACAGAGCCATCCATGTGCTTTCCTGCTGTGCCCATCTAGGTTGACAACTTGGTAATCACTTTTACTGCACTGTTTTGACCAAAGAAAGGCCCAAGGCCATCCCAGATTCAAGGAGTAGGAAATGAACTTCATCCCTTCTTGGCAGGACCTATGAAATCACATTGTAAAGGATCTGGCTGGAGGGGAGCCGTTAATTGGGACCGTCAATGCAATCAGCCTACCAGGAATTGGGACTGTGTCTAATGCTGCTGGAGCCTTTATTTTCCAAAACTAAATTTAGGACTAAAGGGTTGTTTGTCTAACATTTTATATAAAGATCAAACAAATCTCACAATTATTTAATATTTGAAAATCCTCCATATACTCATGCAAAAGATGCTCCAGTGAGGTTAATATTACCTTGGGAACTAGACAAGAGTTTCAATCATGCCATTTTGTTTCAGAACATTAACAGAGAAATATATTTAATACTGTTTGGAAAAATTCTTAATTTCTATAAAACAGGTTTAAATGAATTTAATATTTATTTTTTGAAAGGAGGCTTTACATTTGGGAATTGTGAAAATGTTTATAGATATAACTGCAAGATCATTTTTAAACAAAAATGAATCCTATTTTTAAATGTAGTAAAAAGTTCATTTGATCNAGAAATATATTTAATACTGTTTGGAAAAATTCTTAATTTCTATAAAACAGGTTTAAATGAATTTAATATTTATTTTTTGAAAGGAGGCTTTACATTTGGGAATTGTGAAAATGTTTATAGATATAACTGCAAGATCATTTTTAAACAAAAATGAATCCTATTTTTAAATGTAGTAAAAAGTTCATTTGATCCAGGCATCATCTTAGGTTACATGATTTCCCCAAACATTAATAAAATGCGTTTTGTGCTACCTGAGAATTTATATTCTATAGAGGGGCAGATATGTAATAAATAAAATGCTATATTAAAAAGAAGGACTAAAGGGTTAATAATGTGACATGAGGTTTTCAAATGAGGGTATGTTAGAAACTCTGGGATGTGTGGTCATAATTATACCTCCACATCACCCTAGTGCGGGGATGGCCCTAGTGGTGAAGAACCCGCCTGCCAGGGCAGGAGACGTGGGTCAGGAAGATCCTCTGGAAAAGGGCATGGCAATCCACTCCAGTATTCTTGCCTGGACAGAGGAGCCTGATGGGCTACAGACCACAGGGTCACAAAGAGTAGGACACGACTAAAGTGACTTAGCACACACACAGCCCAGCCCAGTGACCTCCCCTGAACACATGCTCAGTGATTATCTGACCAGTTCACAGCCTGGCATTTCAGAACAGGGATGGAACTCCCATGTACATTTTGGGATCAAAGGCCGGTATGTGTTAGCAGGCCTTGAATTTTATAGGACTTCAGACCTAGAAGCCATTTAAAGTAATATCTTTCACTTTTATAAAGGAATAAATTAAAATCGAGAGATAAAATGACTTGGCCAAGATGATATGATTAGGGAGACTGGTGTTTCTCAAACTAATAGACACATGAATCCCCTGAGTACCTTGTTAAGATGCAGAGTCTGAGCAGCAGGTCTGGAGTGGGGCTCGAGATTTAGCTTTTCTAACAAGAGCCCAAGTGACACTGATGCAGCTGAGTCTAGAACCACAGTTCTGAACATCACAGCTCTAGACCTTGCAGATTCTAGAGACAAGATAGTAGGCAGACACCTGCATTTAGGTCTCTCTTTTTTTGCAGTCACCAATCGTGTTGTTGTTCAGTCACTCAGTCGTGTCCAACTCTTTGCAACCCCGTGGACTGCAGCACACCAGGCTCCCCTGTCCTTCACCATCTCCTGGGGCTAGACCAAACTCATGTCCATGGAGTCGGTGATGCTGCCCAACCATCTCGTCCTCTGTCGTCCGCTTCTCCTCCTGCCTTTGATCTTTCCACACCCATTGTACCAATGAGTAAACTGAAATTCAGAAAGGAGGTATTGGCATTGGATCAACTCCCTGAAATTTTACAGAAGGGGCCCACTTCCCTCCACCTCGAGGCAGCTCACCAAGAGGTGAGCTCAAGGAGCTATGGGCCGCTGTGAATCTCTGGTTCCTCAAGCTGAGCATGGCCTTCCTTAAGGGACCACACGGGACTCATGGTGCTGGCCCGAGGGTCTCTGAGTCCCCAGGGCTGAGATTGTCCTGTCTAGTTAGTGATTTAGGAGCTTGGCAGCCTCTCTTGTTCTATTATGTGGCCTCTGAACATTCTGTCCAAACCCCTTTTGGCATGCCACGTGTTTTCAAAATGAAAGGGGAAGGGAAAAAATGAACATTGCCCTTGCTCATGTGCCTAATTTAAAAGCATCTAGAAGCTTTTTTCACAAGTGGGGGGAGGGAAGGCAGGAATCACCGTCATCTGAAATAAAGGAAGTACCTAATCAAGGGTCCAAGAGAGAAATGGAGACATAAGTTTCAAGGGCTGACATTTTAATGGACAGACCTTGGTCTTGGTTTGCCTTTCCCATCCCCTTTCAGCTTAGAAACTACTGCCTTTTTGGAAGCTCTTGTGCTGATAGGAAATTGCTTTTTCCTAAAGGAGGATCTGAACCTTCCTTGCCCTCCTAGGATCCTGCACTTTCACATCAGTTCAGTACCCCCCACAGACATTTATTGAGGGCCTACTATGTGTTGGGTGCTATGCAACAGAGATTTAGTGATCAGGGAAATCCCCGTGCTATACATTCATCCATTCATTCAGCAGCTGACTGTTGTTGGGCATCAGACCAGCTCTGGGAATAAGAAGGGAGGAAGACAGCCACGGTTTGGCTACACCTAGTCTAACCAGAGACACAGTCAGTAAGTAATCCCTATTGACAGATTGCACTAAGTAATTACTTGTTGTGACAAGGAACCACAAGAAAGCATGATGCTGGGAAGACAAAGAGGAAAGAGGTCCTGCTCAGATCCATCCTTCCATTCTGCTCCCTGGTCCCTCTCTTAGGGACCTGTCTTGGGTCCTCCCTGGAGACACTGTCTAGGGGAAGTGTGGAGGGGAAGGCAGGTGCTCCCAGTCCTTGGGCTGGGCCCTCCACCTGACCCCAACCCTCACTCCTCAAACACTTACACACACCCCTACTGTCTTCCAGACGCCAGCTACAAGTGTTCTTTCCCAAATGCAAACCTAATGGTGTCATTCCCCTACAAAAATTCTTTCCTGGCCTTCCCATCATTTGCAGGATTAAGTCCAAAGCTCTCAGAAGAGTTTACAAGGGTTTTCACAGTTTGGCCCCAATTCACTTTTCAGCCAGTGACCCCGCCTTCCCCATCATTCATCCTTCTTTCTTACCAGAAGGAACATCCTGGGACTTCCCAGGACCACTCAGAGTGAAGGGGGCCCTTTCTAAAATAATATTTTATTATGGAAATGTTCAAACATACACTGAGGCAGAGAAATTAAAATCATGAACCTTTTTGTACCATCACCCAGCTTCAAGACATTCTCAGTCTTGTCCTCTACATGCCCACCCCACATTGGATTATTTTAAAGCAAATCTAAGACTATATATTTTTTTAATCTGAAAATACTTCAGCATGTATTTCTGAAAGATGAGGACAGGGGTTCTTTTTTGAGATTCCACGTTTGTTTTTTAAATTGCAAAATAGGACAACCAAATTTGTAGTACAGTTTTAATTTGTACAAACAAATTGGGTTTGTACATTTGACAAACCAAAGCTTTTAAAACATAGACACACACAGGAAAATGACTGTATTATATCCTTATTTTGGAGAGAGCATTAAAGAGCCCAAATTTGAGGTCCTTGAATGTGAAACCCTGCTCTCCCAGGATCACCCTGTACTGACCTTCTACCCCTGTGGCTGGCTCTGTATTTTCTGAGTCCTCTAGGAACTTTCACTCCTTTGTGCATTTTCCCTTGTGGATTCTTGAGCATGGTAAGTCCTTTCCTCTGCTTGCTCAGTTGCTTCAGTCATGTCTGAATCTTTATAACCCTATGGACCATGGCCCACTAGGCTCCTCTGTCCATCGGATTCTCCAGGGAAGAATACCGGAGTAGGTTGCTGTGCCCCCCTCCAGGAGATCTTCCCAATCCAGGGATCAAACCCACATCTCTTCCATCTCTCTGTATTCACAGGTGAGTTCTTTACCACTAGTGCCACCTAGGAAGACCAGCAGTAACAGCACCAGCATTTATGAGCTTCCCTGGTGGCTCAGAGCTTAAAGTGTCTGCCTCCAATGCAAGAGACTCGGGTTTGATCCCTGGGTCAGGTAGATCCTCTGGAGATGGAAATGGTAACCCACTCCAGTGTCCTTGCCTGGAGAAACCCAGGGACAGAGAAGCCTGGTAGGCTACAGTCCATGGGGTCACAAAGAGTCGGACATGACTGAGTGACTTGACTTTCCCTTTCCCTTTTCAGCACTCTGCTTTTCTCTATTCATTCAGAAAGTTCAGTCAACAGATCCTGAACACTTGCTATGTGCTGGGTAAACCATGATCAAAATAAATATCCGCCTTGCCCTCATGGAACTCAAATGAGTAAATGTGGAAGTCAATGTATATGAGCAATGACAGCCTTAGCTTTCCTAGTAGGATTGTGAAACCCTCACCTCAAAGCTTCCTATCTGAATTTCAGGCTCCAAAGTTAGCCATGAGGACTTGGAAAGTTAAGGTGGTTTTCAGAAGGAAAGAGGCAGTGGTCTTATAAGGGGGAGGGAGCACCAGAGGTCACTTTCTCTCTTGCTCTGCTCGTGGGTTCCCAGTACCAGTATTTCTTGATACTTCCTTGTTTGGCCTAGACATGTTTCCCTCTTAGCCTTTTTCTTTATCAACTTGTTGCTGGGATGACAAATTTAGTAAGAATGTGCCAGAAGCAGAGATCCTGCTAGCTCCAATAGGTGGACTAACAATCTGGCTTGGACCCTCTGCTTGCAAGGGCTGAAGAAACAGTGGGGAATGAGACAGATAAGGTCTGACACACACAGGAGGCAAGTACCTGCAAGCCAGTATCAGTTTGCCAGTAAAAAACCTTCTTCCTTCCCAAGTATTATAAATTCATAAGATGCCCAAATATATAATTTTTTAAGGTCAATACTTTTGGCATTGCCAAAATATTATCCTTGTTTATTGAAACTTGTTAAGACTTTCATTTGCCTTCATGGTTTGCAGTCATGCAAACCATGTACTGGATGTACACATCTAGCCCCTTCCAAGGTGTGCTTAAAATTAAAAAGCTTCATACAATGGATTATTATTGTTGTTCAGTCACTAAGTCGTGTCCAGCTCTTTGTGACCCCATGACTTGCAGCACGCTAGGCTTCCCTGTCCTTCCCTGTCTCCTGGAGTTCACTCAGACTTGTGTCCATTGAGTCGATGATGCCATCCAAACATCTCATCCTCTATTGCTGTCCTTCTCCTCTTGCCTTCAATCTTTCCTAGCATCAGGGTCTTTTCCAATGAGTCGGCTCTTTGAATTAGGTAGCCAGGTTTTAGAGTTGCAGCTTCAGGATCACTTTCCAGTGATTTATTCAGGGGCAATTTCCTTTAGGATTGATGGATTTGATCTCCTTGCAGTCCAAGGGACTCTGAAGAGTCTCCTCCAACACCACATTTCGAAAGCATCAATTCTACGGCACTCACCCTTCTTTATGGTCCAATTCTCTCGTCTATACATGACTACTGGAAAAACCACGGTTCACATTATCCCCAGAGAATTTCTGGCCAAGATCCAGCTATATGTAGCATGTGATTTACATACAAACTCAAATCTTCACAGTAACCTTCGTTGCTGATGTAACTATTCCCATTTACAGAAAATGAACCTGGGAACTGAGTTGCCCAAGAGTGCTCTGATAGGAAGTGACACAACAGTATTTAATCTGCTGTGTCTGGCTTCAAAGCCTGTGCTCACTCTTAACTCCTCATTCTACAGCATTCCATGAATAGCGCTTCCCTGAACCAGACAGAGGAAATGGCATGTCCCTTTGCTTATAGCCCCAAGTAAGAAAGTTCTACGGAACACCAATGATTGCCTTTAACCAAAATATCACATTTATCTTGAATCTTAAGACATTACACTGTGAAGATAAACTGAAGCAAAGAAATGCATATGCTGAAGGAGTGCAGTTATTATTTAGCTATTTTCTTAAGTGACTAAAACAAAAACATTACTTTCCCATGTTAGAGATCATCTGATTATAAAGAGAGCTTTTTCTCACTGAGGGATGGAGCTGCAACAAGATTGTGAATAGAAATTAATGACAATGGAAAACCTAAGGAACTTAAAATCACATAGCTATGTCTGTCCATTCAGGGTGGTCTTCATCACCTTGGTCATTCAGACCCTTCCCAGAGCCACAGTTTTTCTGGGATGCTGTCCGAATTGTGAACAAACCCGGGAATCCTCATGGGAGGAGAGCTGGCCACCCAAGCCTGTTCAGTACCATTAACCTCACCGGGGTGAAAACAAGAAAAGTGTATTCACAGACAAATATTGCCATCCTATCGGTGTGTTTATTTTTGACTATTCCGTTTCTCAGGGAAACAGGAAATGTAAGAAAAAGGAATGTTTGTGTTTTCGTAGGGCAGGTTTAATTTAATTTTTCTAAAAATGCTACCAGTATTTTTCCAAGACACTCTAAAAGTAGGAGGAGGTGATGCAGAGAGTTCAGAGGTGGGGTTCTAAGGGCAGAGAGCATTAAGCTGGGCTATGAGGCCACAGACCTAATTTAGCCAATGTTTTCTGGGCCCCTCCTATATGCCAGACCTGGTCGAGGGCAGATACAAAAAGAGGGAAGGCAAGTGGGACCTGCCTCTGACACCTGGGTGAGTAGTGGGACCTTTGACTGAGATCAGGATACAGGAAAAGGAGAGAGCATTTCCGATGGGACATTTATGAGGTTGCTTGGAAACCTCATGGGTTTCCTTGGTTGGGTTGGAGGTGCCTGTGAGACCATCTGGGGCTGGGTTTTTGAGGCAAGTCGGTAACTCAACAGAGGCCTGAAGGTTCAGGGATGAGCAGTAGCAGACACAGACCTGAAACTTCTTACAGAGGTAACAGACTAGTGAGGGAATCAGATGATTGTTCAGCAGCCTCATAGGTGAATTTAAAATGGCCAAGTGCTAAGGAAGAGAAAGAGTTAAACGGGCTGTTAGGCAAGAAGGTGAGTGCCAGCTTCTTGAGGAAGCAGCAGTGGAGCCGTGATGTGTGGATAGGAGGAGCAGGGAGAGTGTTCCAGGCAATGAGAACAGCACGTGTAAAGGCCCTGTGGCCAGAAGGAACACAGTCAGGATCGGGTCAGAAAGAAAGCGAGGAAGAGGTGATGGGGGAGCGTGGGGGANGGAGGTATTCTGAGTCATGATGACACATCTGGCCTGGTTCTCCACACTGTGAATTGATCTATCTTTATCCCATATATGGTGTCTGTTTGGCTTCTCTGGTTTCCTTCCTATTGTAATTTTCAGAGAGCACGTCATTGAGAAATGGAAAACTCAAAACCCATTATTCACCATAGAAAGATGGAGCCCCTATTCTGTGCCAGGCACTGGTCTAGATGCTAGGGATAGGAGGATTCACAAAACAGAGAACTACCCTACTTTTATGGAGCCTTAGTTCTAACGGGAAAGACAAACAATATGCAAGCTGCCATTGGAAAAAAATAAGGCAGGGCTGGTGACGGTGGGGGCTGGAGCTGTTGTTTTAGATGTGCCCCTTCACACACACACACACACACACACACACACTTCCCTTTCCTTGTGCACACAGGTGCCACTTCAGTCCTCCGCCCCAATGGTACCAGGGAGAAGACTTTAGTAAGCGCTGACCTTGCCTGGAAGCGCCTTGTCATTCGAGCCTAAATTAGGGAGACTTCCCTGAACTGAGCACATGCACAGTACACTATTTGCAGATCTCTCTATTCGTGGAGATCTCTAGAAATAAGACCCCAGGAATAGAAAGTGTTTCTGGTATGGCAAAACAGCCCAGAGGAGAAAAACACACGTGTGTCTACACGTTCTGGATGCTCTAAGGGTACAAGGAGTAAGGAGCTTCAGGGAAAAGGAGAGAAAAAAAATTAAGAGGTCATTTAAAGGAAAACATTAGAAAAATTTTTAGCTGAAAAAAAATANGAGAAAAACACACGTGTGTCTACACGTTCTGGATGCTCTAAGGGTACAAGGAGTAAGGAGCTTCAGGGAAATGGAGAGAAAAAAAAATTAAGAGGTCATTTAAAGGAAAACATTAGAAAAATTTTTAGCTGAAAAAAAATATAGAAACTCTGTTCACGTGAATTACTTTTCTAACTGTTTTCAACTATGTAAAGATGAAGCAATGGGGGTGTAGCCACACTGATTACATTTGTTTTATTTAAATCAAAATTTATATCACACGTGATGACATCCATTGTTGGCTCCTTAGTTAATTTGTTATTTTTATGAATGAAACAAATCTCTAATGTTAGAGTCAACTCACAAGTCACTTTTCTATAATATTGGAATAAGTTATATTGGAATCAGCCTATTCTGCCTTAGTTTGAATGCTAGAATTTGATGCCGTGTTCTGAAGTCAGTGACTCTGGACTGGGGATTTCTTCTTTTCCAGAAACCTACAGGAGACTTGTCTTGTTTGAAAAGGATAGTGGTGGCTGCTGAGTGTTAGGCTATTCTTTTCACGGTGGTACTAAACACTTTACGACTCTTTGTCACCCTAAATATTCTAAGTGAAAATTTAAAAGGAGCTAATTGACAGTCGATATCCTATGCCAGTTGCAGGAATAAAAGGGTGGCAAGGTCCTTCTGTGATGCTTAAAACAAATCCAACAATTAGGCACATATGCATGTGTGTGTACACACACAGACACACACACACACACTTTGCTCAAAGTCTCCTCTTTCTGCCCTTGATACAAAGCCTAGAAATGTCTTTCTCTGTGCCTTGCACTCCTCTTTTCTACAAAGTGCAAACTTTCCGATGTCCCTGGCTCACTTCAGAAATGCTTGTCTTGGGCTTCCCTGGTGACTCAGGGGTAAAGAAGCCACCTGCCGAAGCAGGAGACACAAGTTTGATCACTGGTGGAGGAAGATCCCATATACTTTGGAGCAGCTAATACTGAGCACCACAATATTGAGCTTGTGCTCTAGAGCCCAAGGGCCTCAACATGGAGCCCACAAGCTGCAGTGACTGAAGACCATGCCCCCAGAGCCCATGCTCGGAAGCAGGGGAAGCCATTGCAATGAGAAGCGCATGTACCGCAACTAGAGGGTAGCCCTGCTCGCTGCAGCCAGAGAAAAAGCTTGTGCAGCAACAAAGATCCAGCATGGCCAAGTAAATAAAATTATTTTTAAATTTTATTTTTAAATTATTTTAATAATTTAAAAATTATTTAAAATTTTAAATTAAATTATTTAAAAAAATTTTTTTTAAGCACTGAAATTCAACCTTAAAAAAATGCTTGTCTTTACCTCTCCTTTTATGGAGAATAACTTTAGGACTTTATAAAGACCAAAGCCCACAGATTCAGGGCACGGTGGAAGTCCAGTGTCTCCACGATTGTGTGTTCAACACCCAGTCAGCGGAGAGGAAACTCTAAGGATGAGGTCCTAGTTTCAGAGAAAGATAGACATTGATCATAGGCTTGTTTTCTGAAAACTGGCCAGAAAACTTCACAAATTCTTATTATGAACAGCTGGTAAATGCATCCCAACGACTCAGAAACATTTGGCAAATGGTTAATGGGATAATTAGTCGTAAATCTTGAAGTTGTCACAAACAAACCAAATTTGCAAATGTTCGGCATGCAAGACCATTATATTTTTAAAGTACTTTTTCTTAAAGACTAGACTGGATTTTCAAAGTGCTCACAATTCAGGAAAAGCTAAAACCAACAAAACTGCTTNCGACAGCCAGATATAATGCCTCCTGAGCGAATCCTGGAAGCAGCAAATGTCACATTTGTAATGAACAGTTTTCTAGTAGGGGCTTCCCTCATGGTCCAGGGGCTAAGAGTCTGTGCTCACAATGCAGAGGGGCCCAGTTGGGCACTAGATCCCACAGGCCTCAACTAAAGACACCGCATGCCTCTGCTAGACCTGGTGCAGCCAAATAAATAAATATTCTAGAAAAGTGTTTTCTAGTAGCCTCATTATATTCTTAAAAATGAAGTCAATGTTAATAATATATTTTATCTTATCTGTGCTTAGTCACCCAGTCATGTCCAATTGTTTGGGACCCAGTGGAATGTAGCCCACCAGGCTCCTCTGTCCATGGGATTTTCCAGGCAAGAATAACTGGAGTGGGGTGCCATTTTCCTCCTCCAGGGGATCTTCCCCACTGAGGGACTGAACCCACGTCTGCTTGTCTCCTGCACTGCAGGCAGATTCTTTACCTGTTGAGCCATAACTAAGTTATTATAATTCCCCACATAATAATATACAAATTATCAATGAGATGTATTATAGTCTCAACCTCAGTACTTTTGAAATTTTGAATCAGATGGTTCTGTGGGGGGTGGGGGGAAGGGGGGTTGCCTGTGCATGGCAGAATGTTTAGCAGTATCCCTGGCCTCTAGATGTCGGTAGCCTCCTTGTGACAACCAACAATGTCTCCATACACTGTCCAAAGTCCTCTGGGAGGCAAAGTTGTTTCTGCTTGGAGTCATTTGTCTAGAGAAACGAGGGCATACATATTGGTACAAACAGATCATGTGTGGAATCTGACAGGAGGGCTAACTTGACAAGGGCCAGATGGCAGGGTCATTTCATCCTGAGACAGCCAACTCAGAAGGCAGCCTGGTAAGGTCAGGAAATAGGCTGTGTACAGGGGACTTTGCTAACAAAGCAAAGTTGCTGGATTTTGCTGTACAGTCAAAGCTATGGTTCTTCCAGTAGTCATGTTTGGATGTGACAGTTGGACCATAAAGAAGGCTGAGTGCCAAAGAATTGATGTTTTTGAACTGTGGTGCTGGAGAGTCCCTTTTACTACAAGGAGATCAAACCAGTCAATCCTAAAGAAAATCAACCCTGAATATTCATTGGAAGGACAGATGCTGAAGCTGAAGCTCCAGTACTTTGGCCACCTGAAGTGGCCGACTCATTAGAAAAGACCTTGATGCTGGGAAAGATTGATGGCAGGAAGAGAAGGGGACAACAGAGGATGAGACAGTTAGATATCATCACCGACTCAATGGACGTGAGTTTGACGAAACTCTGGGAGATAGTGAAGGACAGGGAAGCCTGGTGTGCTGCAGTCCATGGGGTCGCAAAGGGTCCGAAAAGAGTTTGCGACTGAACAACAACAAGAGGACTTCACAAATACGCTAATATGTTGAGACTAGTAGGAGCCAGAACTCTTGCTGGTAGAGTTGGAAAGAGAAGGCTTCAACAAATCCTATGTGTTGCACTGGAGTTGGAGGTATTACTAAAGTTTTCTGGTAACTTGGTAACTGTTGTTTCGCTGGTAAAGAGGGTTGTGGTAGTGACTTCATAAAGTGAAGTTGCTCAGTCGTGTCCAACTCTTTGTGACCCCATGGATACTAGGCTCCTTCCTCCATGGGATTTTCTAGGCAAGAATACTGGAGCAGGTTTCCATTGGTGGCTCGGGAGGGTAAAGCGTCTGCCTGGAGTGTGAGACCTGGGTTCGATCCCTGGGTTGGGAAGATGCCCACTCCAGTATCCTGGCCTGTATAGTTGATGGGGTCGCAAAGAGCCGAATACGACTGAGCGACTTTCACTTTCACGTTATGATCTCAGTCCTTGCATCTCCTTATATTTAGAAGAGCACTAAATCCCTTCATAGTGACATCAGATCCTCACTACTAGCAGAAGACTTCATCAAAGCAAGTCTTAAGTGGTATATTTTCCTGCCTGCCATCAGCATCTTTTCTAGTTCTATCAGTTTTCTGTATTTCTTAAGTCTATATAACGAACTTTTTGCTTTTTGCCGTGTCCGTCCGTCTCAAGGAGAGGCGCTGCCGCCCTTAGGCTCGTAAGCAAGGGATGGACGTGTGGAACCGCTCCAGCCTCTAGGTCAGGAGGAACAAGCAGACTCAGCACCGAACCCAATAGGCCGAAGGCCCGCAACGCCTTCAGTTAAGACGGGCTCATTCACCCCAAGACTGCGAGCGCGGAGCCGCCGCTGACTGCAAAGGGGTCGGGTGGTGATGGAGCGGAGTTCCGGCCCGCGAAAGCAAGCCCCTTTCTACGTGCGGACCACCAGCCCCACGACCGCCCGGGCCATCCACCCGCAGCCGCCCGCACTTGATCCGAAAGAACAGGTACCACCGGAGTTGCGCGCGGCCGCCATCCNCGGAGTTCCGGCCCGCGAAAGCAAGCCCCTTTCTACGTGCGGACCACCAGCCCCACGACCGCCCGGGCCATCCACCCGCAGCCGCCCGCACTTGATCCGAAAGAACAGGTTCCACCGGAGTTGCGCGCGGCCGCCATCCGCAGAGCGAGCGCGCGCCATCCCGCGCAGCCCGCAGCCTGTGACGGTGGAGAAGCAGACCCGCCCCACCCACAGCCCCTCCCCGGAGCAATGCCATTATCGCCGACTCTCCTGAAGAAGCAGAGAAAGAGGGAGGGGAGAGGGAGAAGGAAGAAGAAAAAAGAGTAAATGCTAAGTTCATTCCTTTAATTGTTCATTTTAACCTTCAGTTATTCAAGAGATCTGCTTTGATCCCTGGGTCGGGAAGATCCCCTGAAGGAGGGCATGGCAACCCACTCCGGTGTTCTTGCCTGGAAAATCCCATGGACAGAGGAGTCTGGAGGGCTACAGTCCATGGGGTCGCACAGAGTCGGACAGGCCTGAGGGACTAACACTTAAACTTATTTATGGCAAATTACCTTAAAATTTTCTCTTTTAAAAATAGCGTTAATATTGATTCACAAATTTTGACATATTTAATATTTTATAATCACTTATAGGGCTTCCTTGGTTCCAAATAGGAAAAGGAGTATGTCAAGGCTGTATACTGTCACCCTGCTTATTTAACTTATGTGCAGAGTACATCATGAGAAACGCTGGGCTGGAAGAAGCATAAGCTGGAATCAACATTGCCAGGAGAAATATCAATAACCTCAGATATGCAGATGACACCACNCGGCACACAGGCCGAACCTCGGCACAGGGCAACCATGGCACAGAGCCTGGACATCGGCCTAGGTCAAATGCAGCACACAGCCCGGACATCAGCACAGAACAACCACGGAACACAGCTTGGACATCTACAGAAGGCTACTTGGCTCACAGGCTGGATCTCAGCACAGGGTGACAATGGCACACAGCACGGATTTCGGCAGATGACGACCACGGCACACAGCCCAGACCTTGGCACAGGGTGACCACGGCACACAGCCCGGATCTCCATTCAGGGCGAACCTGGCACACAGCACGGACCTTGGGAGATGACCACCATGGCCGACAACCCGGACCTCGGAGGAGAGCGAACGGGGTGCAGAGCCGGGAACTCGTCCCTAGCCAACCGCGGAACACATCCGGACCACAGCGCAGAGCGACAGCGGCACACAGCCTGGACCTTGGTGCAGGGCGACCATGGCAGACAGCCCGAATTTCAATAAAGGGTGATCGTGGCATGCAGCCTGGAAATCTGTGAAGGGCGACTGCGGCACACAGCCCCGAACTATGTGCAGGGTGAACACGGCACACATCCCGGAACTCGTCACTAGCCGAGCGCGGAATACAGCCCGGACCTCGGCACAGGGCAACCGTGCCAGACAGCCCGAATATCAGCGAAGGGCGACCTCAGCACACAGCCCGGAACTCGTCTCTAGCCAACCACGGCACACAGCCCGGACATCAGCAGAAAGCTACCGAAGCACACAGCCTGGATCTCGGCACAGGGCGACAGTGGCACACAGCACGGACTTCTACAGAAGGCTACCGCGGCACACAGCCCGGATCACGGCACAGGCGACAATGGCACACAGCACGGATTTCACAGATGATGACCATGGCACACAGCCCAGACCTAGGCACAGGGCTACCGCGGCACACAGCCCAAACCTCAGTGAAGGGCGACCATGGCACACAACCTGAACATCAGTGAAGGGCGCCCATGGCACACAGTCCAGAACTCGTCGCTAGCCAACCGAAGAACAATCCCAGACCTCGGCGCAGGGTGACCACGGCACAAAGGACGGACCTAGGCTCAGGGCGACCACGGCACACAGGCCGGACCTCAGCACAGGGCGACCACGGCACATGGCCCGGATCTCCATTCAGGGCGACCCTGGTACACAGCACGTACCTCGGGAGATGGCAACCATGGCAGACAACCCGGACCTCGGTGGAGGGTGACCGTGGCACGCAGCCCGGACCTCGGCAGAGGGCGACCACGGCACACAGACCGGACATCTGCAGAAGGCAACTGTGGCACACAGTCCGGACATCTGCAGAAAGCTACCATGGCACACATCCCGGAACTCGGCACAGGGCGACAGTGGCACACAGCATGGACCTCGGCGCGGAGTGACCTCGGGACCGAGTTTGGAACTCATCGAAAGCCAAGGGTGGAACACACCCCGACCTTGGCCCAGGGCGACCCTGGCACACAGCACAGACTTTGGCAGATGGCGACCACAGCACACAGCCTGGACCTCGATGCAGGGTGACTGCGGCACACAGCCNTCATCGAAAGCCAAGGGTGGAACACACCCCGACCTTGGCCCAGGGCGACCCTGGCACACAGCACAGACTTTGGCAGATGGCGACCACAGCACACAGCCTGGACCTCGATGCAGGGTGACTGCGGCACACAGCCAAGACCTAGGTGCAAGGTGACCGTGTCACACTGCCCAGACCTCGGCGCAGGGCGACCACGCCACACAGCCCAAAATGCAATGCAGGGCGGCCACAGCACACAGCATGGACCTCAGTGAAGGGTGACCGTGGCACACAGCCCAGACATCGGTGCAGGGTGACCATGTCACACAGGCCGGACCTCAGTGCAGGGCGACTGANCACTGGAGCGGATTGCCATTTCCTTCTCCAGTGCATGAAAGTGAAAGGGAAGTCGCTCAGTCGTGTCCAACTCCTCGCGACCCCATGGACTGTAGCCCACCAGGCTCCTCTGTCCATGGGATTTTCCAGGCAAGAGTACTGGAGTGGGGTGCCATTGCCTTCTCCGCCTGCTCCCAACTCCCTAAAGGAGGACTCCTTTTGCGGTTCGGACATGCGCACCTTTCTAAATATGGCTGCGCCCACTGTGAAGTTTTGTACCTCGCACGTACCAGCGGCAAAGCGAAGGCGTACATGTTTGAGTTTAGTGCGCCTTACTAGGAGGACACCAGTATTCCGCCGAGATAGACTAGAGCATGCTCACTGCCCTTTGCAACGCTAGCGATTGGCGTCACAATCGCTACAAGTTTTGTAGGGCAGGGAAATTGGTTGTACGGCTGGCCTTACAAAATGGCGGGCCCCGTATATATCAGCTAATAGGGTGCCGCCATATTCTTGTGATAGTGTCTTTGTTTAAAAGACGCGAAAGCTAAACGGAATTTTCGTTGGTGGAAGGACGCCCCGGGGTGACGGGGTGACGGTTGTCAGCCTGCAGACTTGGGGGCTATAATGAATAAACTTGACCTGCGAGGTGGAACAGCCGGGCTTGTGACTGAAGAAAGTGATGGACTGTGCCTATTGCTACCCACCCAGCGGTGCGTGAAGAATCAGTTAAGGGGTCTCAGTTTCGCTATCTGGGAGCAGAATCAGTTTGAGCTTTGTGGAGATATGAGCTTTGAGGAAAGGAAGGCCTGTGGGGAGTCTTTAGGAGAAACAAGCCCTTGTTGGGGAGGGGATGCATTCCGTTAATGAGGGAACAGAATGGTCAGAAATAAGGCAGCCCTGGGGGTCAGGGTATTGCAGTAGCGTGGACACAGATTTGGGGTGGCTTGGGGTTAGCATTTATGGGAGAGGTCAATGACTTTGCGGTCTTGGAGGCAAACCAGTGTTTGGCATAGTTTAGAGGGGTAGTCAGCGATTGGGATGCACTTAGGTCAGTGATTTGGGGCATCCTTCAGGGAAATGTTATTGATTGGGGGTGAATGACATGAGGTGTTAGAGGAAGTCAGAAATTGGGGTTTGAGAGTGTGTCAGAGCCTGAAAACGTCTTCTGGAGGAAGATCAGTTCTTAGGACAGCCTTAGAGGGATGTCAGCGATTGGAGCTTTCCTGGAGGAAGGTCAGTGACTGGGGAATCTTTGGGCATAAGTCAGTGATTGAGACGTCTTTTGGGAGGTTCTCTAATGGAAGTGTCCGAAATGGCAGTTTCGTGATTCAGACATCCTTGGCTGGCAGTTCAGTGTTTTTGATGTTCTTGGCCTGGGCGAATATTTGGATGTACTTAGTGAGGGGTTCAGTGTTTGGAATATCCTTGTAGGGAGGTTAGTGCTTCGGGCAACTGTTTCTTGTCTTTGAGTCCCCAGTGGTCACTGAGAGTCATGGGGATCTATGTGTTTGAGTTTGGATAAACGAATGATAATCTGTTAGAAGTCATGAACTATGAAATAGCCATGTGGTCCATATTTTGGGTATGATGTTGTTAGGCATTGATACATAAGAAATTTATGGGAGTTGGAACTTGAGAGATCTCTGCATTTTAGAGGACTTTGGTGTTTTAAAGCCCATTGACTTCTCATAGACTACATTACTGCCTTTGTAAAAACCTGCTTTCCTCTGTCCTCTAAATCACCTCCTCCTCTCGCTGTCTTCACAGTGCTTTGTAATGACCAAGATTTACATAAAATATTAGGTTAAAAGCTTATTCTGAAGGATGTGGTATCTGCCCCTCTAATTTTCAAAATTATTGCATATTTCTCTGGGATCCTTCCTTTTTTCGTCCTTCTGATGCATGAAAGGACTTTCCTACATCCAAAATCTTGGTAACCAGAAATACACATTGTTAAAATTTTGATACATTTCCTTTTCCAATTTTTGTCTATGATTCATTTTATTACAAAAATGTGATAACAGTGCATAATAGCCTATAACTTGCCTTTTTAAAGAAACTTCAAAACCTTCAAAAAAAGAAAATTAACCTTATATGGTAAAATTGTTCCAGATTACTGACTTTTGGTACAAAGTCTTATTGATAGCTGCGTGGTATTCTACAATGTGAATCTCCTTGCAGTGTTGACCGAAGTTATATTCTTTGCACTAATTTGGATAGACATGACTGAAATATTCACATAGGTCTGGACATTGCTTGTTAAGTTTATGCCTAGATCTTATCTATGTTTGCTGCCATTGCAAACAGCTTCTTTTTCTTTTGAAACTTCAGTTATTTTTATTTTATAGGTATAAAAGTAATCAACTTTTTTTCTCTTCCATAGCCTTACTGAGAAGGCAATGGCACCCCACTCCAGTACTCTTGCCTGGCAAATCCCATGGACAGAGGAGCCTGGTAGGCTGCAGTCCATGGAGTCGCGAAGAGTTGGACATGACTAAGTGACTTCCCNATTGGTAGGACTGATGTTGAAGCTGAAACTCCAGTACTTTGGCCACCTGATGTGAAGAGCTGACTCATTTAAATGACCCTGATGCTGGGAAAGATTTGAAGGCGAGAGGAGAAGGGGATGACAGAGGATGAGAAGGTTGGATGGCATCACTGACTCAATTGACATGGGTTTGGGTGGATTCCAGGATTTGGTGATGGACAGGGAGGCCTGGCATGCTGTGGTTCATGGGCTTGCAAAGAATCGGACATGAGTGAGCAATTGAACTGACTGTCTTATTGTACCAGTGTTAATTTCTGGTTTTGATCATTCCAGAATGGTGATAAAAGATGTCAGCATCAGGAGAAACTATAAAAAATGCATGAGAATCTTTCATGCTTTTGTGACCTATAGCTTTAGAAGCAGTTTAAAATAAAAGGGTTTTAAATGTCAGTGATCTCAAATTGATCTGTAGATTCAGTGGAGACTAATTATAATCCCAGGAAAATTGTTTGTAGGAATTAATAAGCTGATTCTAAATTTTACATGAAGTACAAAGGACTTATAATAGCCAAAGCAATCCTGAAAAAAAGGAGGGCTGAGGCTTTACACCTTTTGATTTTCAAGGCTTACTGTAAGGCAACAATAACCAAGATAACACACCACTCGTAATGTTAGACAAATAGACAATGGAGCAACAGAGAGAGTTCAGAGATAGGTCCACAGTTTTGGTTAATTGCTTTTTTGATAAAGGCAATAAATCCAAATCAGAAGAAATACAGCTGATCCTTATGCAAAGGTTAATCCACACATGACTTACAGATGACCCTCCATATCCAATGTTGATACACATCTGTGGATTCAACCAACTACAGATCCTGCAGTAATGTAGTATTTACTACAGAAAAATATCTATGTATAAGTGGAGTGAGTCAGTGCAGTTCCAACTCATGCTATACAACCTTTAACTGGTATATTTTTAGCAAATGGTGCTGAAAATATTTGACTACTGATCCTAAAACAACAACAATCCAAACCCCTACCTTACAATACACAAAATTAATTTGAGATGGACAAAGATCTAAGCATAAAAGCCAAAACCATAAAGCTTTTAAAGCAAAATGTCAGAGGAGATCTTCATGACTTACAAGTAGGTATAGATTTCTTAGGTAGCAAAAAGTCAGAATCTTAAAATAATTGATGAGACTGGGCACATTCAGGATGTCTATAAAAGAAATAATTGATAATTTAAACTTTACCAAAATAAAAAAAAATCCTTTTTATTAAAAGACAGCATTGATAAAATCAACAATCCACAGACTATAAGGAAATAATCACAAAATATATATCTGACAAGCAATATTACATAGGAAAAGAGCTTCTACAAGACAAAAGAGACAAACAAGCCAATGATAAATGGGCAAAACATTTGAGCATTTATACCAATTCAGCAATCAGCACTTCAAAAAATGCTGTACTTCATTATTAACCAAGGAACTGCAAACTATACCTTGGGAAAATACCAATACACACCCACCAAAAATGGCTAAAATTGACAACTCCAAATATAGTGAGGATATAGAGAAATTGAAACTCTCATATGAATAACAAGACCAACAATTATTTTGGGGAAAAAATCTGGCAGTTTCTCAAAATTTAAACTGACCCATTCCTAATGACCAATACTTCAACTCCCAGACATTTACTCTAGAGAAATGAAAACAGTAACAGAAATCCTTTATAAGAATACTCATAGCAGCCTTATTCATAATAGTCAAAAATTGCAAAGAACTCAGGTTGCTCATCAATAGGAGAATGAGTGAACTAAAAATATTCAGGCAATGAAATATTCCTCAAGCAGCCAAAAAGAGCAACAATAGTGACATGCACATAAGACAGATGAATCTCAAAAAATTATGATGAGTCAAGGAAAACTTACACACATGAGCATATCTTGAGTGAGACCAACTATATGAAATTTTAGAACTGAAAAAGCTACTCCAAAGAGGAAAAAGTTAGAACAGTGGTTTCCTCTGTGAGTTTAAGAGCAGGAATTGGAAAGGCACATGAGGAACTTCTTAGAGAGATGGTAATGTTATAATTTTGATAACAATTCGGTTACATGCATACATGTGTTCTCAGTTGCTGAGTTGTGTCCAACTCTCTGCAACCCCACAGACTGTAACCCACGAGGCTCCTCTCTGTCCATAGGATTTCCCAGGCAAGAATATTGAAGTGGGTTGCCATTTCCTCCTCCAGGGGATCTTCTCAACTCATGGATCGAATCTTCAACTCTTGTGGCTATGGCATTGGCAGGTGGATCCTTTACCACTAGCACCCCTTGGAAAGCCCTTAGATTACATAGATATATTCATTTATCAAAATTAAGAATATTCATACTTAAGATTTATGTATTCTCTTGCATGTAACAAAAAAAGTAAACAAACAATTATTGTTGTTGAGTTACTCAGTTGCTGACTTCGTGACCCCATGGACTGCAGCATGAAAGGCTTCCCTGTCCTTCACCATCTCCTGGAGCTTGCTCAGACTCATGTGCAATGGAGTCAATAACATGGCCATTGAGTCAGTGATGCCATCCAATCATCTTGTACTCTGTAGTCCCCTTCTCCTTCTGCCTTCATACTTTACCAGTATCAGGGTCTTTTTTAATGAGTTGACTTTTCGNGGAGCTTGCTCAGACTCATGTGCAATGGAGTCAATAACATGGCCATTGAGTCAGTGATGCCATCCAATCATCTTGTACTCTGTAGTCCCCTTCTCCTTCTGCCTTCATACTTTACCAGTATCAGGGTCTTTTTTAATGAGTTGACTTTTCGCATCAGGTGGCCAAAGTATTGGAGCTTCAGCTTTTGCATCAGTCCTTCCAATGAATATTCAGGGTTGATTTCTTTTAGGATTGACCGGTTTGATCTCCTTGGGTCTTTTAATTTCATGGCTTCAGTCACTGTCCATAGTGATTGTGGAGCCCAAGAAAATAAATTCTGTCACTTGTCACTATTTGCCATGAAGTGATGGGACCAGATTCCATGATTTTAGTATTTTGAACGTTGAGTTTTAAGGCATCTTTTTCACTCTACTCTTTCACTTTCATCAAGAGGCTCTTTAGTTCTTCTTTGCTTTCTGCCGTAAGGCTGGTATCATCTGCATATCTGATGATATTGATATTTCTCCCGGCAATCTTGATTCCAGCTTGTGCTTCAGCCAACCCAGCATTTTGCATGATGTTCACTGCATATAAGGTAATAAGTAGGGTGACAATATACAGCCTTGATGTACTCCTTTCCCAATTTTGAAACAGCCCATTGTTCCATGTCCAGTTCTGACTGTTTCTTCTTGACCTGCATACAGGTTTCTCAGGAGGCAGGTAATTATATGCATAAAGAAATATGTAGGAAGAACTGAACTGACATCTGCAATTTAACTTGAGATGCATCAAAAATAGGATGGATAACTGATGATTGAGAATGTGATAAAATAAGTATAGTAATGTCATTCTGCATCTAGGAGATTAGTATACTGATGTTTACTGTGAAGCCCCTTTCAACTTTGCTACATGTTTAAAATTTTTCTCTAAAAATTTGGAGATTTGCATAAGTCAATTATCTGCATTTGACTGGTTTCAGTAACTGGTGTCTCAAAAATCACACACCAATATTGTAAGCGAAAATGTTCTGAGAAACAATTTAAAGTTCTTTTTTTTTTTTTTTANTCGACATGAATCCATCACAGGTGTACACAAGCTCCCAATCCTGAATCCCCCTCTTATTTTTAAAACTAGGGAAAAATTGGTAGAAAAGTGCTCACTAAACGCTGAGAGTCAACCTCACTACTCCCTCTGATTCAGTCCTTTCAGTATCTGTGGAATCTGTTCTTCCTACCTCCCTTGTTTGCTCTTCAGTTCAGACCTCTTTCCTGGGCAATTGCAATAGCACGAACTTTTCCCCCTGCCTCTGGGTCCCCTGCCCATTCTTACACTGTGGCAGAAAAGCTTTTGCAAAGTACAAACACGATCATGGCTCTTTCCTACCAAAAAGTACTTCCCCGCAGAGTCAAGGTCAGACTCTGCTGTCTGTGTTGTAAAGCCCTCTCAGGTGTGGCTTCTTGTACCGGATCTTGTGCTGCTCCCTCCTCGGGTAGCACAGCTCTTTCTTATGCAACACCCTGGGCTCACAGGGCCCTTCCTCTGTCTAGAGCACCCTTTTCCCCTGGTGGTCGGGGGTAAGATTCCCCTCAGTTACCCGCTCCTCTGTGGTGCTCTCCCAGTGTTCTCCATTCCTTTCTGCCAGCCCTTGGCTTTACACTTCCTTCTGTCTATTATTACAAATAACATACAGCGTTGTAATTGTTTTTTAAGTGAAGTTTATTTTCTTTTTCCTAGCAAGGAGACCTGAATAAAATGAAACAACTAGCCATTTGAATATGACTTATACAAAAAAGTAATAGAAAGAAGGAAAAAAAAAAACACCCTAGATCTCACCATTGAAAAATCTTTCCTTTTAATCTTTTTTNAGTTTATTTTCTTTTTCCTAGCAAGGAGACCTGAATAAAATGAAACAACTAGCCATTTGAATATGACTTATACAAAAAAGTAATAGAAAGAAGAAAAAAAAAAACACCCTAGATCTCACCATTGAAAAATCTTTCCTTTTAATCTTTTTTCCAAGGCTTATTTTAAAAATATAGTTGGAAACATATTGATACAATATAAATGCTGGGTCTTGCTTCTTCCTGTAATATTATAACATAATGACTCTTGATATTTAAAAATGTTTCATGTATTTTTATGGAAAACCCCATTTCCATGCTATTTCTTAGCATCTTAACTTCCTGACCTGTTCAGTTCAGTTCAGTTCAGTTGCTCAGTCCTGTCTGACTTTTTGCCACCCCATGAATCGCAGCATGCCAGGCCTCCCTGTCTATCACCAACTCCCGGAGTTCACTCAAACTCACATCCATAGAGTCAGTGATGCCATCCAGCCATCTCGTCCTCTGTTGTCCCCTTCTCCTCCTGCCCCCAATCCCTCCCAGCATCAGAGTCTTTTCCAATGAGTACTCTTCGCATGAGGTGGCCAAAGTACTGGAGTTTCAGCTTCAGCATCATTCCTTCCAAAGAAATCCTAGGGCTGATCTCCTTCAAAATGGACTGGTTGGATCTCCTTGCAGTCCAAGGGACTCTCAAGAGTCTTCTCCAACACCACACTTCAAAAGCATCAATTCTTCGGCACTCAGCTTTCTTCACAGTCCAACTCTCACATCCGTACATGACCACAGGAAAAACCATAGCCTTGACTAGATGGACCTTAGTCAGCAAAGTAATGTCTCTGCTTTTGAATATGCTATCTAGGCAGGTTTTATCTAACATGTTGCCTTTCCATAGATGTATTATTAGATTTACTGTTTTTCATTGATTTATATAAGATTTTTCTATATAAAAAATGTAAACCATTTTCAATTTAAAAGTATCATTTAAGACTGAATTAGAGCAAAAAAAAAAAAAAAAGACTGAATTAGGCTGAAAGGAACAGAAAAGCAGGTGTATTTTTTTGGCTCCTCAGCATTATTGACAAATAGAATAACATACATTTAAAATAGAATAGCATACATTTAAAGTGTGCCATATGATGATTTGATATATGATATGTTATTGGAGAAGGAAATTGCAACCCACTCCAGTGTTCTTGCCTGGAGCACCTCAGGGGCGGGGGAGCCTGGTGGGCTGCCGTCTATGGGGTTGCACAGAGTCGGACACGACTGAAGTGACTTAGCAGCATATGATACATTGTGAAATCATTACCACAGCTAACTTAACACTTCCATCGTCTCACATCGTGACTCTTTTTGATGAGAACACTGAAGACCTACTCTCTTAGAAAATTTCAAGTATATATAAATGTTTTAGTTTTCCATTATTGCTGCAATAAATTATTACAAACTTAGTTGCTTGAACAATGCAAGTGTTTTCTCTTATAGTTATGGAGGTCACAGGTCGGAAATGGGTCTCCCTGGGCTACAGTCGAGGTGCTAGCAGGACTTGTTCCCTTCTTGAGGCCCTAGCATAGCGAGCATGCTCAGTCATGCCTAACTCTTTGCAACCCCAATGACAGTAGCACACCAGCCTCCTCTGCCAATGGGATTGTCCAAGCAAGAATACTGGAGTGGGTTGTCCCCCCGTCTTCCAGGGGATTATCCAGACCCAGGGAGTGAACTCACATCCCCAGCGTCTCCTACATTGCATGCTGATTCTTCACTGCTGAACCACCAGGAGGCCCTACGGGAGAGGATTTTTTTCCTGTCTTGTCCAGCTTCTAGAGCCTGCCCATTTTCCTTGGCTGAGACCTTTTCCTCTATCTTCAAAGCCAGTGATGGCAGGTTCAGCCATTCTCATGTAGTATAACTCCCATTTCTGCCTCCATCATCACACCTCCTGCTCTGGCTCTGATCTCTTGTCTGCTTTTAAAGACACTTGTGATTACATTGGGCCCACCTGTGTAATCCAGAATACTCTCCCTGTTTTAAGGTTAGCAGAATTGCAACCTTCATTCCATCTGTACCCTCAATTCCTCTTTGTCATGTAACATAACAGAACCACTGTTCCAAAGGATTAGAATATGAACATCTTTTGGGGGCTAGTGTTACATGCCACTCAGGTATATAGATGAGTTAGATGTTGCCTGTCTTATGAAAAAATAAATCTAAGGGTATCAGTCCAGGACTGGTATGACAACTAATCGTACCATTTGGTATTCCGTCTCTTCTCATCTTTCTGCTACGTCATCCTTAGTGTATGGACTTTTGACAATGGACTTATTGCCTCATGGTTGCCAGATGGCTGCTGAACCTCTGGGCATTTCTTCTCTGCTCCANAGAGGATGTGATGGCTGGATGGCATCAGTGACTCGATGGACATGAATCTGAGTGAACTTCGGGAGTTGGTGATGGACAAGGAGGCCTGGCATGCTGCTGCGATTCATGGGGTCGCAAAGAGTCGGACACACTGAGCGACTGAACTGAACTGAACTGAAGCAACTTAGCACACACACATATATACACACATCTATACTGTTCCTCTGGATTTTAGCCTTTTAAAAATTTAGTTTAAAAAAATTGCTTTATAGTGACCCTTCTCTAAATGTAGATTTAGTTTTGAATACAGTTTTAGCACAATTACATAATTTAATGAAAATAGCTTTGTTGCTTGTGTTTCTTTCTTGTAAAATAGACCATCAGGTAGTATATGGTACTTTTTTTCTCCTTAAACTATCATGTTAACCTACCGCCACATACAAATAAAAACTCATACAACTCAGAAAAATATTGTGCTCCCAGTTATAGTTTGTCACAGGAGTGAATTTCTGTAATCCCCCAGGTCGTGGCTTCCTGGGATGAAACAGTTCCAGTGAGGGGAGGAACTGAAGGTGCCAGAGCAGCCTGGCGTCCTTCACCAGAGACGCTGTGCTGGAGCTGCAGGGAGGCGGCCAGAACCAACCACAGAGCAGACACGAGAGATGCTGGCTGAACCTAGGGCTCCAGAAAACGCCTGTGAGTAGTATTCTGCATGTTTATTTTATTTTCGGCTTTCTAGTGGATTTTAGGAGGTTAAATAATACATATATTAGAGAAACTGTTTATTCAGTATTTATGAAGGTTACTCTATACCAGACACAGCATGGAAAGATGAATGTCTGAATTCAGAAAAAAGTACTGAGACAAAAGATCAACTTCACAGTAAGGTTTATAAATTTATAAAATTTATTATTTTTATAATATATAAATTTTACTAATAAATTTATAAAGAATTTATAAGTCATATGTTTATATAAATTGTTTGAAGTGAGAACAGAGATTATAGCCTGTGAGGCTCTAAATGTTTAGTAAAATTGAGCACATGGGAGTCCTGTGCACCAGTCCTGGCAGTTCAGTGGTTAAGACTATGCTTCCACTGCAGGGGGCATGGGTTTGATCCCTGGTTGGTAAACTAACATCCCACCATGCCTCACAGTGTGCCAAAATAAATAAATAAAGAGTACAAACTTGTCTCTGGTATCCCGTTTTTCCACTTATCTATTGTTGCCTTGTTAGTCACCCCAAAATCTGGTGGTAAACATTTATAATCCTCATGGATTCAGTGGGTATAAATATTCTGTCCACACAGTTTTTGTGTGACACTGAATTCTAGGATGAATCTTCAAGTGTTTACGTGTGTCCCATTAGTTATGATTGTTTCCAGAGAGCTTATGTAGGAGCAACACATTACAAATTTTGAAAAAAAAAAAAAAGCATCAGCCTAGTAGGCTGCAGTCCATGGGGTGTCTAAGAGTCAGACACGACTGAGCAACTTCACTTTCACTTTTCACCTTCATGCACTGGAGAAGGAAACGGCAACCCACTCCAGTGTTCTTGCCTGGAGAATCCCAAGGACGGCAGAGCCTGGTGGGCTGCCATCTATGGGGTCACACAGAGTCAGACACGACTAAAGTGACTTAGTAGCAGCAGCAGGAGTTTTTTTGGATACATACTTTTGTTCTACAATGAGTGAGAATTTCTTAAACATTACAAATGATGACACAAATATACTAGCTTACAGATATGTACAATGTACTACTTTATGTTTCAAAAATGCAGGAAGGTGTATATATATATATATATATATATATATTTTTTTAGATCTAATGAACAATTTAGTGGACCCTATGGGCCCTATGGCAATGGCGTGTATCTTTTCAGTTTTCAAAGACCATCCTCAGTTTCAGTGATTTGCTATAAGAGCTCAACAGTACTCAGCAAAGCATTTATTCTCATGGTTATGATTTATTACAACAAAAGGATACAGATTAAAATCAGCAACAGAGAATGGTGCATAAGGCCAGGTCTAGAAGACACCAGGCAGAAGCTTCCTGTTGTCTCAATGAAGTCACATGGATTTTGTTTCCTTTCCCCAACAATGATTTGTAAGAACACATCTCGTGTGTGCGCTCAGTTGCTTCAGTTGTGTCCGACTCTTTGCGACCCTATGAACTGTAGCCCACCAGACTCTGTCCATGGGATTTACCAGGCAAGAATACTGGAGTGGGCTGTGCCCTCCTCCAGAGGATCTTCCTGACTTGGGGATCGAACCCACGTCTCTTATATCTCCTTCATTGGCAGGCAGGTTCTTTGGTTCTTTACCACTAGCGCCACCTGAGAAGTCCAACAACACATCTCCGGTAGTGCTAATTAGTGTCTAGGCTTTTTATTTGCAGTGGGTCACAGAGGGAAGGCTGACTACATCAATGGCTGACATTGGTATCCAGCCCGTGGACAACTTCAGAAGTCAAGCAACTTCCAGAAGTCAAGTTGCTACAATGTGGCCCAAGACCTCTAATATAAATCACATTGATAATATTAGTGAAGCTTAAGATATTCTCAGTGTCAAAGTTTCATATAGTCCAGATGTTTATAGAGTTAAACCCATATGTCCCCCCATCAGTCCTTTTTCTTTACCTGCAAGATAAATAATCCAAAAATTTTAAGTATATTCTTCTGACTTCCTGTGTCAGTACTCACATATGTAAATGTGTATTTGCATGAATTTGAGTTGAGGGCCCATGACTCAAACTCAGTGATTCTCTAGAAGACCTCACAGGACTCAAAAGAGCAATGTGTTATATTTCTCTCTATGTAAGCTAGTGTGTTCCTTCAGGGTAAAACAAAATCTTACTTATAAAGGAATGCTTAATACATTGTCATAGGTGCATACACATAGGCTGTAGGTGGTTTCCAGATTAAAGATTAAGGATGTTCTCTGTTCTATTCCTCTTTTGTGAATGGATGAACATGTGAGTCTTAGAATGATTGAATAGAAGCACAGGCAGAAGACACCAGGCAGAAGCTTCTCAATGAAGTCATATGGATTTTGTTTCCTTTTCCCAACAATGATTTGTAAGAACCCATCTCCTGTGTGTACTCAGTTGCTTCAGTTTTAAATTTTAAAAAATTGGCTTTTCCTACAAAGTAAAATGCAAAACTTATTACACAGAAAACAGTCAAATAGCTCATCATGGAAAAACTTACAGGAAAACTTCTGAGACATTCCTATTTATCTTCATAGTAGTAATCAATAATAATTCCTTTTGAATGAATAGGAATGTTCTATTACAGGGCTCGGTGTCATTCAAGGATGTGGCTGTGGTTTTCACCTGGGAGGAGTGGCAGCTACTGGACCCTCTTCAGAAGAACTTGTATCAAGATGTGATGCTGGAAATTTTTATCAACTTAGTATCAGTGGCTAAGAAGAGCATTCTGGGTACTGTAGGCAGTAGACTGTCTTTTCTTTCTCAGGGATAGAAGGGGTGGAGTCTTACAACTGCTTTACTTTTCTAGACTTGAGTTTCATACATCATAGATTTTAGTACCTTCTGGCCTCTTACTTTTCTTCTCCCACTCGTCCTTTACTTGGCCAAGTTGGAATTTGTTCAACCCCTTAAATATAACCTTATTCTACAGAGCACTTGTATTTGGGTCTGTGGGTCGTCTGTAATTCCCCTTGAGTAGGGTATGATGTTACCAAAGCACATGCATTCTACCAGTTGCAACAAGCACCATGGATAACAGGAAAATATCCAGAGTCACACTCATTCCGGTGAGTGAAAAACCAGCGCCATGGGATAAAAGGAAGTATCAATCTTTGCTGGCCAGAAAGAGGGAGGCACCTCAGAAATATCTGGAGAAATCTTCCTGAAATTTTTAAGCTCTCAATATGAGCCAGGACAGCTGACCTGAGTTCCCACCTAACATGAACATTGACTCCTTTTCTCTTTTTCTTGGCCATGCAGCATGGCTTGTGGAATCCTAGTTCCCTGACCACCAGGGATCCAACTTGGGCCCTTGGCAGTGAAAGTGCTGTGACTTCACATTTTAATCTCTCCATGTTAGGTCTCCTGCATTGGCAGGTAGATTCTTCACCACTGAGCCATCTGGGAAACCTGTATTAGGTCTCTTTTGCCTGGTTTAAAAAACACACACACACACACATTTCTTTATTTTCAATATTCTGATCAGATCCCTCTCTAGTCCATCTTGGAACTTGCTCTCCTAATTAATCTTTCTCTCTGTTATCCTCAGTGTACTTGCCTTCTCCTTGTCTCCATCTCCTTAATCCATGTTTATATTAATAGCTCTCTTTTCTTATATATTCAAGCATACATAAATTGTCCATTCTTCTCATTCTGTGTATCTCTCATGCCTCTTGTGCGTGCATGCTAAGTTGCTTCAGTCGTGTCTGACTCTTTGTGACCCCGTAGACTGTAGCCTGCCAGGCCCCTCTGTCCATGGGATTCTCCAGGCAAGAATACTGAAGTTGGTTGCCATGCCCTTCTCCAGGGGATATCCCGGACCCAAGGACTGAACCTGCATCTGCTGCATTGGCAGGCGAGTTCTTTACCACTATCGTCACCTGGGAAGATGCTTGTAGTTTATTCCTTTTTTCTTTTCCCAACTTTAAATCTCCTTTTACTTATAAAAGTCACAGACTTTAGGTTTATACTCACAGTCTCCCTTCCTCTTTTCTCTTTGGCCTTTGCTGAGATCCTCTTCCTTCTGTTACATGGTCATTGTGGATTCATTGGTCTGTTTCTAGAAGACACCTGGCAAGTTGATAATTACAGAGACTGGCACAAAGTAAACCATGGCAACCTGGAAACTGTGGAGAGTCACCACAGAGACAATGCATTTGGAAAAGTATCTTCTCTGAGCTTAAACCTTGAAGTTTCTTTAGCACAAGTATCTCATACACCTGACATACTTGGGAAATACTTGAAACCTAATCTAGAGTGTATTACTCAGAATAAAAGCTACACAAGAAATGAAGTGGGATTTAATCAATGTGACAAGTTATTTCTTTATACTAAGCATGAGAAAATTCTTAATAGACAAAAATACAACAAATATAGTGAGCACGTTAAAGCTTTCAGCTGCAAGTCACAGCTTATTAAATACTGGAAAACTCAAATGGCAGAGAGACACTACAGCTGCACTGACTGTGGGAAAGCCTTTTCCCAGAAGTCAGACCTCATTAAGCATCAGAGAACACATCAGAGAGAAACCCTACGGGTGCAGTAGGTGTCAGAAAGCCTTCAGCCAGAAGTCCCATCTCATTTTACACCAGAAAACCCACACAGGAGAGAAGCCCTATGAGTGCAACGAATGCAGGAGAGCTTTTACTGATAAGTCATGCCTTAATAAGCACCAGAGAACTCACACAGGAGAGAAATGGTTTGAGTGCTGCGTGTGTTAGAAAGGCTTCAGTGATGAGTCACAAGTCACATTACATCGAAGAACACATACAGGAGAGAAGTCCTACAGATGTGAGGAATGTCAGAAAAGCTTCAGCAATAAGTCACAGCTCATTATTCATCAGAGTTCTCACACGGGAGAGAAACGCTATGGTTGCCATGAATGCACAAAGACATTTCCCCTTAAGTTTTTAGCCTCATTTTACATAAAAAAATACATACAGGGGAAAAACCTTATGGATGCAGTCAATGTGGGAAAGCCTTCATCCAGAGATCTGAGCTCATCAGACATCAAAGAACTCACACAGGAAAGAAACCTTATAATTGCAGTGAATGTGGAAAAGGCTTTAGTGTAAAGTCACTGCTCAACACTCACTGGAGAACTCGTGCAGGAGAGAAGCCCTATGGATGCAATGAATGTGGAAAAACATTCTCCATCAAATTTAGTCTCATCCTACACCAAAGAACTCATACAGGTGAGAAATCCTATGAATGCCATCAGTGTCAGAAAGCTTTCACCCAAAAGTCACATCTCACTATTCATCAGAGGTCTCACACAGGAGAAAAACCCTGCAAGTGCAGTGAATGCCACAAAGCCTTCAGCCGGAAGTCGCATCTCCTTACTCATCAGAGAATTCACTCTGGAGAGAAGCCTTATCAATGCCACAAATGTGGGAAAACTTTCTCCCACAAGTTTAGCCTTATCATTCATCAGAGAATCCATACAGGAGAGAAACCCTACGGATGCAGTGAACGTGGGAAAACTTTCCCTATGAAGTTTAGCCTTGTTTTACATCAGAAAACACATATGGGAGAAAAACCCCACAAATGCCATGAATGTCAAATCTGCCCAGATGTCACATCTTATTATACCTCAAAGAACTCACACAGGTGAGAAACGTTACAGATGCAGTGAGTGTTGGAAAACTTTCTCCCACAAATTTAGCCTCATTTTACATCAGAAAACTCATCAAGAAAAGTCATGAGGAAAGTTAATATCCAAAAGTTGTCACTGAAAGGAAATAGCTCATTACACTCCAGAGTTTACATAGGAGTGAAACCTTAAGACTGAAGCAGATCCGGACACTTTCCTGATTCATACCATGTTACTTTTTTCTGACAACGGTACTACATAGAATGCTAGACAGGAGGAAATACCTTTCCTGATAAATGTCGATTGAATGTAGGCTCAGTTCAGTTGCTCAGTCATGTCCGACTCTTTGCGACCCCATGAATCACAGCACGCCAGGCCTCCCTGTCCATCACCAACTCCCGAAGTTCACCCAGACTAATGTCCATCGAGTCAGTGATGCCATCTAGCCATCTCATCCTCCGTCGTCCCCTTCTCCTCCTGCCCCCAATCCCTCCCAGCATCAAAGTCTTTTCCAGTGAGTCAACTCTTCGCATGAGGTGGCCAAAGTACTGGAGTTTCAGCTTTAGCATCATTCCTTCCAAAGAAATCCCAGGGCTGATCTCCTTCAGAATGGACTGGTTGGATCTCCTTGCAGTCCAAGGGACTCTCAAGAGTCTTCTCCAACACCACAGTTCAAAATCATCAATTCTTCAGCGCTCAGCCTTCTTCCCAGTCCAACTCTCACATCCATGCATGACCACAGGAAACACCATAGCCTTGACTAGATGGATCTTAGTCGACAAAGTAATGTCTCTGCTTTATTACTATCTATAAATTACTATCCTCATAACCACCCTATGAGGAAGGTAGTAATCCTATCGGTATCCAGATGAGGACAGATGAGGAAACTGAGACACCGGGAGTGGAGGCAGAGTTGGGGTTCAACCCCAGGCAGTCTGGTTCTGGCTTCTAAGTTCTGATAGATAAAGGATGTTGCCATGGTCACAGTTTACTAAGCCCAGACACAGGTATCCTAACACTGCCCCCTTGCCCAGGGTACTAAAAGTAGCCTGGAGTGATGAGGTGCAGGGCTGAGGTGACCCAGCAGATGGCCTGTGTACTCTAAAGGGTCAAAGAGACAGCTCCCAACGCACTGTCTGCAGCAGCATCTTGCACACCCCAGCGTCTTGCACACCCCAGCGTCTCGCACATCCCAACGTCTTGCACACCCCCGCATCTTGCACATCCTGGCTCTACCAGCGCTGCTGCTGTCTTCAGCTCCCAGCGACCTGGACTCCATGTCTTCTCTTGGACTGACTCTCTCAGTGAGATTTCCCAGCACTGTCTGCTTTTTTAAGTGGAATTAGATAGTCATCTGACACAGTCACAGAAAGAAAGGACTAGAAAATGAGCAAACAGGGAAACGGAACCCAGGGCAACGCTTAAGACATAGAGAGCTCCCCCAGCACCTGGGTGAGGACCAGGGAGCAAAGTCGGTTTGTGTTTCCTGCTCAGTAGAAACCAAGTCAAGTGGGAGCAGGAGAGGCTTCACCCTGCGGGGTATTCAGGGAAGGAATGTTCAAGGCCCTGCCAGGCTGTAAGGGGAAGAAGGGAGAGGGACCCCTGCTCTGTCCTCCTGCCCACCCTACCTCTCAACTCCACCGTCCAACAAATACCCCTCTCCCTGGACGACCACTGCCTCCTTTACTCTCTGCTTCTCTCCAACAAAATGGGCCCAGAACGCAGTTCCATCCATTCTTTACCCATTAGTGAAAATTATAAACACCGTACTCTGCTTCTCAGAGCCTCTGGCATGAGGTTACTCTCTCTATAAGCACGATAAACACTGCGGGTCCTCATTAGTCATAGATTCTGCATTTATGAGTTTACCTACTTACTAAAAATGTGTTCATCACCCTGAAATCAATTCTCTCAGCCTTTTCAGTGGCCATTCACAGACACGTGCAAAGCGGTGAATAATTTGCATGTTCCTTCCCAATTGAGGTCAGCTCTGCCTTCTTGATTCAGCCTGTAAACAAGTATCCTCTTCTTGATGTTTGTGGCACTTGTGTTTAGTGCCACACTTTTGCATTTTTGTACTTCTTGTTGGTGATTTCATTGTTCAAAATGGCTCCCCAGCATAGGGCTGGAATGCTGTGTTCCTAATCCCAAGCAGGCTGTGATGTTTCTTATAGGAAAAAAAAAAGAAAGCATGGGTTAGGTACGCTTTGTTTAGGTATGAGTCGTGGTGCTTGCCGTTGCCGTTGGCTATGAATTCAGTGTTAATGAATCAACTATGTATATTAAATAAGTTGTTTTTAAAAGGAAGCACAGGTAACAAGGTTATATATTGATGAGCTGATGAAAACGTAGCCATAAGCTTGCAGGAACCAAATCCTATTTTCCTCTAGGAGCAGTAGTTCAGGATTCACTAATTCAGTGCTTATTGCAATGTTACGGAATGTAACTACTGTGAATAATGAGAATGGACTCCTCTGTGTGTGTGTGTGTGTGTGTGTGTGTGTGTGTGTATACCACACACACTCTTTTCTCCTTTGGACGCCAAAATGCCACCATTCTAAGGACAAACAGAAGCAAACTAAGAGAGTCATTTCAGTCTGACACTTGCCATGTTGAAGGTGACATCACCTGGATCATCAACTTGTTTTCCTTAGAAGGGTTTAAGGCTGAGATGTCTACTGGTAAAACTCACTCCTCTAATCCCCACATCTTTCCACCATCCTTGGTTGGACTCGGCTCAGGAAACCAGGGTCCTCCTGGCAGCCTCATACACCCTGGGGCCCACAGCATCCTCTTGGGTAAGTCATTTAAACACATAAGTTCAGGGTGTCAAATATATCAAATATACATGATGTTCCTCACCAGACACTTGGAAAAGCTAGTGAATAGAAGTGTGTTAAAAAGTATGAAGCGGCTCATGACTGTGAGATGGGGAGATAAGCAAAGGAGGATGTGGACTTTGGACTTAGACCTCATTGGATTCTGATCTGGACTCTGCCATCAGAGTCCAGATCCGACATTGTGCTCTGACATTGAGTCCAGATCTGACACTGACCTGGAGCAAATCCCTTGCCTTCTCTGGAGTAATTCAGAGCAGATGAGATGGGATGAGCAGAGGCACACCAGCTGTTTCAGAAGCTAATGCAGAAGCGTTAGTGCCTTCAGCATCTCCTCTAACCCTCAGAGACTCTCTGAGAGCTCTTCCTGATTGCAGCTTTGCAGAGGTTCCAAGAGTTATTTTGCTTAAACTCATAGGTAAGTGGCAGAAGCAGAATTCGAACTGAGGTTGTCAGGTCCTTCAGCCCACTTTTTCCTACTGCCTGGGACCCTCAGGAACACCCTGGTGGAATCATCGCTTCCTGTTTTAAGGCCACCAGCCAACTTAATAAGAGAGTTGATTTATAAAGGATTTCACAGGGTTCCACCCAAGAAACATGTGAGTACCTTGGAGGCCAGCACTGACCTTTGCCTATGAACCACTCTTGTTGTCTGCTGAACTGGCCTCATCCCAGGCCTAAAGCCAAGAATAAGCACACTCATGCAAGAGAATGAGAAGAAGAGAGAGAAGACTATCAGCCCCTGGCACTGTGCTTTACAATCAGGGTACACCCCCGCCACCTAAAAGGCCCCATTTTGTCAAGAGGGACAGAGACACAGAAACAGTCTCATCTGGAAAGAAAAAGTGCATACTGACCACACTACTCCTCCATGGAAAATAGAATATTTTGAGCTGATAAACACTGAAAAACAGTAGGATTTCCTTTTTCTTTTTTCTGCTTTCCTGGCAGTGTCTGTTGACCCATCTTGGCTTTGTATGCAAGAAAGGTCAGAGAAGTCATGCCTTAAGAGGTTCCCAGAAGGAGGAGGGGGTGCACGCTGCCTGTTAGAGTGGGACACTGTAATTTCCCACAATCTGATGAGCAGCTCCGTACTTCTACCCCCAGCACAACAGTCAGTTTGCAAAGGACTTCCACACTGGGAGCCTGCTTAGGCTCAAGCCATCTCTTGATGAAGGTATTGTTATCGTGACACCCATTTAACAGATGAGACCGGCAGAGATCAAGGAGGCAAAATGATGGGCCTATGGTCACACACTGCATTCTGTGAAGGCTGTTCATTCATTCTTCTGGTCCTGGAACCCAAGCCAGAGGAGGGAAGCCTCCACAAAGCTCGCCAACCCATCCAGAACACAGCCTGTGTGTCCACTGAGGTCTTCCTCAGCCAAAATGTGCAGGCACAGCCCACTGTTGCTATCAGTGGGCTAGAGAGATAATGGCCTGAAACAAGCAGGTGCCCCATGCCCACTGCAGCGGTGGCCCAGGCCAGCCTCCCACCTCGCTTCCTGCAGCTGAGAACAGCCACTCCTCTGGCTTCTTGGAAGAAAGTCCACTTAGAGGCAGCTGGCACTGTGGCTGACAGGGGGCAGAGGCAAGGTTGGTTGTGGCAGGAAGCCAGGGAAAGATGTAAACAGTGGGCTTACTATGTTTTGGATTAT
>SJYV01020823.1:483935-495144 GCA_006410875.1 Neotragus pygmaeus | reverse complement strand
GGGCGGGCTGGGTGAGGAGATATCTTATGCACAGTTATCAGCACCTCTACTAAAGCCTCTGGACAAATTAACTGTTGGCCAAGTCTGCACTCTTACCTCGACTCCTCACCCCCAGGCCCAAGAAACCTTCATATACCAACACCCCATCCTCCAGTTGTGAGATCAGAAGACCCAAGGAGGGGCCACGTGAGACAGCGGATGCTGTCATGACACATCATGACACTCTTGGAAAATGGTTGAAATGAAGATTGAGTGGATCAGTGGAGAAGGCTGCCTGCAGTTGACAAGAAGATCCTCGGGCTCCCAGCCACCCTGAGGGATCAGAGAGCAGCAGCAAGAGCACTTTATTGGGATGCTCTGGCTCATGAGTTAGGTGAGTATAACCCCTGAGTCAAACAGGCCTGAGATCCTTGACAGCCTTGCTCTTCGACGTGGGGACTTTGTAGAAGAGTTAGAAGGATCTAGTTAGAGTTAGAAAAGGCAGAGGAACCAGAGATCAAATTGCCAACATATGCTGGATCATAGAAAAAGCAAGGGAATTCCTAAAAAGTCATCTACTTCTGCTTCATTGAGTATGCTAAAGCCTTTGACTGTGTGGATCACAACAAACTGTGGAATATTCTTAATAAAGTGGGAACACTAGACCATATTACATGCCTGCTGAGAAACCTGTGTGCAGGATAAGAAGCAACAGTTAGAACTGGAACCCTGAATATTCATTGGAAGAACTGATGCTGAAGCTGAAACTCCAATACTTTGGCCACCTGATATGAAGAGCTAACTCATTGGGAACAAACCTGATGCTGGGAAATATTGAGGGCAGGAGGAGAAGGGAATGACAGAGGATGAGATGGTTGGATGGCATCACCAACTCGATGGACATGAGTTTGAGAAAGCTCCAGGAGTTGGTGACGGACAGGGAAGCCTGGCGTGCTGCAGTCCATGGGGTCGCAAAGAGTCGGACATGACTGAGTGACTAAACAGCAACAACAACAATAATGGGTGAGGAGTTACTCTGCAGACTCACTGACATAAAGTACTTTAAAATTTTGTGGATCATTAAAGAGATGCAATCAAAGTAGTGACAGATTTTCTCTTCTTGGGCTCCAAAAGCACTGCAGATGGTGACTGCAGCCATGAAATTGGAAGACGCTTGCTTCTTGGAAGGAAAGCTATGACCAACCTAGACAGCATATTGAAAAGCAAAGACATCACTTTCCTGACAAAGGTCCATATAGTCAAAGCCATGGACTTTCCAGTAGTCATTTATGGATGTGAGAGTTGGACCATAAAGAAGGCTGAGCACCAAAGAATTGATGCTTTTGAACTGTGGTGCTGGAGAAGACTCTTTAGAGTCTCCCTTGGACTGCAAGGAGATCAAAGCAGTCAATCCTAAAGGAAATCAGTCCTGAATGAATATTCATTGGAAGAACTGATGCTGAAGTTGAAGCTGCAGTGTTTGGCCACATGATGTGAAGAACCAACTCATTGGAAAAGACCCCGATGCTGGGAAAGATTAAAGGCAAAAAGAGAACAGGGCAGCAGAGGATGAGATGGTTGGATAGCATCACTGACTCAATAGACATGAAATTGAGCAAACTCCAAGAGATAGTGAAGGACAGAGAAGCCTGGTGTGCTTCAGTCCATGGGGTCGGAAAATGTCAGACATGACTTAGTGACTGAACAAAGAGATTTTGATTCACTTCCTCTGGGCCTAAATGCTCCCTATACTTTTAAGTCTTTACAGATCACTGGGGAATCCCCTTAAGATGCAGATTCTGATTCACGACGCCTGGGTGAGGCCTGCCTGGGAATCTGCATTTCTAACAAGCTGCCCGGTGATGCCAGTGGTGCTAGTCCCTGGCAGCTAGTCATGCTAGTCGGGGGTCAGCAAACTTTTTCATTACAGAGCCAGATGGTGAACATCTTAACCTTTCAGGCTAAATGGTCTGTTGCAAGTACAGGACTCCACATTGCAGTATAGAACTAGCTGTAGACAAGAGGTAAATGAATGTGCACGGCCATGTTCCACTATGACTTTGTGAACACTGAAATCTCAGTTTCATATGATTTTTACATGTTGTGGGATATCATTCTTCTTTTGATTCTTTTTCCCCAGCCATTTAAGAACTATTCTTAACACATGGGCCTCACAAAAACCCTCAGTCACCCCTCCCACAAAGGGTTGTAAACCCCTGGGTACACCATCTGCACCCACTGACTCCATCTCCCCTTTCAGCCTGGCCAGGGCCCTCAACAGTGGGAAGCCCTTCCTTCACCCTGCACAGTGGAGGGGCCCTGGGAAGCTGAGGTGTTGCCTTTCAGAGCTGACACTTGTCAGGTGCCTCCCTTCCCTTCCATTCAATCTCTCGGTCACAGTGTAACTCTATAAACACCCGGGCAAAAGAATCAGTGACCCAGAGCTCAATACCAACAGAAGGAGTTCTGATTTATTAAAGGGAAGAGCGAAAGGAAAGGAACCAGAAAACTGATAAGCAGGATAATTAGGCAGTTCCCTAAACATTCCATCAAGCCCTCTGTTGTTCCCATCACTTCCCACCACCTCTTCCGACCCCTGGCAGCACGTGACCCTGGCTGCCGGGGCGTTGACATCCTTTGGACTCTGGGTCTGAGTCTTCAGAAGGATTGAAGGAGGGGAAAAGGCTTTGGAGAACTTGAGGCCAGGACTCTTGTGTTCATTCAACCAACATTAATGGAGTTGGTGCCTAGCTGTTCTGAGTGAAGGACTCAGTAAATGTTTATTGAATATTTTGGCAAAAATGTATGAACATTTGTTATATGCAGAGAATGGGCTAGACCCTGAGGTGAAGGACTCTTGGTTAAGATTGAGACTTTAAAAAGACACGGCTCCTGAATGCAGGAAATTTACACACGAAAGACACAGGCTCTCACTAGACTATAGTCTAATGCAGGACTTGGCAGATTACCACCCCTCCCCAGCACAGGTCAAATTTAATCCTGGACCTGGTTTTGTTAATGCCGTTTTTTTGGTAACACACCCCTGCCTGTTTGTGTACATATTGTCTATGGCTGCTTCTACTCTTTAACATCAGAGTTGAATCATTTTCATGGCCTGCAAAGCCCAAAATATTTACCACTACACTTCACATAAAAAGTTTGCCAATCCATAGTCTAGAGCAGTGGTTTTCCAAAAATTTTATAGCAAATCACGATAAGCAACACATCTTATAGGAGGAGGCAGAGATAAAAGAATAAGTAAATTACACTGCAGTATGTCAGGTGAGGAGAAGGATCCTGAAGGCAGAAACAGGATATGAGGAATAGATCGTGAGGGGGGCAGGGGAGTGACCAGAGAAGCCTTTCTGTGGCGTGCCATATGAAGGAGGGAGAGAGTGAGCTGTGTGGACACCTGAGGAAGAGCCTGACAATAGAGGGAAGAGCATGCACAAAGGCCCTGGGGTAGCAGCAAGTCCTTGAGGTGAACAGAGATGGAAGTAACACCAGTGAGTCGGGGAGAGGTGGCGCAAGATCGTGTAGACAGCTGACTACAATCAGAGCATAATGAAGTCAACTCTGCAGCAGAAATGCGAGCCAAGCACTGAGAAGAGAGTCTAGGTAAAACCGGACCACAAGGGCTTTCCTGCTGGTCCAGTGGTTAAGAATCCACCTGCCAATGCAGGGGATGCGGGCTCAATCCCTGGTCCATGAAGATGCCACGTGCTGCAGAGCAACTAAGCCTGTGCACCTTAAATACTGAGCCCAAGTGCTGCAACTGCTGAAGCCCACGTGCCTGGAGCCAGTGCTCCACAAGAGAAGCTTCCACAGTCAGATCAAGCCTGCTCACTGCAAGGAGGGAAAGGCCCTTGCAGCAACAAAGACCCAGCACAGCCAAAATAATAAACAGCTTTATTTTTTAAAAACTCAACCATGAGTAGATACACATATATGTATAATGGAATCACTTTGCTGTGCACCTAAAAATATCCCAACATTGTCAATCAACTGTACTCCAATAAAATTAAAAGTTAAAAAAAAAAAACTGAACCACGATGGAGGGTGTATTCATTTGTCCAGAAATCTTGTCCTGTATGCGTGTGCAGGGACTGTGATGAGACAAATAAACACGAGCCCTCCTTCAAGGAGTTCCCTCCCTTATAGTGACAGAGATGGTGCAGCCAAATACATTGTAATAGAGCGACATGTCAGACCAGCAGGAGCACCTCTGGAGACCAGAGATTTCCACGTGACAGGAAGACAGCTACATCTCAGAGGATGCGGAGACATACTGCAGGTTGATAAAGCTGGGGAAAACATTACAAGTGGTGGGATCTGCACACACAAACATGTAAAGGCCCAAGCGAGCATTGCAAGCCGCCAGGTGCCCTGGGAGCTGCTGCTGCTGCTGCTAAGTCGCTTCAGTCATGTCCGACTCTGTGTGATCCCATAGGCGGCAGCCCACCAGGCTCCCCGTCTCTGGGATTCTCCAGGCAAGAACACTGGAGTGGGTTGTCATTTCCTCCAGTGCATGAAAGTGAAAAGTGAAAGTGAACTCGCTCAGTCGTGTCCGACCCTCAGCGACCCCATGGACTGCAGCCTACCAGGCTCCTCCGTCCATGGGATTTTCCAGGCAAGAGTACTGGAGTGGGCTGCCATTAGGGCTTCTCAACTCCAACAATGTGTTGGAAGCATCCAGAACGCTTTGAAATTATACTGGTCCCTGGGCCCCTCCCCCAGACTTTGCCGTGATTGACTGGAGGAGGGCCCAGGCATTGGCGTTTTTTTCTCCCCAGGCAATGCTAATGTGATGCCGGTATTCAGAACCGTGAGCTGCAGGGAGACCTGGACGAGTAGGTGAGACTAAGCAGGGGTCAGCGGCAGATTGTAGGTACATTTTATTCTGTCCTCTACAACGTGGGCTTCATCTTCTAGGTAAGAGACAGACCCAATGGCAGGGTTTGAGCAATGATGGGTGTGGTTGGATTTATAAGATAGAGAAAGCACTCTGGCAGCAATGAGAGACCAGCGGAGACCAATGGAGGCAAGGAGGGGAAAGATTAGAGTCCCTGGGAGTTATTAGGGAAACACTGTAGCAGTTAAGAAAAAAAAAACAAGGGTTTCCACCCAGGCCGGAGCCCAGGCAGTGGGTACGAGATAAGGATGCAGTCAAGAGATAAGGGAAAAGCAGAACTGTAAGAACTTAGGGACTGCCTGCATGAAAAGAAAACTGAGACTGTAATGATTCCATTCACTGAAATATGAGATAGAACAGAGTAGGCCTGAGGGGGGAGAGAATGAGTCCAGTTTTAAGCGTTTTTATTTGGAGGAACCGGTGGAGAATAACAATAATAATAATCACAAGCCATGTATTGATCACTTACTAGGTGCTGGGCCCTGTACTCTGTTCCTTGTCCTACTTGATTGTCACAACAGCTTGATGAAGTAGATAATCCCATCGTCCCCATTTTACAATCGGGAAACCTAAAGCTCAGAGAGGCTCCATAAGTGTGAAGAATAACTGTTATTGTATGCACATGCCTCTTTGCAGAGTGGGGCACATGGTGAGTGCTCAGAAAATGGCAGTAATATTAATTATTACTATCTTCTTTCCACCATAGGAAGGAAAACACAGGTCAGGTCTGCAGGGAGAGGAACCAGTCATATTTGGAAACCCCATGTCTATATAGATGTATATATACGTAGTATATATGTTTGTATATAGCATACAGAGATGTATATTTAAATGCCTTAGTGTGTATTTATGCCGTCAAACTCATACTTCATCTGTTGCTGCTTTTTCTTTTTGGCTTTTTTTTTTCTCCAAATTATTTATTTATTTTATTTTGGGCTCTGCTGGGTCTTCATTGCTGCACACGGGCTTTCTCTAGTTGTGGTGAATGGACTTCTCATTGTGGAGGTTTTTCTTGTTGCAGAGCACAGGCTCTAGGGCACAGGGTTTCATTAGTTGTGCGCCCAGGCTCAGCAGTTTTGGCACACAGGCTTAGTTGCCTCACGGCATGTGGGATCTTCCCAAACTAGGGATCGAATTCCTGTCCTCTGCATTGGCAGGCAGATTCTTAACCACTGGACTACCATGGAAGCACCTCTTTTTGGCTTTTTAATTAAGCATCTTAAATGCCTCTTGATCTTACCTGTTCTCCAGTCCTACCCACTCCCACTCCATAATTATTTTATTTCTTTTTTTTCCCAAAGTTAATCTGAGTCTACTCGAATTTGTTCTATTCTGTGAGAAAACCTGTGTTGCTGGCTGTGCAGCCAGATTAGGTCTTTTTCTTGTGGAAAGAAAGAAAACTTCCTTTTTTAAAATATAGCTCCTCTTGCCTGTTCCAATACCAAACAAACAAAGCTGCTATTCATTTTAGCATCTCCCCATCTCTGTCATGCCCAGAGTCACTTTATCAGTAGAGCCTCTCAGGCGGTCTCTTGAAGAGCCTGGAACAGCAAATGAGAATGTTCTGAAAGTGAGTGCTATGAAAATATAATCCCATTTAACGAGGCCACCGAGAGCAAGGCTGTTGCTCTCTCTTGGTGAGTGCAGAAGCAAACATTCTGTTTAAAGTCGTGGTCAGAAAATGCCAGCTTCTCAGCGAAAAGCATCAGCTGGCCCAACACTAGTTAGTGACTCAGGGGAAAGGAGCTGAGGCAGCTGGAAGGAAACCTTAGAAGCCAGTCACCAGTCTCCCAAAGAGCCTCTCCTCATACCTGGAGAACCCCACCCCACCATGATATGTCTGCCAAGACCCTGCTCTTCTTGCCCCCTCCCCTCAGTGGCAGTACTTACTCCACGGCTGTCCCATTGACGGACTCCTCAGTACCCAGCTGGAGGTATGCAGCCCAAATNCTCCTCGTGCCTTCTGTCTTTCCCAGCATCAGAGTCTTTTCCAATGAGTCAATTCTTTGCATCAGGTGGCCTCCCCCTGAGTCTCCCCTCCCCACCCTCGAGACCCCCTACAGCCATAACCTCCATGCAAAGCTGCTTGAGCACCTGGTCTGCACAGGTCCTAAATATTTCCTGGGACATCCTGGTGCCTGACGTCTGTGGATGGTCATTTATCTAACCCCCAAGTCCCTAAGGAGTTCCTGAGGCTGGGGACCCACCCTTGCTACTTTTTGCTTCCCTTGCCCAGAGCATGGCGGCCCAGCCTGTGACCCAGAGACAAACATTTTCAGAACCCAAGAGTACATGGAGGGGCGTCCTCCCTGGGGGGGCTCGGTCTTCCACCTGCCAAGCCTCTGCACACTTTACCCCCAGGGGCCAGCATCCGCCTTCAGCTCTCTGCTCAGTGTCACCTGCTCAGCGAGGTCTTCCCGGGCCCCTGATGCCCCCTCCCATCAGCCTCTCCCACTGCCCACTTCCAGCCTCTGCATGTGGCCCATCACCACCCGGCACTGCTGTCTCCCCAAAGGGAACACCAGCTCATCCCGGTGCCCGGAACAGTCTGGCAGGTGGCAGCCACTCAGCACACTGTTGGGTGTGAGAGTGATGGGGGAAGCCTCAGTTTCCCATTTGGAAAAGGGAAAGTCCCCTCTCTGTGGTCTTCAGGGTCTCTCACACATCTATCCCCCACAAGGTCTGTGTGTCTCANAGTCTGGCAGGTGGCAGCCACTCAGCACACTGTTGGGTGTGAGAGTGATGGGGGAAGCCTCAGTTTCCCATTTGGAAAAGGGAAAGTCCCCTCTCTGTGGTCTTCAGGGTCTCTCACACATCTATCCCCCACAAGGTCTGTGTGTCTCAGAGCCAGGAGAACCAGGAAGACCGGAAATGGTGGGGATGGGCACAGGTCTGAGCAGGGGGCCACGGGGGAGACAGCCAAGGCCGCCCACAGGGCTGGGCGGCAGTCTCATCTCACGCTTGGTGTCCAAGCTTGCGTCACGGCGCTGGCCAGGAGCCTGGTGTGCAGTTACTAACTGCGATCTGCTGTAGGTGTGTAATTGTCAGATGGCTTTNAGGGACACTGGGGATTGAGGGGGCGGCTGCTTCTCAGGCTGAAAATGCCCAATTCTAGGAGAGCCTAGAAAGCCCTCCCCAGGCTTCACCCTGCAGCACCATAAGCCCAAAAGGTGGGGTGGACTGTGGTCATGATTTATAACAAGTCTACAGGTCACCTATTCTGTTATTTCCCAACATTTAAAAAACAATACACACAAATACTTAAAAACATGCTACCTTTCTGTTTGCTTAAATAAATGTATTTTTAAATGACATTCTATATCCCATGATAGATTATGAGTTTTGTGGACCGGACAGTTTTTCCTAATACACATTTAAATAAATAACTAAATGTTAAAAGTTAAAATGTTAACATCACTGACTCAATGAACATGAACTTGAGCAAACTCTGGGAGATAGTGGAGGATAGGGATGGTCCTCAGCATGTCCTCCTGACATGCTGCAATCCATGAAGTCACAGAGTCAGACACGACTTAGCGACTGAACAACAACATAGGCCATCCCCTGGACAACCAATGCCATGCACACCTCACTGCGGAGCACGCATAGAGAGGAGTTGGCAGTCTCAGTCCTCGATTTGTGAGCAACTGTGGGCAAGTCTTCTGCCCCTCGCTGTATGTCAACTGCCTCATCTGCAAAATGAGAGGGTTGACCAGATGCCCTATCAGGCCCCTTCACACATTGAGACTCTGAGCTGTTTGCTGAATAAATGTAGAGTTATTGAAGGCAGTATACCCAGGACAGAACTTCTCAGCACCCTGCCCTCTCTCCTTCCCCCAAGGCTTTCCCCCACCACCCTGTTAACACCCGCTTCCCTAATTCAAGGCACATCCTCCTGGGAGAGAAGCCTGCACAGATCCAACCCCAACAGGAAAACTAAGTGTTTGAATCAGAAGAAAAACACCTCAGCTTTTCCAAACCTCAGCACAGCGCTCTTACTTCTTTAACTTTGGTGAAGTGAGTAATACCCCTTGCCCAAGAGTCACCTCCCAACCCACACAAAAGAAATCTCTCTTTTGAAAAATGTTTACAGTGGCCTTTAATATCTCAGTGTGTCCCAAGGGAGCCAGACAGACAAGGAGTCTAACCATCCTCTGGCAGGATCCCTGCACTCAGCATCCTCTTCCACTGTCTGGCCGGAGATAGACAACACCCAAGTCCTTCAGGAAAGTCAGCAGATTTGCAAACCCTCCTTAAAAGGGCAGAATGTGGTGAGAGGGGTTAAATACCATGTTTAATGGGCTGCGGAATTGCCCATGAGCAAGATTAGGTATGGCATTGATATACCTAACCCTTCTATGCCCCTATGAAAACCACTCTACAGACAACTGGGAGAGAGTCCTCTACACCCAGAAAGTATAAGCTACCAGGGCCACAAAATTAAAGGAAATAGCTCGAATTCTATTTGTATATGTTGACTTTACAAAATGTCTTGATACCTTGTCCATAAAGGCCCTTATAGTTAAGCACAGCATTCATAATTTTTATAATGAGGTTACACATGGAAATGATAAATATTTTTAGACATTGAGTTAAACAAAATAAGTCATTAATTTTTTTTTTCTTTTTTGCTTTTACCTTTTTTAATGTGGCTACTACAAAATTTAGAGTTTACACATGTGGCTCTCGGGACAGCAATGCCTTCAACAATCACATCCACTTGCATCCACCCCTGTGGTCTCACCTGAATGAGAGTGACACCCAAGATAATTCAACATAGTGATAAGACATCTAAGTTCGAATCACAACTCTGCCACTTAGTAGCTGGGTGACGGGCAGGTGACTTAGGGCAAGGCCTGACACATAGGAAAGTGAAAGTGTTAGTCGCTCAGTCGTGTCCGACTGTTTGCGACCCCATGGTCTGTAGCCGTCCAGGCCCCTCTGTCCATGGGATTCTCCAGGCAAGAATACTGGAGTGAGCTGCCATGCCCTTCTCCAGGGGATCTTCCCAACCCAGGGGTGAAACCCAGATCTCCCGCATTGCAGGCACATGGAAGGAGCTGCATAAAAGTCATTCCCATAGAGAGGCAGCCATGTGCAGTAGTCACACCAGGAGCTCTGAATCCAGACTATGGATAGGCATCCTTCTCCTCTGCTCACTAGCTACGTGACCTTGAAGTTATCCCACTCTCCTCACTGCAGCACAGCCAGCGTCCCGGTGTAGAAGCTCCCAGCAATGCCACCATGTGGTCAGCACTCGGTACACAGAGCCAAGGTGGTTCTCTTGCCTGGCTCCCATGACCCCCATGACCCCTGCATCCACCGCACACCTTCCCTGCCTTTCTCTTCCTTCTGTCTCAGGTCAGTTCTGTACCACTTCTGGCCTCAGCTGCAGCAATCACTAGGCCCCCTGGATGGTCCCTCCTATCCATTTTCCAGCGTCTGCTGACCTTGGGTCTTAAATCCCTCTTCTGATTAAAACCCAGCAGTGGCTCCATGTTATCCATGAATAAAGGCTCCAAGATCCCCCAGAACCCACTAAACCCTCTAGGGTCCTCTCTCCCCTCACACCGAGGGCTCTTCACACCTACTCCCTCTCCAGTCCCCAAACATGCAGCCAGTTTTACTCTCTTCTGCCTTTCCCTCCCTCTTTTATCTTCCACGATCACCCACACCATGTCAGCCTCATCAATGCTATATTCAGCTCCAGGGATCCCTAAACTTCTCCCCAAGCCCTCAGTGGGCATGACCCCGACAATATGCCTGTACTGTGCCTGTACAGAATTCTGCTGCTCCGTCAACTCTAGTGCACTTCAGCTGCATGCCTGACTCCCCTTACAGACTGTGAGCATCTTAGAAGTGAGGAGAGTGATGATGGATTGTTAAGGACATGCTACGGGCCAGTACTGCCTGAGGACTGGACACAGATTAGCTTCTTCCTCTTACCTAGAGGGCATCTGAGTCAGGTACTGATGACCACTATACAGCTGAGGGAGCTGGAAGAGAGAGGTTTTTGGTATTTGATATTTGGTGAGCCAGAGTTCAAACCCAGGAGGTCTGGCTTCAGAGATTTCACACTTAACCTCAATTTACATTTTTAAAATTAGCATATAATTGACACATAACATTGTGTAAATTTAAGGTGTACATGTTGACTTGATATATTCATGTATTGCAGTATGCCTACCATCATAGCATAAAACCTTCCTTTTTCCCATCACATAGTTATCATTTCTTTTTTTGTGTGGTAAGAAAAAATTTACCACCTGCTCTCTTAGCGACTTTGAAATATATAATACAGTTATATATATATATATA
>SJYV01020823.1:430367-483541 GCA_006410875.1 Neotragus pygmaeus | reverse complement strand
AGTCACTTTACCATGCACCAGATCTCCAGAGTTCATTCATCTTCTAATTGTCTACTTATACCCTTCAAGAATATCTCCCCAATTTCCCCTACCCCAGCCCCTGTAACCACCATTCTATAGTCTGTTTCTCTGAGATTGGTTTTCTTAGATCCACATATAAATAAGATCATATAATATTTGTCTTTCTCTGCCTGATTTGTCTCATTAACATAATGCCCTCAATGTCCATCCATGTTGTCACAAATGGCAGGGTATCCTTCTTTCTTGTGGCTCAATTTTATATATATATATACACACACATATCTGTATGTATGTGTATAATATACACACACGTATATCCCCACATTTTCTTTATCCATTCATACACTGACAGACACCACTTAGGCTGTTTCCATATCTTGGCTGTTGTGGAGAATGCTGCCCTCAATTGGCTTTTATCTCCTAAGCTAGCATGGTTAACTTTGAAGCCAGGAGTTCAGAGAAAGAAGGCAACTTGCTGGAACTGGAGTCCAGGCCTCTTGGCTCTCGGTGGTCCTTTCTTTGGTTTGGTTGGTCAGGTGCCTCTGCCGCGAAAGCCCAGGCTGCTGGCCTGGAGGGGGAGGCGGGACCCTGGGCGCCTGGCGGGCAGACATGGCCCGAAGCAGCGAGACGTCCACAGAGAGGTTGAAATAATAAGCCTGGCTGAGGGAGCATCTGCTTTGTTTGCTTGGCTTGGAGTGTTTTTATTACACAGATCTGAAATCTGATCCTGCCTGGGAGGCTCTGAGGCTCCCTTTATTCTCCTGTTGGGCAGAAAAGGGAATGGGGTGGAGCAGCTTAGCCAAGAAGTGCTGACAGGCAGGCAAAGCAGGTCAAGTCCAGGGTCGAGACACTCCCTGTGAAAGACCAGACAAAGGGGAGTGCTAGACAGGGACCTGTGGGAGACAGGCTCCCCGTCAGGCCCTGTCGCACAGAGCAGTGATCATGTCACCGTGAGGCATACCTCTCCAAGCCAACCAGCACGGTGCCTTGCCTGAAGGTCACATTTTCAAACCCTGAAGAGGAGGCTTACTACGGATGGCTTCAGGCAAGGAAAAGTGAAAAAGAAGTCGCTCAGTCATGTCCGACGCTCAGCGACCCCATGGACTGCAGCCTTCCAGGCTCCTCCATCCATGGGATTTTCCCGGCAAGAGTACTGGAGTGNAGAGGAGGCTTACTACAGATGGCTTCAGGCAAGGAAAAGTGAAAAAGAAGTCGCTCAGTCATGTCCGACGCTCAGCGACCCCATGGACTGCAGCCTTCCAGGCTCCTCCATCCATGGGATTTTCCCGGCAAGAGTACTGGAGTGGGGTGCCATTGCCTTCTCCTCAGGCAAGGAAAAGGCAGATGTTAATGAGCCCCGCAAGGAGCCTGCTGCCCTCTCTTCAGCCCACAAAGGTCACACAAGGAAGGGGGGAAAAGGCAGGAGAGAGGTTCCATTGGGTCAGGGAAGATTCTGGCAACTTTGATAAAACCATGGTGCCATTTTGCTACTCATTGTGGAAGGTCTCTTATGAGGAACCACTGAATGAATGCCTTTTCAAATTAAGTGTTAAGGGACAAAAAAGTTGACTCTTCAACACAACTGGGATACTTTGTCAGATAATAGCACCCCTGGGTCTGGATTAGAAGAAGCATGAAATGTCCTCAACCAGCCTCATGCCTGACTTTCCTGCTAGAATACCCTTTTCCAACCAGTCAGCCATGTTGCAGACACCATCGGAGGTGTTGTGGTATAGTAAGAGTAAGGAGTTTGAAAAATCAAATGCGTTTGTACAAATAATGATATTAAAGAATGTGGCTTAGTTGTGCAGGCAAATGGGTTTCCAGAATTAGACTTGTCCATCAAATGCACACGTTGCTGGACTGCCTCAGGCTTCCCTGTGCTGGGCCTGACTCAGAAAACTTACAATCTGAGAAGCAGAGCGGATTAGTGCTGTTTGTGGGAAGACGGCTCCCAAAGACAAAGGAGAAGAGAATGAGTGAGTTTTCTGCGTTTGCCCCGTTTCTCTTTCAGACCCTCTGATCTGAATCTGTCACTTCTGAGGAGGAGTGAGCGGCAGGGGCAGACAGGCCAGCAGTGTCGCTCCCTCCACATAGAAAGAAACTACAGGAGTTTGGAAATAAGAAACTCCTCTAATAGCTTTCCTCCAACCTAAAGATACCCTGCTGCTGAAGACAAGGACCGAGAGCCCCCAGGGCCCAGGGAAAAAGTCTGTCTCCAACAAGAGCCTCAGCGAGAACACCTTCCTGCAGACAGCCTCATTGCCAGCAGAGCAGGCTTAGACAGCCAGTGGTCAGTAAATGCATTGACCCTGCAAGAAATGGAAAATTCCACCTCAAACTGGCTTAAACACTCTGAAAGCCCAAGGATTAGTGTCAGTGTCGCTGAGGTCCTGGGCGCATTCTGTCTCTGCCGGCTGGCCCCAGTCCCAGCTTCACTCTTGGGCAGTTTCCTTGGTCTTAGCCCTGCTGCTAGTGGCATTCTGGGATGTTCTCTTCCGTCTCATTGAGCTGATCTATTCATGAGTCCAGCCCTGAGTCATTGAGACAAGAGTGCCGTGTTCTGGTTGACTGAATATAGTCTGGATTCACCTGTTGTGTGGGGAATAACTTCAGTTCCCCCTGAATCTCATGGTCAGGTAGAGGTGGGTAGACACCTAAACAAAACTGGAGTTCTGTTAGGATGGAGGAAGTGGGGAATAAGTTTTGAGTAGACCCTGAGATGGGAAGTTGCTTCAGGATGCACATTGGATTGGGAGCTTGTGTACACCTGTGGTGGATTCATGTCGATGTATGGCAAAGCCAATAGAGTATTATAAAGTAAAATTTAAAAAGTTAATTAATTAAAAAAAAAAAAAGGCACATTGGGATCTGAGCTTGAAAACACTGCCTTGGGACGTGAGGGAAGCAGGATTAGGCAGGTAAGAAGTTGAACTGGAGTGCAGTTACAGCCCACTCCAGTACTCTTGCCTGGCTAATCCCATGGACAGAGGAGCCTGGTAGGCTACAGTCCATGGGGTCGCTAAGAGTCGGACACGACTGAGCGACTTCACTTTCACTTTTCACTTTTCACTTTCATGCATTGGAGAAGGAAATGGCAACCCACTCCAGTGTTCTTGCCTGGAGAAGCCCAGAGATGGGGGAGCCTGGTGTACTGCTGTCTCTGGGGTCACACAGAGTCGGACACGACTGAAGCGACTTAGCAGCAGCAGCAGTTACAGCAGAAACCTCAGCTGACTCCATAAGGAGTTCCAGGGCTGAGCTGGCCCTTCAGAATCATCCCAAATCATGGCAAGGGACTGTGCCATTGAACTCCTGCCCTAATCTGTCATCAGGTGTGGGCTGCCCTAGGAGTGTGGTATAGGCTTGGGCAAGGCATCTCCCCTACCTAATATGTCACATATGTATTTGTTTACTAACTCCTCACCCAACCCCATCAGTGTATTCCCTGGTGCCCACAACAGTGCCTGGCTTACAGTAGGGGATCAATATTTATCAAATGAATGGCTGGATTTGGGAGCCAGACAGACTTTAGCTGGAATCTCAGCACTTCCATATGCCAGCTCTATGTCCTGCAACCAACTACATAACCTTGCTGGGCCACAGTCTTTTCATGTGTGAAATGGGGAAGTCACAGTACTTACTATATAGGATTGTCATAAAGGCTATGTGAATTAATACACAGCTGTTAAAGTAGCGCATTAAGAGTAGCCGTCGTGGTCCATCGTTATTGTTGTTACAGTCGTTATTATTGTTTATTCACCAGATGAGTCAATCAGTCCCTGCCCAGTGCCCCCCTCAGCCCCCAGCCTCTTCTTTCCACCCAGAGGTAGAGGGGTGATTCAGGCGGTGGCAGCCTGCCCCGTTAGTCAACTCTGAGCCTCAGCCATGCCAGGGTCTCTGGCACAGGCTACCCTGCCCAAGAGGCCCTGAAGTTGAGTCATCTGGGCCACAATTCCAGCTGGGGGACACCTTGGCTGTGGAGTTTGGCTGGCAGAGTTTGTCCTCCCCAAGACCTTCCAGGAAGAGACTGGGCACCTGCCCCATTGTACTCCCAGGGGCTACCCTTTGCCAGCTCAAGTCTATCTGTCAGGAGAGTTTGCAAAAGATCCAAGTGAGTATACGGGGTAGGGGTGGGAAGGAAAAATAAGGAAAAGAGTTGCCTCCATCCTTTGCTTTCAAAGCAGGGCAGTGTCATGAACAGATCATGGGGTTCTGATCTCAGCAGACCAGTTTCCAGTCTCTATCCCTCCACTTACTAGCTGGGGCACCCTGGACAAGCCCTTTGCTTCTCTGAGTCTCACTGGTGAAGTAGGAGGTTACAGGGAGGCTTGACTGAGTGGTCATGTTGTCTGCAATTCCCGCATCTTCCATGTGGAGGTCTCAGATCTGCTCTCTGTGGTCTCTGAGCTTCAGTGACTCTTATCAAAGGGGAGGGGGAATTCTCTGTCTCCACATTTCCCCCACCTCCCACGGGAAGAGGTAGGGCCTATCTGATATATCCTTCCTTCCTTCATACATTCAGAAACTCTCTGTTGAGCACCTGCAGCATGCCAGGTGCTGTGCTGGCATGGGGTGTAGGAATCACGGGCTAGTGGGAGAGGCAGATAGGGTATAAACAAGCAAACAAATACACTTACAAACTTTACTCAGTACAGGCAGAAGAACAACAGGTTGTTAAGAAAGAAAAACCTGGTGGAGCTGTTGGAGAAACTTCTGAGGTGGTGGCCCATGAGCACAGACTTGAGGAAAGAGAATGAACCAGCCTTGCAAAAGCAAGAGTCAAGACCCTTCCAGAGAGAAGTGCATATGCGAAAGCCCAAAGGCAGGAAAGAGCTGGGGTGGTTGAAGAAGTGCCAGGGGACCAGTGTGTGGGAGCATTGCGGACACATGCAGAGAGTCTGAGAGGAGGCGAGGAAAGGGGCTGGGTGCACAGGGGCCCACCTCCTGATGCCCCTCACCTCAGGGGGCCCACCTCCTGATGCCCCTCACCTCAGGGGGCCCACCTCCTGATGCCCCTCATCTCAGGGATCAGCCTTGCACAGACTGTTCTCACTGCCTTAACACAGTTGCCCTGTTATTTTTTTTTCCAGTTTTATAGTTGTTTACAGAGACACGGCTCATGAGGGTACACCATGGCTGGATTCCCCTAGGGTTGTTTGTGAAGAGTAAATGAGATGCTGTAGATAAACTGTGTAGTACAGTTCTTGGCATAGTTAGTGCTCAAGGAGAAATAGGTATCTTGAAAAAATACATGTAAAAATAATGAGAATATTTACAGCCCCATGCCAACACCCACTTTGAACTGTTACTCTGAGATTTAAAAGAGGAGAGAAGCCTTGGGTTTCAGTCATCCTCTTTTCCATAATCACAATGAAGACAGTCGGNGCCCCTCACCTCAGGGGGCCCACCTCCTGATGCCCCTCACCTCAGGGGGCCCACCTCCTGATGCCCCTCATCTCAGGGATCAGCCTTGCACAGACTGTTCACACTGCCTTAACACAGTTGCCCTGTTATTTTTTTTTCCAGTTTTATAGTTGTTTACAGAGACACGGCTCATGAGGGTACACCATGGCTGGATTCCCCTAGGGTTGTTTGTGAAGAGTAAATGAGATGCTGTAGATAAACTGTGTAGTACAGTTCTTGGCATAGTTAGTGCTCAAGGAGAAATAGGTATCTTGAAAAAATACATGTAAAAATAATGAGAATATTTACAGCCCCATGCCAACACCCACTTTGAACTGTTACTCTGAGATTTAAAAGAGGAGAGAAGCCTTGGGTTTCAGTCATCCTCTTTTCCATAATCACAATGAAGACAGTCGGAGTAGAATCCACCGCCTCATCTGGGAAGCCTGCCCTGGCTCCCACCGCAAGGTGCACCGGGGTCCCTGCCGCAGCATCTGTCACCCTCTATTGAATCATCTGGTTACCGGTCTTTCCCATGGACTATGAACTCCTCATTGACAGGGACTGTTCCTTGATTCTCCATTTAATATAGTATTTAAACAACATTTTATTTCAGATAGGTTTAAGGACTAGTCCAAATTGCTTACTCTCATTAACTAGCCCACCTTTAAGCTAAGAGACTGGTCTTGATGAATCAATCTAGAATAGAATTTATGTCATTTAAAAAGCACAGTATCTTTGTAACTTTCCTAAGATGGGGACTGGTTTAAAGTCCGGACCAGTTTATTGGCTATCTCACCCCGCCCACCCCAGGTTTCTCAAACCCACGTTTCACAGGAGGAGCAGACAGGCTCTTCTCTAGGGACGTTGCACCAGAGGCTTGCGTTATTCACTGCTGGGGGAGGGTGCCAGAAGCAATAACATTAGGCCCACAGTTCCCAAACTCTGCGCCCAAGGCCCTAGAGCAGCAGAGTGTATTTTAAATTTTCAAGGGGAAACACAGCAGTTCTCGGCATCAGTCAATCAGCATGCAAATTAGTAGCCGAGGTGGTTCACAATTTTAACATTAGATCACAGCGTATTCCTTTCAGTGACATCACATTTTTGCAAAACTGGGGTTTTGGTGGTGGTTGTGCTAAAAGGCAAGTACTGTATGAGAATCGGTATTGAACAGGAAATGGGGGTGAAGTGTCTGCTCTGATTCTAAGGTCCGGGAATGTATGCAGTGCCCAGCAAGCACACACGGCTCGTTTGTAAGTGATTGTAATTATTTATGAATGAAATAAAAATATTATGTACATTGTTTATTTCAGTGACTAAGGTGGTAGGACATAAATAGTTGGCACTCACTTCTTTTGGCCTTGGAATGCTGTAAAATCATTCCTTAGATGGGCATCGTACATCCAGAAAGTGGGGACTCATGCATTAGATTTTTTTGTAACTCCCATTTAACTCTTTTAAGCTTTTGATGCTCAACTCAGGAATGATTTTGAGCTTAATTCTGTGAGCATGGCTTAATGATGTATGCATGGAACCTACCCTTGAGATTAAAGCAGCTACAGGGCTGGGAAATATTTACTGGGAGGGAAAACAGATATTTAGCTCATCTCTCTCACTCCATCTAACTAGCTTCTTAATGAGCGTAGACCACTTTGGAATGAGCTGGAAGCACGCCTTCCTGTTATAAAAACAGAAAAACAAGCATGCGTTTGTGTGCCAGGGTTATGGTTTTATTATCTCAAACTAGGAGTGGCCTGAATATCCAGCTGGCTCAACCAGCTAATTATTGCCGGAAAAAGAGACTACAGAGCAAGTGTTCTGAAGCTACAGTTATTATTTTTGGTAGATCCCCCTGCTTAGCTTTTAGCTTATTCATAAATAAATCAGCCAGTTCAGTAAATTGCCTCATATAGTTAGTTAGTTATCTTTGAAAACAACAAGCTTGCCCCGGTCATCACAGCAGATGGAGCCTGCCCCAAACTGGGCCTTCGACAGAAACCTGATGGAGATGGATTTGGCTGGGGTGAGCTGCTCGTCATACTCGCCCGAAACATTTTTTAGGCTATTGAAATAGGGCGATGGGCTTCAATGGCTCGTGTGTATTTCTATCAATGTTGATTCTGAACCATCTTCTAAGAAGGATCTTGGCCCCATTCCCAGCGTTTACCGCTGAGGGCAAGTGGGATAGCCCTTCCTCCAAGCATGAATCCCTCTTAGCCCTCAGCTTCCACAAAAAAACTTCGAGGCTCTGTTTTCTGCTGATACTTGTGAGTCTCTTTTCAACAGGCAGCATCAGCCACAGGGCCCCCGTACCACCTTTCCCCTTTGCCTGTGTTCTCTTCACCCAGCTCTTCCCATGACTGGCCTCTTCATTCACTCTTTCAGCAAATATTGAGCCATCTTCTGTGTGCCAAACACTATGCTGGGTTTCAAGGTATTAAAAGGAATGATAATAATAGTTAACATTTGTTGAAATCCTGTAATGAATGTAGAGTTCTTATAAACCATTTACTTGTGTCTTATTTGATGCTCAACAGCAATCAAGTCATCCACATTGGATATTAACAAGTTACCCACATTTTGCTAATAAGGAGAGTCAGACGCAGAGAAGCTAAGTACCTTCTCCCAAGGTCACACAGCTAACAAGTGAGGGAGCTGGGCTTTGATCTTGCATTCTTCAACATTTTGTTGTATTGTCTCCCTAGAAAGACACAGGAGGCTCTGGTTTTATTCAGTATTAGGCTTACATTTTAATGGAGGAGAGAGACAATAATCACATTATCAAATAAGTCATTTCAACTAGTCAAAGCTGGTAAGAAAAAAAATAGTAATTCAGTAGAGACTTCTCAGAGTGGCAGGAAGGAGTAGCTACTTGATATCAAGTAGCTGGAAAAGCCTCTGAAAAAAACAGCCATGGGAAGGTGCCCAGGAAAATGATTTCAAGCAGAGAGAATAGCAAGTGCAAAAGCAGTGAGGCAGGGACAAGTTGGGCTGAGTGCAAAAGAAAAAGATGACCAGGAACCGGATCATAGAAGCTTTTTTACCTGGGCTGCACACATTTTCCTGGGGAGCTTACAGAAATACTGATGCCTTGGCCCATGCCCAGAGATTCTGAGGAAATCAGTCTGAGGTTTTGGCTCAGGCCAGAGGAATTCTAAATGAGATGAGTGCAGCAGTCCAGTGCAGAATGGTGGTGGCGTGGACCAGGGCCTTGGTAGTGGAGAGGCAGCATCTCTCCTTCAGCCCTGCTCCCTCCACACCGCCCACCTGTGGCCCATGGAAAGCATGCACATCCTTAGCCTGGATAAACCAAAAGCAGGATGCTCACCTGCAGATAGCCAGAGAAGGATTCAGCACCAGAAACACATCAGTCTTGGTGGGTGTCCCACTAAAGCCCCTACTGGACATAGCACAAGGGAGAGTGGTAGGCTGACATAACCTTTCCCTAAGAAATTACCGTCTCACAATCTCTAATCTCTGACGTTATTATATCAACGTGGGTGAAACTGTCAGTTCTTGGCCATCGTGGTGTCTGTCACAGCTCACTCTGGGACGTGGCATCTTTGTCTTCTTGCTACAGCACTAGCTGAGACAGAGTGTTCATCGAGGTTGTCCAAAGAAATGGGGACCATAGGAAGGGTATACACAGACTTATTTTAAGGCATTGGTTTATGTGATTAATTTGGTGGTGCTAGTGGTAAAGAATCCACCTGCCAGTGCAGGAGACATAAGAGATAAGGGTTCATCCCTGGGTTGGGAAGATCCCCTGGAGGAGGGCATGGCAACCCACTCGAATTCTTGCCTGGAGAATCCCCTGGACAGAGGAGCCTGGCAGCCCACAGTCCATGGGGTCACAAAGAGCTGGACAGGACTGAGAGATTTTGCTCGCATGTTGGGATGGGTTAAGAAGAGAGTGACTCGGGCATACCTGGATGGCTCACATCCAGTGGATGAAAACCAGACTCAAGGCAAAGAGCCGAGACTTACCTGTATGATCAGTCATTAGAACATTTGAGCACTCTTGGTCTAATATACAGTAGGACAAGTTCCCTGAGATGGTATGAGCTGCCTTGCCCCGTAGTGAGCTTCCTGTTATTACTTGAGGCGTTCAAGCAAAGAGCACACAGTCTGCTGAGGCTGTAAGGTGGCTTTCCCAGGCCTGGATGAAGCCCACTGCGGAGATTCGGAGTCGTCGCTTGGCTCCTCTCTCCAGTTTGTCTCCCTCTGCACATGTATGCGCACATGCAAGCACATACACACACTCACATGCACACGAGGGAGGTGAAGCAGTTCACAAAGCCAGAGAGGAGGAGAGTGTGAGAAACCACACAGGGATCCAGCAAGGAAAACGAGGAGGAGAGATGGGAAGGAGACAGCGCTGAGAGGGGTGGGCAAAGTGGGGAAGGGGAGGAGGAGGGAGAGGAAGAGATGGAGAAAGGTCACCTCTCACCAGAGGCAACCACAGGAGATGCAGAGGGAGAGAGGGCAGAGGAGACAGGCGGTACTAAAAGTAGGAGGCAAAGCATGGGAGAAGGCAGTGGACATGGGAGAGAGGAAGCACGGGCCCAGGAGGAGGGGAGGTGGGCAAGGCCCAGGAAGCAGGGCACAAGAGGCAGGGCCGGGCCGCAAAGTGGGTAGAGAGGTGGGTGAGGATGTGACTCTTCAGGGTCAAGGAATTCACTGGGCACAGGTCCCCAGAGCAGCAAATGGGTAATCTTGAGTCACAGCTCATTTAGAGCTTCCTGTTTTCAGCTTGTCTCTGTGAACAGTTGGAGGGGTTTCCAGCTAGTAAATACATGGGAGTGCTGAGACTCCCTTCCCTGGCTGTGGCCGTTCCATGGCTGCTGGTCCCCAGCACCTTCTCACGCCACCTCCCTTTATGCCCTGAACACCAGCCCAGCAGCTCCTCCAGCACCACCCAGCAGGCCACCTGCTCCCCTCTGCAAGGCCCCTGCCTTCACCAGGTTCTCAAGGCTTGTGAAGGAAGCCGTAAGCCTCTTCCAAGTACTGCACTCACGCTCACCGATTGCGCCGCTGGCACTCCACTAGGAAGCTGTAAACCTTTTAAGTGTGGAATCTAGCCCAAGCATTTACAGAAAATTTTACTTTATAAAACAAGTTTTCCTGAAACACAGTTTCTTTGCCTTTTTCCGAGACCCCATATTTTTCCTTCCATCCCCTTCCACTCTTCCCAGTTACAAGGGTTATAAAGAGTTACGTCTTTATCCATCCTTCTTCAACTCAACCCAGCAGACATGTCTGGGCCATCCACAGCATTGCAGATAGCAGGGTTACAACTGGGAACAAGACGCCTTGTCTGCCCTCAGAAAGCTTGTGTCTCATGGGGAGACAGACATGGAGCCATGGGCGGAGTCAGGTTTTATGGGGCTCAGACAGCACACAACTTGAGCATAAAATGACCAGCCTATGTATAAGAAACCTGGGTTACGTGTTCAGTCCTGGAGAGGACAGGATGAGTGCCCCACCCAAACACCCGACTCTAGAAGGGTTCACAAAGGAAGGTTGAGATGACCATTAATTAAATCACTGCATCTATACTTTCTCTCTTTGCTCTCTTTTGTCTATCCTGTAAATAAATGAATGCATATATGATGCATTCTACAGATTTTTACTTAAGGATGAAGTTGAGCTTCTATAACAAAAACCTAAGTTGGCTTAAACAAGATAGGACCTTCCCTTTCACATAACCGGTTCCTTCCATCCTTCCTTCCTGGGGTGTTGCCTTTCAGATACAAAGTCTATGATGGTGCCCCTCCAGCCAGCCAGATGAGGAAAGAAAGAATTGTGAAGCATTCCCCCTTCCCGCCTCACACACACATTTCCCTTTTAAGGCAGACCTGGAAGTTCAAACCCAACTTCTGCTCAAGTCCCATTGACCAAAATGTGATCACCCAGCCTTGAGTACATGAGCACACACAGGTGCCAGGGAGATGAGGAAGCATAATGTTTATTCTGGATGGTCATGCACCCCCAGATTAAGGCATTTCACAGCTATAGAAAAAGAGAATGGACGCTGTGGACAACTAGAAATCTCTAAGATTGTGCTTACTAGGAAACTGAGGTGCAGAAGTAGCTCTGGTCCTTTCCAGGTCCATCCGCTGACAAAACTGAATTAAACAAGCTGTCCCTGCAAGCTACCAGCCCCATTCTTTAATTTCAGTAACTCTGACGCTCTTTACCAGATCCCAAGTGTTGGCCGAGAATGAAATACTATGACCACCCAAGGGGCAGTTGAAGGAAGAGGAAGCAATATAGACTGTGAAGAAGTTGCCAGGGGAAAAAAGGAAGAGAGCCAGAAAAGAATAGTGAAACCAAATTTTAAGTTTAGCGATTTCGTATACCATGGAGTGTCAAAGCAGCAAGAGGACCCAAAGAAACTCGATTGGATTCACCAACGAGGAGGTCAGAAGTGACCTTTGCCAAGTCATTTTGTGTGGAGTGGTGGGGAATGTAATCCAAAGAGAGTTGGTTTGGGGGTGAGTGGAAGATGAGGATGCTGAGATAGAGAGAGGAGTGGTAACTGAGGTACTGAAAAGCAGGAACAACTTGAGATTAGTGGATCCGTGATCATGTTGATTCAAAAGATAAAGAATCAATGAACAGCAAGAGCTGAAAAATGCATGGCAGAAATACAGTTTGGCTGCTTTAACAAAGACCAAAATTACAGTGGCTTAAGGAAGATTAAAGGTTTACTTCTCTCCCATGTAGGAGTCTGAGCATACACAATCAAGGGCAGACTAGGGATACCATGGTATGGGAAATCCAGGTTCCTTCCACCTTATCAGTCAGTCACGCCCAACATGCAGCTTCCATCTTGTGGCCCATGAAGGCTGCACCAGCTCCCACCATCATGTAAACATCCCAGCCAGGTAGAAGAAGGGAGAGGAAAAGAAAAGTTTTCTTTCATCTTAAAGGCACCACCCAGAGGTTGCTCACATCACATCCGCTCACATTTTCACTAGCTGGACTTGGACACTTGGCTACATCTGCTGAGATAAGGGAGACTGAGACAAAGTCATCTTTAGCTGAGAGACCAAATCCCCAGAAAAAAATCAAGGAACAGCACGCAGTCAGAGCCCTAGGGGACCTAGAGCAAAGGGTGGTTTCGGCCTTCGGTGGGAGGAGGCTCGCTGTCTCAGAGGCGGGGACACACAGAGAGCTGAGAGGAGGTTTACCAAGCTGTTTATGATCTGTTGGGTGGGAGAGCAGATGTGCACCCGTAAATACCCTGAGATGGTTCAGAGAACACTGTGCTTTTGGAGTCCTAGGTTTCATTCTCAGCTCTGTGCTTAGCTGCTCTCTGGCCTTGGACAAGGAAAGAGATCTCCGTTTCCACATCTGTTAAATGGTCATAATAATGCCCACCCTGCCTGCCCCGCAATCCTATTTTGAGTCCCAGAAAAGAACTGAGGAGATGTTCTGTAAGTGTGAGGTCGGGGCAGATGTGGGCGGCATCGTTATGGGGGGATGGAGTGGTCTAGGCACTGCTGAGCCTGAAGGGCAGGTGGGAAAGGGCTGGAAGAAGCTGCAAGGACAGCACCACCCCAGACACAAGCTTCACACACCCATCCCCGAGGATCTGGCCTCTGCCCACTGCTGGCCAAGGAACCCCTCTGTTGTCCAAGTGAGGATGACCGGGGAGGGGGCATGCAGCCATGCACAGGGGCTGCAGTCAGCCTCTGGTGTGTCTTGAGATCGCCCTCGCAGAGCCTTGCCTTGTCCCCTGCCCTTGGCCTTGGCAGCTCTCCTGAGACCTCTCGCTGACCCCAGGGCACACCCCGTGTCCCTGGCCTCAGCCCAGTAAACAGCATGAGTGAGTTTCTCCCCCAGGCCTTTGGCCTAGCAAAGCTAGCTGTGTCCAGAGCAGTCACACTCCCAACACACTCCCTCCACACACACACATGCCCACACTGCCTGCACACTCAGAGGCACCACACCATGTGCCTCACACATGCAAATACCCCACACATATGCCATGAACTGCACATTCCACACACACTGCGCACGTCCCCCACAAACTTCACACACACAGCCTACGTGCACACACCTGCCATGCACACCACACGCGCGCACGCGCGCACACACACACACACACACACACACACACACACAGGTCTCTCTATCTCATATCACACCCCCTACCCGGCTCCCCACACTGCTGCAGGAGTGCTTTTTCTCAAACACAAATGTGGCTACTTTCTTGTTTAAACTCCTCTCCTTCATGTGGCTGTCCAGAGCCTTCAGGCTAGCATTCTAGCCCCTGCCAAAGCTGTTGAGGCCCACCATGGTCTATTCCCTGAAGACCCTCTTCAGGTTATCTCCACCCTCCTGCCCCCTCGGCCGGTCTGGACCACTGGACCACCCCCCTCCCCCAGCTCCTGCCCCCAGCTTTTCCATCCTCCATCCTCTCCAGAGAACGTACCTGCTTCATCGTCCATGTGAGAATCGCATTCCCTCTCCTGACCCCTGTTCAGAGCCCACCCCTCCTATAAAGACTCCCTTGACTTCCCCAGGTGGAATACTGCCTTTGGGGAGCAACTTGCATCCTGTGTCTGCCTCCACTGCCAGGCGGATGACCTTCTCATGGTCACTATATATGCAGCCCTGGGTCCCAGCATGGGGTATGTGCTCAATGAACACCAGATATGTGGTACTTATCCCCTCACCCTCCTAACAGATCAAAGTAGAAAACCAGCACGACTACCAGGACATCACCAGCATGGTGGCTATGGCCAAAACCTATGCCACCACCGAGGCCTTCATTGACTCCAAGTATGACATCCGCATCCAGAAAATTGGATCCAACTACAAAGCTTACATGTGAGTCCCTGGGCCAGGGGCAGGGCTGGGAGGCTGGGAGGAAGGGTAGGAGCAGAGTGTGAGAGGAACCGAGACTAAATCCCATGGCAGAGACCACATTGGGACATCTTATCGTCCCTTTCCGTCTCCTTTACTTCCCTTCATCTCTAGTTAGCCCAGAGGAAGGCTGCTGTTCCATCATGGCTTATTCCAGGGCAAAACTCTGTCTACCTAAATGAAGGCCATTTCCCCCAGAGAAATAAAGACTGTTGGCCTCTTTCCAAGTATATAGGGGATGTATGTCACAGGAGACATACATGGAAGGGACACCTGGGGACACATCAAGGGTGGCCTTGAGTGCCTTGCTGAGGATTTGGGATTTTCTTCCCTTCTGAGCAGAGAAGTGTCATGACCTGACCTGTAAGCATGAAAGGAAGGCTCTGGGACTATGGGCTGCAAAAGGGTTTCTCTGGGGCTAATAAGATCAGGTAGGAGATTACACCAGATTTCTTCTCCTGCAAGCAGTAAAAACCACATCTGACTAATATGGTGGAATGTTTCTAAAGGGAATTTATTAGAAACCCATGGATGATCAGAAACTTAAAAAAACTAACCCCAAATTACCAATTTCAGAAATATTGGGATTCAGGCCAGCCCCAGGAATCTGGGTAGCCAGAAGTAATAGACAATCTTCGTGGCACCCCATTAGGAAGGGAATCTACCGTAATCATTTTCAGGGCTTAACTCAAAATTATGATTCCATGGAAACAGTGCTGATTAGTCCAACGGTGGTCACATGATTATCAGAAAACGGCAGACAATCAGTATAAAGAGTCCCACCAAGACAGCATGCAACACAGGCAGGGTCATTATCCAGTGGAGATAGAGGTTATGTGACTAAAAGAAAAGGGATGAATGCCAGAAAATTCATCACACATTCAATCCAGGGGTGGGTCAGGCAGATGGTGACTCATGCTGAAACTGTGGTTACAGGTATGAGTGGGAGCTCTTGACCGCATGGAGGGCTCAGTCTTTTCTGCTCCAAGGCCTCTCTGTCTTACTTTGGAATAGTGCTGGTTCCACTTGAATTGATGAAACTCCAGAGAGGCAATAAGTGCCTGTTCTCCAAGCCTGGATGGAGTGCTGATTGCATGGTTCCACCTTTGAAGACTGAAACAGATGGTTCTGGACAGTTGGAAAATCTCTCTATGTAATTCTGTGTGGTGGAGCTGTGCTCTAGGTCAGGGTCAGCAAACCACAGCCCACAGGCCAAGTCTAGCTCCCACCTGTCTCAATAAGTAAGGTTGAGTTTATCACAGCCATACATCTCTATTTCTGTATTATCTAGGGTTACTTTTGCTCTACCTGGATTGCTTAGACTGGAGGTTGGCAGCTTTTTTTCTGTAAGTGGCCAGATGGTCATTTTATGCTCTGCAGGCCTCACAGTTTCGGTTGCAACCACTCCACTCTGCCACTGCCTGGAAAACTGTAGAAAATGCAGTCCATTGACCTACAAGGAAATATGCCCAGGAAAGGGATGGAGCCAAGAAATACTTCTGGCCTGTCTTGCCAACTGTTCTCCCACCCATGAGCCAGGCCAGACCTGTCACTGCTCTCAGATGCCTTCAGGGCAATAAAGTCACCTCCCCACACCCATAACCCCTCTGAGTCGGAGAACACTCTAGTGCATGGTCCAACACATTCCGGAGGCCTCCACCATCCCTCATGATATCATTTCCCTCCTCTCCTCATTGTTAGCGTTTCCATTTGACATTGACGACACCTTGTCCCCGTTTCTCTTCTTGAGGATTACCTCATTGCCGCATTCTTTATGCTGAGCCTTTCTGTCCTGACAGCTCCAATTTGTCATTAGTTATGGCGTTTCCTGGACCCTGCACTGGCCCACGTCCGAGGGAAGGGGTTCGTGTCAGACCTCAGTGTAGAACGCCCTCTCCACCCATGACCGTTCAACGTCCTTTCTGGCCCACTTCCTGCCCTGCACTCAGGCCTTTGTGCTTGTTGCTACTGTCATTGTGTCTAAGTCCTCTCAGCAGACATAGCCGGGAAATAAATGTGTGTGTCTCAACCCGTGTATACACACATGTCTGTAATTATTTCTCTGTGTGTATATCCATCTATAGCTAAAGCTAAAGAGTGCATCTTGATGGGTCAGACTTTAAACTAGTACTCGGTTTTCAACATGATTCCCTTTAGCCTTCCCAAGTTGCTTATCTGTAACTTTCCACTCCCAATAGGGAAAAAACCTGGCTTCTCCCATCCTCCATCCACATACTTCTTTGTTCAATCCCAGCACATGCGTATAGTTGCAGAACTGTCAAGCTGTAGCCCCATGAGAAACAAATTTTCCAACTATGGTATAGGACTTTTGTATAGTTTCTTCTGTTCTTAGGCACCCAGTCTCCACTAATTTCCAAAGTTAGTTAGGTCAGCACCTTTTCACTCACCCCTGCCCTCTTCAACAAGGGGGTCAGCATCAAACCTGTGTCATAAACAGATTCCATTGTCACAGCCTACATTCCATCCTACATTCAAGCAGCTGCATCATGTTTGGGCCAGTCAACTTTTTCCCCCAAACCTGTGATTGGCTCTGCCATGGAGAGTCATGGTTAAGAGCACAGAGTTTCTCAGATATGGTTTGGTGGCTTCTGTCATTCAATGGGACTGATGATAATAATAACGTCCATCTCGTTAGGTTTTGTGAGACTGAAGCCTGTGTTTATAAAACTTTTAGACCCATGTCTCAGACATAGAAAGCACTCACTAAATATCAGCTCTGTCTATCACTATCTTCTTGGAAGGAGACCAATCCAGCTTGTGCTCCTGCTGTTTCTGGCATTAGAATGCTTTCTTTTCTCATCTACACTTACTCAAAAATAATAGTAGCACCCACTGTACTAAGAGATTTATGAGAATCTTTCCTTTAATCCACATGATGCCCTATAAGCATGGTACTAAAATGGTTCCTATTTACTAATGAGAAAATACTCAGAAATGTTGTCCATAGTTATACTAGGAAACACTACAACCAAGATTCAAACTCGTACTTGTCTGACTCAAGTCAGTTCTTCCCTTCCCTTGTCACCATACAGATCCCACTCCACCATATCCTACTCATCCTTCCAGGTACATCTCAGTCACTACCTTCGGGGGTCACATAAAGTGTCTAAAAAGTTGTTTCCCCAGAATGCCTCACACCTCATGTGTACTGCTCACCCCACCATGCCTATGTTCTGGTTTTAGGCTAGTCTACCCTTTAAGGTAGGGAACAGCTGGAGGAGGGGGTCATCTCTGCACACTCAGATTAGTCCTGTCGTCGGGACATAGAGTGCCCTGATAATTGTTTGCCAAATTGAATTTAATTGCATTGAGTTGAACTGAACTGAACTGAACCAACTGAAGCTTATCAATGTCACTTTAACCATTATGGCTCCTGTTGGCCACCTGTTCTCAGCATCTGCTATCCTCAGATACATTGTATTTCTCTTTTAGAAAGACATTTGATAGCACTGGTTCACCCTTGAAGCTCAATCACATGCCTTTCCTTGGTCATGAAACAGATCACTTTATCACTTCCATTTTGCTTAAAGCCATTCAGTCTTTGCTGAATCCAGATATGCCACTGGATATATTTGTCTGTATTTCTCTTCAGCATACACAACCAACCCCTTACCTAGTAAGTTGTTACCTGGAACCTACTACCTGCCCGGAACCCTTGGACACTAGAGGTACAAGAGGATGAGTCAAACATGCTCCCTGCCCTCAGGGAAGTCAGCACACTAAAGCGGTCATTGCAACTGAGATGAGCATTTCTAAACATTGGTAGAATGTAGTATAGGGGTTTCTTATTGGAGAAGGCAATGGCACCCCACTCCAGTACTCTTGCTTGGAAAATCCAATGGGCGGAGGAGCCTGGTGGGCTGCAGTCCATGGGATCGCTAAGAGTCAGACACGACTGAGCGACTGCACTTTCACTTTTCACTTTCATGCATTGGAGAAGGAAATGGCAACCCACTCCAGTGTTCTTGCCTGGAGAATCCCAGGGATGGGGGAGACTGGTGGGCTGCTGTCTCTGAGGTCGCACAGAGTCAGACACGACTGAAGTGACTTAGCAGCAGCAGCAGCAGTAGCAGCAATGTCAGAAAGTCACATTTTCAGATGAAACTTGAAAGATAAGTAGGACTTAGGGAGACAAGGATGGAGATGNGTACACCCCGCGGCGGGTGGGGGAGGACGCGGCCCCCAACAGAGGCTGTCCACAGTCACGGGTGGGCTCAGCAGGGGTGCTCCCCTGCGACCCTCCTATCATAAAAAGGGAGCAGCGACGGGACACTGGTTTCAACTGAATGGCCAGACTTCAGCAGAAAGTTCTGGAAGGTGTGCAGGGAATGCGTCCACCTCCTTCCTTTTATCCCGAGAAGCTGGGATCGGTGCTCTGAAATAGTGCGAACTCCTGGGCTCAGGTGGAGTCAGACTCTGGCGCCGTCTTGCCCACTGCACCCCCACGTGTAAGGCATATACACATGCGTGTGCACGCACATACACCCAATGGGCTCAGGCGTCATCTCCAGGGCCTGCCACACGCACGTGTGTAAGGTGTGTACATGTGTGTGCATGCACATACACCCAGTGTGCTCAGACATCTCCAGGGCCCAGGCCCTGGCATGAACCACATTAGATGATGAGGACCCGGGGCTGTGAGATGACAGGACTTGAGGGAAACGGGAGCTGAGACGGGAGCAAGTACACGCGTCAAGGACAGACAGCCACGGCTGTCGGAGCCAAGCTCCGAGCGGGGCGGTGGCCTCGGCCGGGGTCGCGTCGTGTGAAATCCTGCACGGGCTGCCCCGGGCAGGGCCGGGGCTCCCAGGTTTCGAGATGCGCGTGGCAGAACAGCACAGTAGTGCATCTGCGTGTCTCCACATGTACACGCATGCACGCTCACGCGCCAGGACAGTCATGGGGCGTGCATTACCTTCTCTCCCACGGCTCCGGGGTTGCCTATTCCACCGGGGGGTCCTTGTGGCCCGTCCGCACCTGGAGCTCCGGAGGGTCCTCGGGGGCCGGGGGGGCCTGGCGGGCCCTGGAGAAGGCGAGCCGTTGAGCCCAGAGCAAAGGCAGGCCTCCCCCCAGACGCCAGCTCTGCCACGGCCCGCGCCCCACGAGCGGCCCCACTCACCATCTGACCGACGTCACCCGTCTCGCCCTTCTCTCCAGGAGGTCCCGGCAGACCCTGAGAACAGGAAGTCGTCAGACACTCGGCCAGTAGGCACGGCTCCAGTGGCCCCCCAACCTCCTCTGCCTCCCAGCTGAGCGCCCCAAAAGCCTCAGGGATGCGCATCTCAGCTACGCATGAGGACAGCTCCGAGATCCTGTCTCAGAACTAGCCCGAGGAGAGAATCGGAGAAGTGGGCAAGGATTTATGGATCAGGTGCTTATTGCGAGTGTCCCATAAAACAATAAACCCTAATGAGCCACCAGCAGGGAGCTGCCAGAATCAATTATGTCACCACCATACGCTGGGACACAAGGCGGTGACTAAGAGTCATGTTTTCGAAAATAAATAAAAGGTGACGCGTTCAAAGAATATTTAATGGCATCTGACGTGACTTGTACTCTAACAGGAAGCCAGAAACCCTGGTCCGAATGTTCTATACATGCAGCGTGACTCAGATTTTGTGAAAACCAAATTGAAGGATGCACGTGCTTGTGTGTGTGTGTGTGTGTGTGTGTGTGTGTGTTTTGCGCATGGGCGTTTAAAAGCTGTGCATGCCCATACACTCAGAAGCCAGTCTGGTTTCCTTTTCTGATAATCTATCGGTAGTTTCCAGCATTTTCTACAATGAGCAGGAAAACAAATGTCACGGACTCCGAGAAGTGAAGCTGGGAGTGTCTGGATTTCTGCGAACCCAAAGCTCTCAGGTGTGTGGAGGAGGCCCTGCGGCTCTCCTTAGCAGCCCCACTTTTAAAAATTTTTATTGGACTATAATTGCTTTGCAATGGCACACTGGAGTCGACTGTACACAGAGTGAGTCAGCTCTGTGCACACACCGCCCCTCTTGCTTTGACTTACTTCCCCTTTAAGTCATACAGAGCTTCGAGCAGGATTCCCTGAGCTATGCGCTAGGCTCTCGTTAGTTGCCTGTCTTACACACAGCGTGGATGGGGTATACCTGTCTCTTATACACATCTAGATGTGTATAAGAGACAGTGTAGGCACAGGGGGAAACACGACTCCCATTTCATGGATGGGAAAACTGAGGTAGAGTGGGACCCTCCCACCCGGCAGCTGTCCACANATGAGACTGAAGCCTGTGTTTATAAAACTTTTAGACCCATGTCTCAGACATAGAAAGCACTCACTAAATATCAGCTCTGTCTATCACTATCTTCTTGGAAGGAGACCAATCCAGCTTGTGCTCCTGCTGTTTCTGGCATTAGAATGCTTTCTTTTCTCATCTACACTTACTCAAAAATAATAGTAGCACCCACTGTACTAAGAGATTTATGAGAATCTTTCCTTTAATCCACATGATGCCCTATAAGCATGGTACTAAAATGGTTCCTATTTACTAATGAGAAAATACTCAGAAATGTTGTCCATAGTTATACTAGGAAACACTACAACCAAGATTCAAACTCGTACTTGTCTGACTCAAGTCAGTTCTTCCCTTCCCTTGTCACCATACAGATCCCACTCCACCATATCCTACTCATCCTTCCAGGTACATCTCAGTCACTACCTTCGGGGGTCACATAAAGTGTCTAAAAAGTTGTTTCCCCAGAATGCCTCACACCTCATGTGTACTGCTCACCCCACCATGCCTATGTTCTGGTTTTAGGCTAGTCTACCCTTTAAGGTAGGGAACAGCTGGAGGAGGGGGTCATCTCTGCACACTCAGATTAGTCCTGTCATCGGGACATAGAGTGCCCTGATAATTGTTTGCCAAATTGAATTTAATTGCATTGAGTTGAACTGAACTGAACTGAACCAACTGAAGCTTATCAATGTCACTTTAACCATTATGGCTCCTGTTGGCCACCTGTTCTCAGCATCTGCTATCCTCAGATACATTGTATTTCTCTTTTAGAAAGACATTTCATAGCACTGGTTCACCCTTGAAGCTCAATCACATGCCTTTCCTTGGTCATGAAACAGATCACTTTATCACTTCCATTTTGCTTAAAGCCATTCAGTCTTTGCTGAATCCAGATATGCCACTGGATATATTTGTCTGTATTTCTCTTCAGCATACACAACCAACCCCTTACCTAGTAAGTTGTTACCTGGAACCTACTACCTGCCCGGAACCCTTGGACACTAGAGGTACAAGAGGATGAGTCAAACATGCTCCCTGCCCTCAGGGAAGTCAGCACACTAAAGCGGTCATTGCAACTGAGATGAGCATTTCTAAACATTGGTAGAATGTAGTATAGGGGTTTCTTATTGGAGAAGGCAATGGCACCCCACTCCAGTACTCTTGCTTGGAAAATCCGATGGGCGGAGGAGCCTGGTGGGCTGCAGTCCATGGGGTCGCTAAGAGTCAGACACGACTGAGCGACTGCACTTTCACTTTTCACTTTCATGCATTGGAGAAGGAAATGGCAACCCACTCCAGTGTTCTTGCCTGGAGAATCCCAGGGATGGGGGAGACTGGTGGGCTGCCGTCTCTGAGGTCGCACAGAGTCAGACACGACTGAAGTGACTTAGCAGCAGCAGCAGCAGTAGCAGCAATGTCAGAAAGTCACATTTTCAGATGAAACTTGAAAGATAAGTAGGACTTAGGGAGACAAGGATGGAGATGAAGACTGTATCATGCAAAGGGGAAAAGTGTATGGAGGCCTATACACAGGAAAAAATCCATGGGCTTGGAGCACCCGAAGGGAGGTCAGTTGTTGCTGGAGCAGAAAAAGCAAGGGAACTGAGAGGGTGATGAGGCAGACAGAGGCAGAAGGCCGTCCTGCTCTTCACCAGGAAAAGGCAGTCACTTCTCGCCATTGGTTATTTTTCCTACATTCTAGTGCTCAAAAAAGATTCCAGAGTCACCAGGGGCTATACTACCCTAGTTCTTCTAAAAAAAAAAACAAAAAAAACAGGAGGCCATTTGAAGGATTTAATCTGATAGTGTAGGCATTCATTAAATTCAATTTTACATTTCAAAGGTGGCTTAGGAAAAGATACATAAGACCCAAGAAATAAGACAATCAACATAAAGGGAAATGAAAACACAAAAAATAAATCTGAAGACAGGATGTTTATCTGAGAATGCACGTCATAGTGGGCTTCCCAGGTGACGCTCATGGTAAGGAACCCACCTGCCAATGCAGGAGGCATAAGAGACATGGGTTCGATCCCTGGGTCAGGAAGATCCCCTGGAGAAGGGCATGGCCACCCACTCTAGTATTCTTGCCTGAAGAATCCCATGGACATAGGAGCCTGGCAGGCTACAGTCCATAGGATTGCAAAGAGTCCACCATGACTGAAGCGACTTAGAGCAATGTAAGCGAGATATTTGAATCAGAGCCACCAAACAGCCAAAGCGGAACAGGGAAGCAGATCAGTGGCATGCATCCCTACTTCCCTCACTGTGTGTGTTCTGGTACAGGAGAACCTCCATCTCTGGAAACTGGAAGGCCAACACAGGCTCTGCCATGCTGGAGCAGGTGGCCATGACGGAGAGGTAAGAGGTAACAGAGGTGCTCAGGGATGGTTCCAGCCACAGGGGGAGGCAGACAGGGATTCAGGGATCCTGTGATGAATGCCGTCTTGCACTTCGGCCAGCGTCTCACCACCCACAGAGCACTTTCCTAGGCATGATCCACTTTACTGCCCATAATAGCCCAGGGCATGTTTTACAACAACCCCATCTTACAGATGGGGAATGTGGTTCAGACGGGGAGCGTGGCTTGTCCAAGTCACAGAACTGATCAATGGCAGAGATAAAACTAAAACCTTGACATCTTGACTCCACGTCCAGGGGTCTTTGTGGCCCTGCCAGTTGCTGCAGGAAGAGAGCAGGAAGTCCTCACCAGTCTCTTCTGCTCTTGACAGCTGTATGGAAGCATCCCGTTAGGGTACCAGGGCTCCCACCCAGAGCATCCACTCCTCTCTCAGATGTATTCCTGTCTCAGCATGAGGAGGGAGAGGTCAATTTTCTGTGAATCGTGAATGCGGCAGAAAGGCACACTGGCTGAAAGTCCCTCCCTTTAAACAACACCTGTGAGCCATCTTTACCTGAAGAAGGGCCAGCCACCTGCTTTTGAGGCCAGCAGCACACACATCCCTTGCTGAGTGCCCAGTGACCTCTGCTTGCAAGCCTTCAGTGACAGTGGGCAAGGCGTGCAATTTGAGGTCAGAAAGGCCTGTTCAGTGAACATGTATTAAGTACCTACTGCATGCCATATATCCTGAGCACTAAATAGGTCCAGACGAAAAGACCCAATCCTTCCCTTCAAGAACTCTGTATCAGTTGCAACTTTCAGAAAACGGATTAGTTGGAGTCAAAGGGGATGTACTGGCTTGTGGCAATGAGAACTCCAGAGGTGCAGCTCCAGGTAGGCCTTTAGAACTTATTCTACCCACCCACTCCAGTATTCTAGCCTAGAGAATCCTATAGACAGAGGAGCCTGATGGGCTGCAGTCCATGGGGTCACAAAGAGTCGGACACGACTGAGCGACTTTCACTTTCACTGCCAACTTCAGTCCAGCTTTCTTCCATGTTGGCGTCCTTCTGGTCAGCTCACTCATATAGTGATCCAAAGTGGCCCCAGGCTTACAGCTTAACTGTGTCAAGTCCAGCAGAAAGAAGATGTCTTTCCCAGCCATTTCAATCAAAGCCTGGAGTTGGGCCTTATTCACTGCTAGGCCTGACTTAAGTCACGTGACCATCGTGGAGCCCACCACTATGACCCAGAAAGCAGCAGCACTGTAATCAGATGCTCTGTGTCACGTCTCTGCCCCGAGAGTGAAGAGGGACCGCTGTGCTGCAGTAACACGGACTGAGACTCAGGGGAGGGATGTAACACGGTTCCTGCCCTTGTGGAGCTCCTCGTTCAGGGCTCTAAGCTGAGGAAACAGCATGAACTAGAGCGAGTGGTCCTGCCCCCTGCAGAGCTGTGTTACCCAGGTTAACTACCCTTTCTGAGCTTCTTCAGCTGCAGATTGGAGGTAATGCACCCAAGCCAGAGGGCTGGTTAGAAAGGGATCTTCAGTGGCAGAGAGTGCACTGGAAACAGTGGTCTCCTTCCCTCCCCGCCAGTCCCAGGTGCCGCCCCCAGGGTGGGTGCCCTCCTGTGTTCTCCAGTCTCAGAGGTTGTGCTCGTTCCCTGGCACAACGGCACCCCCTGGTCTGGGGGAGGGACAACCTTCCCCCAGTGAGCATTCAAGGGGCAGTCTTGGCCGTTTTCTCCACCACCTTTCTGGAACGTGAGCCCAGCCTTTCCCCGGGCCACGCAGGCTGCTCACAGGTGTCTGCAGCAGGTCATTATCTCCCTGGTTCTGCTCAGTCCCAGGCCCCATGGGCCATTCCTGGAGGAGCCTGCCATGGGAGTGGGGCTGCTCGGGACTGGAATCCACTTTCCCTTCTGCAAATTCATGGTCAGTAGCCTCAGTGCCTCAAGGGGACTTAGCAGAAGAGATGAGAGGGCCAGCTCTGAGAGCACTTCAGCTCATTCCAGGCCTTATGGCTCAGAGACACAAATAGAGCAGGCGTGCCCCATGTGACCCTGGAGGGTGGGGAGAAAAGCAAGAACATTGACACAAAGTCCCCTGTGACTCCAAATGCAGCCACCATGAGGGAAGCCAAGCATAAGACCGGGAAGATACAACCATCCCCTTGTTGCAGGGTCAGAAAGCACTGAGATCTTCTCCGGCAAAGCAAACGGACCCTGCAGCCATCAAGTGGCTGGAAAGGGAACAAAAGCAGCAGGCCCAGAGGGCCAGGCCCCCGGGCCAGGCTGGAGAAGCCTGCCAGGCTCCTCTGCCTGCGTGCCCCAGGCAAGGGGGAGAATACACCCTTTGTCCCCACAGGCTGGGCCTGGGAGGGATTTCTGGGGCCCTTCAAGCAGTTTTCCCAAGGGAAAAGGACTTCAGGAGCAGCTGGGGTCCAGAACAAGCTCCCTGGTACTGGGGGGCCAGCAAAGTCCTGGGGAGGGGAAGGAGGTCAGGTCTCTGAGATCCCCCCCAACTCCCCTCACTCCTCCCCTCATCCTGCCTGTCGCCTGCCTGCCTGGCTCCCTCTCTAACCTCTCTCCCTCTGTGTGTCTCTCACTGTCCCTCTATACCTCTGCCTTTTTACCCGTTGTCTCTCCCACTGCCTCTGTTTCTCTGCCTCTCTGTCTCTCGTGCACCTCTGTCTCGTACGTCTTCCTGTCTCTCTCCATCTCTGAATGGATGTGTTTGTGTGTATGTCACTGTCTGTCTGCGAGCCTGTTTTTCCTGTGGGTGTCTCTCTGGGTCTCTCCTTCCCCCTGTCTCTGCATCTCTCGCTGTCTGCTTCCCGCCCCTGCCCCCTGTCCCGCATACTCACTGTCCGTCCATCCCTGCAGGTACAGGCTGTGGGTGGACAGCTGCTCGGAGATGTTTGGTGGCCTGGACATCTGTGCTGTCAAGGCTGTCCACAGCAAAGATGGCAGAGATTACATCATAGAGGTGAGCAATGGAGCAAGAGGTCCCCCTGGCCGGAACCAGGCCCCTGGGCATGCATTCCAGAGGGAAGGAGTCCAAGTGTGACCTGCAGTGTGGTCAGCTGTGTCTTAGGTCACAGCTGGGGCCCAGCAGCCTAGGCCTCAGTGAGCGGCTCCCAGAGGCTTCTCACCCACTGCCCTCACGTGCCCCCATCCACCCTCTTGGCTGCACCTAAAGCCTTTGTGCCCAGCGGTCCTGTCCTGGACTTTGATGACGTTGGGCATGAGGTTCGATAACCTTCCAACACCTGTGGCCCTCACGGTTGGGGAAGGGCACTGGGCCAAGAGTTGGCAAGATTCTGTCCCCTCCAGTCTGTTAAATTTTCTTAGTGTCCGAGCGGGTAAAGAGGATCCACTTCCACAGTCAATGTGCAGAGAGTCCATCATCTGTTCAATCAACAAACATGTATTAGGGGCTCCCATGGGCCTGGTGTGGGGCAGTTCTGGAGACAGAGTCCTGAACAAGAGGTGTATGGAGTGTGCCGGCCAGCAGGGAGGATGGTACACTGGTCACTGCGGGGCACGGATGGCTGGGAACTGGGTGAGAACGGAGGGAAATGTATGAGAGAGGCTCAGAGGGGCTCAGTGTCCCAGAATCTCTCCCTCAACCTTCCTGCATCTCACAGGCCAACGAGCCCCTGCTGCCCTCCAAAGCTGTCGCCTGTGAATCCCCGTGGGCCTCCCATTCCCCTGCCCAGCCCCATGACTTCCTCCCCAGGCCTCCCCCAATCCCACAGTCCTCCTCCCACGCCTGGCGCCCCTGTGTCTCTCCTGACCTCACAGCTCCCCCTCCCCTCCAAACCCTGTCCCGGCCCCTGCCAGAGCCCATGGCTCTCGGTGGCTTCCCCTGAAAAGGCTGCGCTGGCTCAGAGTTCTCTCCCCAGCGTCACGTCTCTATGCTCACACACCCCCACCACCCCCTCCAGCCCCTCCAGTACTTCCCTTCTGTGGCCTTCTCCTCACACCACAGCAGAGGGGGCGGTGCTGACACACAGCCAAAACACGTGAGGGAGCGCCCTGCGGCTGCCCCTCCCCTGGGCGTGGGCAGTTAATGGGAAGCACATGGCTGGGATGACCGCGAGAGCCGGCTAGTGCTCCAGCCCCGCGTGCCTGCACCACTCCCAGGACCCGCAGCGAGCCAGGACCAGTGACCAGAGGGGTGGGAGCCCTGCTGGTCTCCTCCTGCCATGCCAGGAAGGCATTCCTCCCACCCCGGCCCCTGGACTGGCCAGCTCGGAGGTGGAGGGGAGGAAGTCCAGGGTGGGCACAGCCCCTCTGCCCACTCTTGCCCCAAGGAAGGCCCGGTAACTTCCAAGGATGAGTTACCATCTATATTAGCAAGTTCAGTCCTGCTCTATAAAACAACTCTCAGGAGTTCCCTGCAGTCCAGTGGTTAAGACTTCATGCTTCCAATGCAGGGGATGTGGGTTTGATCCCTGTGGCACAGTAAAAAAAAAACTCTCCCCTCAAGTCCAGTGGCCACCATACCTGAAATCCCCCCAGCAGCCCCTTCTCAGGGGACACTGCAGGGGCCAGGAGCGGAACCACCATCCTGCACACTTGCTTCTGAGTCAGACCCAGGCTGCTCCCTGGAGGAATGAGGTGCCCACCTTCCTGAGGACGCCTGGGCACTTCAGATCCATGCCCAGGGCATTGCATCTCCTGAATCCCTCCCTGGCCCTCCTGCCTCTGTATCTCCTCATGGGACCCCCAGACATGAACTCAGCTTTGACANTCCTGCAGTCCAGTGGTTAAGACTTCATGCTTCCAATGCAGGGGATGTGGGTTTGATCCCTGTGGCACAGTAAAAAAAAAACTCTCCCCTCAAGTCCAGTGGCCACCATACCTGAAATCCCCCCAGCAGCCCCTTCTCAGGGGACACTGCAGGGGCCAGGAGCGGAACCACCATCCTGCACACTTGCTTCTGAGTCAGACCCAGGCTGCTCCCTGGAGGAATGAGGTGCCCACCTTCCTGAGGACGCCTGGGCACTTCAGATCCATGCCCAGGGCATTGCATCTCCTGAATCCCTCCCTGGCCCTCCTGCCTCTGTATCTCCTCATGGGACCCCCAGACATGAACTCAGCTTTGACATACACGTGGTCCCTGATTCATTCACGCATTCATTCATTCACTGCCTAGCTCCTCCTCTGGGCACCAGCCCTCCAGATGGGGATACGGCCGTGAGCAGGGGAGCAGGGACTCTGCTCTGGAGCTTCCATTCAGAGAGGGGCCTGCAGTCAGCAGATGAAGGACTCTGGGGCTGCTTCCCCCTCCCCTCTGTGAGTTTAGTTCCTTCTCTCTCAGTTTAGCATTATCTCTGCCCCCGAGAGCTCCTGCCTCTCTGAGTTTCCGCAACTTTCACTCTTAGGAAACAAAAGTTTGTACCCGTGGGCCCAGGCTCCCTGCCTCCAGACATTCAGAGGGTCAGGGATGAAAGACCTTCCACATTTGAAAAGAAAAATCGTGGGTTTGGACTTTTAAAAAACAAGAAAACAGCTTCTCAGAAATGTTTTAGGGGGGTAGGGAAGAATGGCTTTTCAGACTTTTTTTTTCCTCTCTCAGAAACATTACAGAGTTGTTTTCCTTGCTTTTTGGTTTAGAGTGGGGTCAAGGGAGATCAGGAGCTTTTTACCAGGAAGATAAAAGGTATTTTAAAAAACAGACAGGATCTAAAAATACTGATTTCTTTAGCCACCTCTGTGGCAAGAACATAAAGTTTGTGGGACATGTTTTGTGAAGATCCTCACAGTGAAATACTCAGGGGAAAGACCCCTGAACTTGTCCTCCATGACTTGTCCAGGGAATGACATTGCTCACTGGAAAAACGCTTCCCTGGGGAGACCAGAGCATCCACTTCCTTTAGCTTTGTCCACCGTGGGGACTGCGAAATGCTCTGACCTCAGGTTCATTGTGGTGGCTGTTTTCCACTGTAGGGAACATAGGAAACAGAAACCAGAACAAAAAAAGAGTGGGCAGGCAGGGTCAGGAAGAGAAAGGCCAGAGCTGTGCACAGTCAGACACCACAGTCATAACTCAGCTCAGCCCACGTTGACTGAGATACTGACTGTTCATGTGACTGGAAGCCAAGGACCCAGGCCCAACCCACAGGGAGCTCAATTTGCTAATACAATCTGTGTTCACATCCTTGAGTTTGCTTTTCAGCTTCCCAACCAAAATAGGGCTTCCCTGGTGGCTCAGTGGTAAAGAATCCACCTGCAATGCAAGAGACATGGGTATGATCCCTGGATCAGGAAGATCCCCTGCAGAAGGAAATGGCTACCCACTCCAATATTCTTGCTTGGCAGATCCCACGGACAGAAAAGCCTGGCAGGCTACAGTCCATGGGGTCGCAAAGACCTGGACACGACTTAGGAACCAAACAGCAACTATAGTAGATGCTTTAGATTAATGGGCTCCTAAAAGTCCCAGATGCAAGGATCTTTGCAGCTGCCCAACCCCCTCAGGTTATAGTTGAGGAAAACAAAAGGCCCACAGATGAGAAGTGAGCTGCCAAGATCATACCACGAGTCCCTAGGAGAACCAGAGCCTGGAAGCCAGGTCTCCTGCTCCCAGTACTTACTCAGAGCTGTTCGGCGATTGTTGAGATGTAGGAGTGCTCACTGTCTGTCCTGGAACTTGCTGCTTCTTTGACCCTCAGCTTTCCCATCAAGATAAGAACAGTAATGGTACCTATCTCAAAGAGATACTCTGAGATGTATGTGAGATCTCCATCCAGTGCTTCGAACAGCACCTGGCACCTAGTAAAGCCATACAGCACTTACTAGTATCCTTATCGATATAAGCAGGGCTTGTCCTTCCATTCAGCAGGTACTTATCAAGGGCACACCTGTCTGGACCCAGGGCCCATCCCCAAGCCAGGGGCTCACAGTGTGGTTGGGGACTCACACACAAACAGGTGAGACAACCAAAGCAAGGATGGCAGGAGTGCAAGAAGGCTTCGCAGAGGAAGGACCAGCTAGATGTTCCTGACAGATGAGAAGAGCTAGCCAGGTAGAGAGTGGGCAGAGTCAATGACGTGCCCAAGGACCTGGATGGGAGACAGAACCTGGTGAGTCCAGAGCTTGGGAAAAGGGGAAACTAGACGGAGAATTAGATGGCGGTGAGCTGGGGAAACAGGCTGGGTTCCTATAGCTGGGGAGGAGACAGAGCCCACCAAGACCCCACCCTCCACCAACCCACCCAAGACCTTCTACCTCTGTCCATGCCTAGGGAACCACCTGGGTCATCAGCCTACATGGCGTTGAGCAAGCCCTTTCCCATCTCTGGGCCTTGGTTTCTCCATCTGCCAAAAGAGTGGATGCACAAATGTGATCACTCAGCATGCATGCATGCCAAGTCACTTGTCGTGTGACTCTTTGCGACCCCCATGGACTGTAACCCACCAGGCTCTTCTGTCCATGGGATTCTTCAGGCAAGAACACTGGAGTGGGTTGCCATGCCCTCCTCCAGGAGATCTTCTGCACCCAGGGATCCAACTCACATCTCTTACATCCCCTGCATTGGCAGACAGGTTCTTTACCGGCAGCACCACCTGGGAAGCCCCTGATCTCTCAGGGCCTCTCGCATTACAAGTGTGCCTCCTTTGAGAAGCAGCCTTCTCCCTGTGGAAGAAATTTCTCTGCAGTTTATTCTGCTAGAGTCCCGGAGAACAGGCCTCGCCTCTTCCCTCTTCTCTCCAAACCTTGAGTTGACTCCAACCTGTGTCATTTTTTGATCGTAATTGAGCCCCTTCCTTCACTGCTTCCGGCTTTGTGGAAAACCTTGATCTTGGGCCAAAGTTCAAGAAGCTGGCCCCAATCCTCGGTAGGGGCTGAGGTGGGAAAGGAGGGGGCAAAGACCAGCTCCCCAAAGAAAAGAGCAGAAAAGGTCAGCAAAGGCTCCCCGCCCTTGGTCGAGTGTCTGAGGCCCAGCAAATGCAGACTGAATTGAATTGAGTCCAGGGAGTTGATTTAGACTGAACTGCGGGAAATTGGCTGTCTCCATGGGGGTCACTTCCAGCTGAGGCGCTGGGCTGGGGATTTGCATGGAGAACACTGCCATCTAGTGTTCACTTCTGTCCTGAGGTCTGAGCCCGCCCTCCTGGGATGCACTGCTCAGCTGCCAGGCTCCCCTGACATGAAGCTCCTTCAGGACTCCTTTCTCGCCCACAGGTGATGGACAGCTCAATGCCCCTGATTGGCGAGCACGTGGAAGAGGACAAGCAGCTGATGGCCGACCTTGTCATCTCCAAAATGAGCCAACTCCTGATGCCAGGGGGCATGGTACCCTCGCCCCTGAGGCCTTGGGTATGTCCAGTCATGAGAAATGCTTGGCCGTCTGGGAGGAAGTGCCCTGATCCAGAGGAGATGCACCCAGGGAGGAACCTACTTGGGGAGAAAGAATTGGGGTGTGGGTGGGGCTGGGCTTGGGGGAGAGTTTGTACCCCTGCTCCTGACAGGGACACTTGGGAGGCTCTGAGGGGCCCTTCCTCTCTCTGCCACCCTGGAGAGAAAAACATGGTCTCAACTGGGCTTTGAGTGTCCGCAGGCAGAGATTATCATCACAGAAAGCCAGTTGTCCCGTCTGTGCCCTCCGTCCCGGGCCTGAGTGGTGAGCAGGGGTGTGTGTGAGTGTGTGTACGCACACTCTGTACACACATGCCCTTTGTGAGTGGTGAGCAGGTGTGTGTGTGTGTGTGTGTGTGTGAGCAGGTGTGTGTGGGTGTGTGTGTACGCACACTCTGTACACACATGCCCTTTGTGAGTGGTTAGCAGGTATGTGTGTGTGTACGCACACTCATGCCCACATGTACACACATGCCCTTTGTGTGCTCCCCGGGCACTGGTCAATAGGGATTCTTGTGTCTTCCATTTCCTCATCTTCCAACCTCTTCACGCTAACACAGAGCTCCTGTCTTCCCTGATCCTCACCATAGGGGTTACCAGATGATTCTCCAAAGAATTTGCTAGATCTCCAGCTTTCTGGAAAAGCAAGTCTCAAAACCTGATCTCCCTTTCCCCCCTCAAAACAAATCTGTGATAACAGATGTCAGAAAGATGCTTGTTCTCAAGACGGCCACTGGCTTGGAGAGGGCACGGGGCAGCCTTCTCCACTGGAAATGTTCTGTCTTGACCTGCTTGGTGATTACACAGATGTCTCCACATGTAGAAACTATTTGTGCTGTGCATATTATGTAAGTTTTACCTCAGTAACGATGGAGAAGGAAATGGCAACCCACTCCAGTATTCCTGCCTGGAGAATCCCATAGACAGAGGAGCCTGGCGGGCTACAGTCCATTACACAGCTGAGCAACTGAGCACCTCAATCACAAACAGATGTTTACAAATCCTGCCCTCCCACCCAGGAAGTGAATGCTGTAGTGGCCGCAACAGTCTTCTTTTCTCTTCTGCTTTAGGCTCCTCAGACTAAACCAGCAAAATCCCCTGGGCAAGCCCAGCTGGGTCCTCCACTTGGACAGCCCCAGCCACGGCCACCCACACAAGGTAGGACCCACGACGAGCCACCCACCAAGAGAAGCCGTCCAGCAACGGTGCTGACATGCACTGAGGGACCCGCACGTGACTTCCAAAAAGGCACTCTGAAAAACTCCATGTTAATACTTAATCACCAGGCTTACCCCCTTGCTCTGTGTGCAGAATGAATGAGACCATGGGGTTGTCACTCCCTTAAAGTCAGGAAAGGAGGGAAGAAAGACAGAAAGTAAATGTATTAAGTACCTAATATGTGCCAGGCACTGTGCTAGGGACTTTCCCATTTATGGTCTCATTTTCAGCTTCCTAACATGTCAGCAATGAAAACAGGGGTATTTCCTTTCTACAGAGGTAGGTGTTGAGGCTTTGTGCAAGGAAGCACAAGAAAATGGCATGTTTACGTCTGATCTTTCAGATCTTCTAGAAAGTGCCTGCTTCCTAGCTGCTAGCAGTGCCTGATTATAGATTTATGAGCCAACCAGCAACAGTGAGAAAGAAAAATGGAACATTACATAGAACCTTGTCAATTCGAATCATTCCTCAAAAATATCCCAGTATTACTAAGAAAATGCCATCATTTATCACAGAATGGATGAACTGTTGATGACAAGGTGAAAGGAGATTGTAGCGGTAACTAACCCCTTCTCTCAGGCTGCCAGCTTCTTGTGTGTTCTCACGCTCAGGCCTGGGGCGAAAGTCACCCAAGTCCTCTCTCGATGTCAGAACCTTCCAGGCACCCTCACGGCTCAAGTACCAGCTTAGGGCCTCAGGACAGCTTCACCCCAAGATGCCAGGCCAGGCATTTTCGCGGTGGTCTTTTAAGGACCTGCTTTAAGACCCATCGGAAAGAAAGCACTGCTATCACACTGGGACCTCCCCAGGCACCTTTATCAATGTAATAGATTCACTGCTTCTTGGGAAAATCAGCCTTGGGCAGCAAAGGGCTTCCTCTTCCACAGGTCTTACATAAAACACCCATTCATCTTTCTCATCTGTGCTTCTCTTCCTGGAAAAGCAGAAAGCGTTTAAGAAAAGGGAAATTGCAGGACTTACACAACTGAGTACCAGTGAACACTGGGTTCTTCTTCCGGCAGATGAACATGTTTGAATCCACTTACAGTGTCTCCCTCTGGCAGACTTAGGCAAGTTACCTCACTTCTCAGAGGCTCAGTTTCCAGTGATGAAGGAGGAAATGACATCTGCCTGTCTAGTAAGGGGGAGCTGTCTGTGCGATAATGCAAGAGGAGCAGTTATAACTAGCAAGGTCTCCCATTGTGGAGGTAGTGCTTAGTAGGTGCTAGCAATTTACTGCTGGTAACCACCACTCAGTCACATCCGACTCTTTGGGACCCCATGGACTATAACCCACCAGGCTCCTCTGTCCATGGAATTCTCCAGGCAAGAATACTGGAAGGGGTTGCCATTCCCTCCTCCAGGGGATCTTCCCTAACTCAAGGGTCAAACCCAGGTCTCTTGCATTGCAGGCAGATTCTTTACTGTCTGAGCCATCAGGGACTTTAACTGTTAAAAACTCACTATTAGAGACTTCCTTGGCAATCCAGAGGATTGCACTCCACCTCAGGGAGTGCAGTGGAACTAAGATCCCACATGCCACACAGTGTGCCAAAAAAAAGAAAATCTGGGTCCAAAGAGATGTCAAGTAGATGGAGAAACAGGATAGGGACCTCAAAAGGAGACAAAGGGGATTATCAAAACCTTTGAGGTCAGCAAGGATGCCAAGAACTTTATTCTTATGGATTTTTCTGTAAGGAAAGCAGTTATGCTGATATAAAGAGACACTGCCAGAATAAACTCTTATATTTTTTAAAACTTACTATTAATAATTTGTGTCTTACTAAGCTTCCCTGCTGACTCAGTGGTAAAGAATCCAACTGTCAATACAGGAAACATGAGTTCTATCCCTGGCTCTGGAAGATCCCCTAGAGAAGGCAATGGCAACCCACTCTAGTACTCTTGCCTGGGAAAATCCCATGGACAGAGGAGCCTGGTGGGCTGCAGTCTATGCGGGTCACAAAGAGTTGACCACAACTTAGTGACTAAACAATAACAACAAACAACACAACAATGATAATATACTTGTTGTTCTTAATGATATCATTAAGAATACTTATAACTACTGTAGCCCACTGCCCTCCTGCCAGGTGATAATTCTTTGATTATAGAATGTTCAAAAACGACTGATTCATCACCTTGCCAGGCTCTGGCTGTGTCTTTGCCCTACCCTCTCCTTTCCCACTCTTCCCCAGGACTTACTTTTTCCAGCCACATTTGCACAGAGCACTTCTAAAACAGAGAGCTACTGTATTCTTGCTTCCTCTCCGGCTCAGAGTAGAGACACGCTCGATAAATAAAGAGATATTATTTTAAGGGACAGGAGGCTAAACATACCTTTAGTGAGTTGAAAAACAATCAATTAAAAACCAGTTAGGATAATTAAAGAAAATGCTCATTGAATTAACATTTAGAGTAAAAATAACAGGGCTAATTAAAACACAATGCTTTCATTGAGTTCCCAAATTAACAAGATCACATTATTAACTTGTTTTTTGAACTCACTACTCATTTTCAACTCAGTGAAAGTGAAGTTCTCTTTTAAGGAACCTCATCATCTTTTAGCATTGATCCTGTGCTAAAGCAAATACTAAGCAAATACTATCTACATATAAGTTAATTTTTTCTATGTGCTCAAACAAAAAGTATTATTATTATTATTATTTTTGCTTTGCCAAGAAGCTGAAAGAAAATTACTAGTCTCTTGATGAATCCCATCTGTCTAATAGGGACTAAATGAATAGTTAATAAATGAATTAATAAGAGTCCAGATTTTCTAAGATATTACTCAGCCTTCAGGGGCAGAGTGTTGGGGAAAGAGGGGAGCTTTAAGATAAAAGTAGAAAACATGTTTTCTTGGACCTATGGTGAGTTTAACAAAACGAAAAAGCAAACCAACATTTAAAAATGAGAAGCTTTTACATAAAATCCAGATTTCCAGCTCCTGTGACAGAGTAGGAGCTCTACAAACAGTGGGCAACAATGTAGCAAATGCTACTGACTTAGTAATCAGTCCAGTTCAGTCCAGTTCAGTTCAGTCGCTCCGTGGTCAGTTCAGTTCAGTCGCTCAGTCGTGTCCAACTCTTTGCGACCCCATGAATCCCAGCACGCCAGGCCTCCCTGTCCAGCACCAACTCCCAGAGTTCACTCAGACTCGCGTCCATCGAGTCCGTGATGCCAGCCAGCCATCTCCTCCTCTGTCACAGTGGCTTCCCAGATGGTGCTAGTGATAACAAGCTGTGTCCGACTCTTAGCGACCCCATGGACTGCAGCCCACCAGGCTTCTCCGTCCATGGGATTTTCCAGGCAAGAGTACTGGAGTGGGGTGCCTTCTCCAATAACAAGCCCACCTTCCAATAAAGAAGTACGTCAGGAAGCAACAGAATTGGACATGGAACAACAGACTGGTTCCAGATAGGAAAAAGAGTACATCAAGGCTGTATATTGTCACCCTGCTCATTTAACTTATATGCAGAGTACATCATGCGAAATGCTGGACTGGAAGAAGCACAAGCTGGAATCAAGATTGCCAGGAGAAATATCAATAACCTCAGATATGTAGATGACACCACCCTTATGGCAGAAAGTGAAGAGGAACTAAAAAGCCTCTTGATGAAAGTGAAAGAGGGGAGTGAAAAAGTTGGCTTAAAGCTCAACATTCAGAAAACGAAGATCATGGCATGTGGTCCCATCACTTCCTGGGAAATAGATGGGGAAACAGTGGAAACAGGGTCAAACTTTATTTTGGGGGGCTCCAAAATCACTGCAGATAGTGACTGCAGCCATGAAATTAAAAGATGCTTACTCATTGGAAGGAAAGTTATGACCAACCTAGATAGTATATTCAAAAGCAGAGACATTACTTTGCTGACTAAGGTCCATCTAGTCAAGGCTATGGTTTTTTCTGTGGTCATGTATGGATGTGAGAATTGGACTATGAAGAAGGCTGAGTGCCGAAGAATTGATGCTTTTGAACTGTGGTGTTGGAGAAGACTCTTGAGAGTCCCTTGGACTGCAAGGAGATCCAACCAATCCATTCTGAAGGAGATCAGCCATGGGATTTCTTTGGAAGGAATGATGCTAAAGCTGAAACTCCAGTACTTTGGCCACCTCATGTGAAGAGTTGACTCATTGGAAAAGACTCTGATGCTGGGAGGGATTTGGGGCAGGAGGAGAAGGGGACGACAGAGGATGAGATGGCTGGATGGCAACACTGACTCGATGGACGTGAGTCTTAGTGAACTCTGGGAGTTGGTGATGGACAGGGAGGCCTGGCGTGCTGGGATTCATGGGGTCACAAAGAGTCGGACACGACTGAGCGACTGAGCTGAACTGAAGAGATGTGGCTTCCATCCATGAGTCAGAGCCCCTGGGGGAGGGCATGGCAGCTCACTCCAGTGTTCTTGCCTGGAGAGTCCCATGGACAGAGGCGCCTGGCGGGCTACGTCCATGGGATCTCAGAGTCAGACACAACTGAAGTGACTTAGCATACATAGCCTGCTCCCTTGGACAGAGCAAGGACTCTTTCCTTTGCCTCAGGCATATATTTTTATACATGCAAAAAATGCAATTAACCCACAAATACTGTTTTATATGCTTCTGTCTAGCATATATATTAATATTTAGCATATATTATCAACAACATCCCATGTCATTTAATATTGTTCTGCCACATCATACTTGATGACCATAGCACATTCCATTACATGAATGTATCTTAATGTTCCAGTCAGCTCCCCTACAGTTGCGCGTTTGTATCGTTTTCAGTTTTTCACTGGTTGGAAGACCCCTGTGAGGAACATCCTCAAAGTAACACTTGTGCACAGCCTTATTTGTCCTAAAAGTATTTGAATGAAATCCTTTTTTTCTCCCTGTAGGGGGCCCTCGCCCAGCTCAGTCTCCTCAGCCCCCAAGATCTGGGAGCCCCTCCCAGCAGAGGCTCTCCCCACAAGGCCAGCAGCCCCTGAGCCCTCAGTCTGGATCGCCACAGCAGAGATCTCCAGGGTCTCCCCAGCTCTCCCGTGCATCTGGAGGCAGTTCTCCAAACCAGGCCCCCAAGTCGACCACACCCCTTACCTCGCAGCCCCGGCCCCCTGTGCAGGGCCGCAGCGCCTCCCAACAGGGTGAAGAGGCCAAGAAGCCAGAATCACCCCATCCCCATCTCAAGTAAGTGCTTTGGGACCCGGGAAGGGCTGAGAGTGGACTTGGGGTGTGGGCAGAGCTGGGCTGGCTCAGGGTCAGGGACTCAGAGCAAGACCCACCAAGGCCTCACCCCAACTTTAAATGGGTAAAAGGAGGCCTAGAGAATGGAGCCTGGGGGACAGGCAGGACCTAGCAAGGCCCAAGCATAGGTTAGGCCCCACTGTGATCCTCCATGTGTACCTGCATCAGTTACTCCTTGCTGCATAACAAACCACCCTAAAACTTAGTGGCTTAAGAAAGCAACCGTTTTCTTTGTTCATAGTTTTTTTCATTTAGTCACTTGTACTGAATTTGGTTTAGCTGGGAGGATCTCCCGATGGTCTCTCCTGGAGTGTTACCAGATAAAATGCAGGATGCCCAAGTAGATTTGGATTTCAGACAATGAATAATTTGGAGTATATGAACTCAAATATTGCATATGCTTAGTTTCTCAGTCATGTCTGACTCTTTGCTACCCGATGGACTATAGCCCGCCAGGCTCCTCTGTCCATGGGATTCTCCAGGCAAGAATACTGGAGTGGGTTGCCATGCCCTCCTCCAGGCGACCTTCCCAACCCAGGGATCAAACCCAGATCTCCCGCACTGCAGGCAGATTCTTTACTGTTTGAGCCACCAGGGAAGCCAAATATTGCATGGGTTAGACTTATATTCAAACAGTATTTTTTTTTAATCTGAATTTCAAACGTAACTGGGTGTCGTGTGTGCTTGCTTACTAAATCTAGCAACCCTGCTCTCCTGGGATTGCTCATAGGGCTGTAGTTATCCGGCAGCTTACCTGCGGCTGGACAGTCCAAGAGGGCTTCCTGCACATATCTGGATGTTGGTGTTGCCTGTCAGCTGAGCCTCTCTCTCTCCTGGGGCCTCATCCTCTAGCAGGCTGGACCCAGCTTCCTTATGTGGTAGGATTACATTCCAAAAGGGCAAAGTAGAAGCTTCAAGGCCTCTCAAGGTCCAGCCTTAAAAGCTGCACGATGTCATTTCATCCCATTATAGGCTTTTGATAAAAACAAGTCACATGGTCAAGGCCAGATTAAAAAGGTGGGAAAATAGACTCCTTTTTTTAAAACCTTCTTTATTTATCGGGTTGTGTCGGTTCTTAGTTGCAGCCTCCGGGATCTTTGTTGTGTCATGCAGCTCAGTAGTTGTGGCACATAAGTTAAGTTGCTTCTCGGCATATGAGATCTTAGTTCCCTGACCAGGGATCAAACCCATGTCTCCTGCACTGCAGGACAGATTCTTAACCACTGGACACCAGATAAGTCCTGGAAATAGACTCTTGATACAAGGACCTGCAAAGTCACCCTGTTGAAAGGCTAGATGACTGGGATGGGAGGGAAGGTTCCATCCCAGGGCACACGTCTGTTCTCTCTCTTGTTTCCTCTCAAGCCCATCTCTTGGTTTGAGGTCAGAGAGAGAGATCCCAAATATATTTTCTTTGGAAAGTGTTTCCTTTCCTTCAACTCCAAACAAGCTAACCATAAGTTTTCAGAAGAGGTAATATATTCACCTGGTTCAAAGATCTAAAAAATATTGATGTTTTTATTGAAAACCCTTACCCCACTTCATTCTCATCCAAAGCTTTCCTGCCCCCTGCTCCCCAGATGTAACCACTTTTGTTAGTTCTAGTGTGTTCCTCCAGTATTCCCTTAATGCATATATGGAAATATATGTTCTGGTTTCCTCCTCTCACTTAGTTACACAATCAGCAGTGTTCACTATCCACATCATTCGCGCCTTGCTTTTACGTTTAGCAACACATTCTGGAACTCTTCCATGCAGTTCATTGACATTTTCTCCTTTTCACACCTGTATAATTATTCCACTGTGTAATTATACTACAATTTATCTAACTAATCCTCTGTAAATGGAAATTTGTTTTTCTCTTATGAAGAAGGCAGCAGTGAAGAGCCTTAAAAACAAGCTTTTTATTATATGTGCAGGATCAACTATATAGAAAATACCTGAAATGGTATTGTTGGATCAAAGGATAAATGCATTTTTGGCTTAGTAATATTAGCAAGTGGTCCTCCAGCAGTAGGCACAGAGGTTGACAGCACAGACTCTAGAGTCAGACCACCTTTGGGTTCAGTTAGAAGTCTGCCACTTAAACGCTGCCTGACCTCAGAAAAAAGTTAGTTAACCATCTCTTTGCCTAAACTTCTTCACGTGCAAAATGGGGACAATAGTATTCACCCCACACAGTTATTATGAGAATTAAAATGAGTATTTGCGCAGTTGGTGCTCAGAATGCTGCTGGCTCCGTACATGTATATCTTTGGCTGCCTCGCACATGTGAAAAGATGCAGCCCAGCTAATCACAGGACAGACAAAGGCTCTGGAACTTAAGCCAGGTTTGAGCACTAATCTTGTAGTAACCTAGCTGTGTGTGTGTGTTAGTCACTCAGCCATGTCTGACTCTTTGAGACCCCACGAACTGTAGCCCTCCAGGCTCCTCTGTCCATGGAATTCTCCAGGCAAGAATACTGGAGAGGGTTGCCATGCCTTCCTCCAATGGATCTTCCTGACCAGGGAGTGAACTCGAGTCTCCTGCATTACAGGCAGATTCTTTACCATCTGAGCCATCAGGGAAGCCCAGCAATCTAGCTAACAACACTTGAATCTCCTGGCTGATGCTCTAAAGTATTATTTGGTTCAATTCAGGTCAGCAGGTACTTACCAAACACCTACTCTGAACTAGTCTTGAATAACACCCTGGGTGGAAAGAGCAAGGGGTAAAAGATAGCCTTGCTCTGAGAAGACTTCAGTTATTTCCTGTGATGACAAGAGCCTGTGTGGATCTCTTCCTGGGTCTTTCAGCCCCACTAGACTGGAACCCCTTGAGGGCAGGGCCTGAATCTCATTCATGTTCGGAGCCCTGTCACCTGGCATTAGGCTGGCACAAAGAGCTGAGCACTGCCTTTCAGACAGTAGGCACTGTGAGAATTTCACAGCGCATTGGAATTGGCCCTAAGAGCTTCAGGCAGAGTTGGAGTTGAAGCCCATGGTGTCAGAGCTGCAAGAGGCCTGAGGGTGGACTGGACCAACCCTCTGTCTCACAGATGAGGGAAAAGAGACCCCGCTCAGTGACTTTTTTGCCCATGGTTGGAGGAACAGATGACAGAAAGGGTCTGGAACACAGACCCTCTGATCCCCCAACTGGTGCTGGAAAGTATAGGAGGAGCAAGCCTGACCTGTTGATACCGCACCTTCCAGTTTGCCAAGCGGGTTTGTGCCCTGAGGCAGGAGAGGGGACAAGCTGCTCTCCAGCTGTGCCTGCGTCTGAGCAACCTGTTTTAGTGGGAAGAATTTGAGCCTTGGATGCTCCCTTGTTCCTTGAGCCCCAGTTTCTGCACCTAAAAAAGGAGGGTCCCAGTAGCCACCTGGCGGGTTAATTGTGTGTGCGGTACAAGTGTGGGGATGCCTGGCTGCTGGGCTCAGTGTCCTTGTGGTGATGGGTTCATCCAGCTGGCTCCCAGGCAGACCCCAGGATTCATTTCCTGGGGAATCCACCCATGTCACCCCCAACTTCCTTTGCCTTTCTGTTTCAGCAAATCCCAGTCCCTGACTAACAGCCTCAGCACATCTGACACCTCCCAGCGCGGGACCCCCAGTGAGGACGAGGCTAAGGCCGAGACCATCCGCAACCTGAGGAAGTCTTTCGCCAGCCTGTTCTCTGACTAACCGTGATCAGGCCTCTCCTGCCCCACCCTCCATCTCAGCCTTGGTTCCTGCTGGGAACAGAATGGAAGGCCTGAGAATATCCTTTCCAAATGCCTTTGATCCAGGAACTGAGTTCGTGTGTACCCATTTCCCTTTGACATGGCGCTCCAGCATCATCCAGCCAAGCGGTGGGCATTTGAGAGCCTCCATATTCCTCAAAATGGGCCTTAAAGATGGGCGTCACATCCACCTTCATGCCCAGATGCTTGCTCCCCTGCCTCAGTTAACCAAGTGAGACGTCAGTGTGACTGGTTCGACATTGCCTGTTAAGTGTTTTGCTTGCCTTTGGGAAGGGCCCCCTCTGAGCCTTGCCCCCATTTCCATCAAATGCAGATGTTGAAGTCAGACCTCAGCAATGTAGGAGGCAATAACCTTTTGACAGTGTTCTACAAACGAAAGAAGAAAAGCCCAGCCAAGGGAACTTAGCGCCTGCCCTTGTCAGTTCCATCCATGCTCAAGAGACAGGCCTGCAGACCAGGCAGGCCCAGGCCCTGTCACACCCGCCACAGATCTTGAGGACCACAGAATGAATTCAGACCATGTGACACGCTGAGCCTTTCAGAACACAACAGAAAACAGCGGGGAAGGCCACTCCCACCCAGCATGCTATCCTCAATTGGACAGCCAAGAGCAGACCCCAGGTTCTTTAGGAATCACTACTAGTTCCCAGAGGGAGAGGTCATCAACTAGACAAGGCCCCTCCACCCATTCTGTGTTATACCACTGTTCAGTCTCTCTGAATTCCCACCAGGAATGCTGTTTCCCCTCAAGCACACACGAGGAACCAGGGACAATGAGCAGACAGACGACACAGGATCAGAAAGTGCCATGACAGTAACTTCTAGCTCGATGCTTCAGACTGAGCAGCAAGGCATTGGTAGGTTACTCAGTTAAAAAAGGGTTCACTGATCAAATGTGCTTAGGAGATACTGATTTGGGTTTGTTTTCTTAGCTCAATGGTACCTATATCAAAGGCTCTTGGAATTCTTGTAGTAAAGAAGTTAGCTTTAACTTTATTTAAGCCACACTTATTTGACTAAAAAAGTTAACTGCAGAGCTGGGAAATGTATCCCTGACTCTCTTCCCAATGCTCTTTCTCCTGCATCAGACTCCTCTGGGGAGGAGGAGGAGTTGGGGGGCCGGTGTCCTGATCACCAAGTACCTGGTGCTAGAAACATTGTTGGCTCCAGAACCAGCCTCCTGGTTCTAGAAAGCACTGAGGGTATTAGAACATAGCCACACTGTCCCGTTACATCCCGAGGGGCTTCCCTGATAGCTCTGTTGGTAAAGGATCCACCTGCAATGCGGGAGACCTGGGTTCAATCCCTGGGTTGGGAAGATCCCCTGGAGAAGGGAAAGGCTACCCACTCCAGTATTCTGGCCTGAAGAAGTCCATGGACTGCAGTCCATGGGGTTGCACAGAGCTGGACACCACTGAGCGACTTTCACTTTCACTTGCAACTTGAGACACATCTTCCCCTTACTGCTCACAGGGAAGGGAGAGAAGGAGGTGAGAATGAAAGCATCCTTGGCCTGGAGCTACAATCTGAATAAAAGAATGCAGAGGACTTGTCAGGCAGGTGTAACACCATGGAGCCATGTGTTTTAGGAGATTAAGAAGACAGGAAATACACGAGGCAGTCGTCACTTTCCCACTCTGGAAATAAGACCAGAAGAAGAAATCAAACTATCTCACCCAATTCTCGCTTAGCAATAAAACACAGCCCCAAATACACAACAAAGTGGTGACAGGCTAGACAAGGTTCCCCAAAGTGTAGGACATGGGCATGGGCATAAGTCACTTCATTTCAGGCCAGAGGGGTCAGAACTCCTGCTCATCAGGCCTTGAACCTGTGTCTCTGTCAACCTCTCTGTTTGGAATGCCCCTTGAAGTCAGACCTGCCCTGAGCTGTGTGGCAACTCTGCTGCTCGAATGGTGCTGGGGTGGAAGCATCACACCCAGGTGGCCCCATAAACAGTGGTGACATGGCTTACATTGTCCCGCTTTCCTGTATGCCGTCCCCTCTCCCTGAAAACATCAGGACATTCAAACACCAGATATTCCAGTACAGTAGCACACTCATTTCTCAGGCTAGGCATCTTTGTTTTTATAGCCATGCATGGACAACCCCAGGACATGAGACAAAGGTTATAACCAACACATTGAAACAAATTCTCCCACTGGTCTGTGTATGAATGCAGAGACCATGCATGGTCCTTTGTGACAGTCCCCAAAATGGATTGGTTTCTCATGTAAACTAGGACATGTTCCCTCCAAATGTTTTACCTTTAATAATTGTGATATTTCTAAATGAGAAAGCGGCAGCAAAGTCACTCTGGAGAGATTCTGAAAGGTTGTGTTTGTTCGTTCTTGCTTGGTTTCACAACTCTGATCCAAAGAAAAGCTAGCATTTCCTGTCCACACTGACTTGGTGAGGCTGAACCAGGACAAAGGTCCATTTGGTTTGAGCTGACATGTAGCACAGTGAATAGAGTTTAAAATGCAGCCCCACTGGACACCTCCACCAGCTGCAGAAAACACCTTCTTCCAGATCTTCCTCCTAACAGCCTGATTAAAGGACACTGTCACTTAATTGTCACATCAGCTTTTGAGGGACACTGGAATCTACATGTCCTTTCTCTTCATTCATCCTCTGTCCTCTTCACCACGCCCCCTCTGTCCCCTGGTTCAGTCCCTGCTGATGGGGCAGTTAGTTCTACCTTTCCAGAATTTCAGGGTGATAGTCCTTCATGCCCATAGTAACAAACACTGTGGTAAATCCCATGAGCCTGAACATCAGTGACCTTCTGGAAGTTCTCATCTGAATTTGCAATGAAAGGAGCTTGAGGGGAAAGCAAGCTGGTACCGGCAGCTCATGAACAAGCTACATGGGCACAGCACAGCGCCTGCCGTCGGCACACAGTCGGCGTTGCAGGGTGTGTGTTAGACTGGCCCTTCTAGAAAACTATGAAATCAACAAAATGCAATCAAAGTGTCAAAAGTAAAGAAAAAGTTTATTTTTTTTCTGAGAGTATCAATGTGTGGAAGTCACTTTCCCACGTAAACCAATAATGAGATTAATGAGATAAGAAGCTGAAGAAAACCTGTGGTCCACGGGAACAAGCAGAAGCAGGGGCTGTGGTGAGCGTGGAGCCCACAGGTGAACTCACTGCAGGGCCACCACAGCTGGGAGCAGAAGGGACACGGGGCCACTGTCAGCATCGGCCAGGAGGCGTGGCGAGCAGACCAGGACAATCCCAAAGCTTGTCCAACTTTTCCAGACCCAGGACCCAGGGGTCCCTCCAGATCACCCAATACACAGCAGAGCCAAACTCTGGCCATCCCGCCCCTCCCAGCTCTGTGCTTCACGTTCAGCTTTGTAGAACAGGTCGGTGGCTCATTTGCTTTTGTGTGTTCTGAATGGGTGAAAGGATGCAGGTTAGGGTACAGTGTAAGCATGTGAAGTCAGCCTCGCAGTACAAGCTGTAACAACTATGCTGGAGGATTAAATAGCTCTGAGAGCACTTGCATATGTGTGTTTTTCTTTATCCAAGCGAGCATGGGGACTGGTTACTAATTATCCCCACTAAATGTCAAAAGTTGTCCTGGACTCCGGGGCAGTCACAGATTAAAACCTGTTTCAGTCTGCTATGTAGACTTTGATGGAAGGTGGCACTTTGGATTTGCTTGCAGACAAGCTGGAAGGTTGAACGATAAGCAAGTCAAACCAGCCCATTAACAATGCATAAAGGGCACAGAGGCTCCCTCGTGTTTCCACAAACAAAACATGCAGCCGCAAGAGAGGAGACTCGCAGATTCTGTTCAGAGCCCTCTCAACTGGCAGACCAGGAGAAAAAGAAGAAAAAAAAAAAACTTTGAAATTTTAGTGTGTCATAAAACCAATCTAAACATTCCTTCTACAGTTGTATGAGAGAAGAGAGAGAGAAAATTCTTTAAAGTACTAAGTATCTTTCATTATTTCTATTCTGATTGGTTCTGCTGCTGCTGCTAAGTCGCTTCAGTCATGTCCAACTCTGTGCAACCCCATAGACGGCAGCCCACCAGACTCCTCTTTCCCTGGGATTCTCCAGGCAAGAACACTGGAGTGGGTTGCCATTTCCTTCTCCAATGCATGAAAGTGAAAAGTCAAAGTGAAGTCGCTCAGTCGTGTCTTGACTCTTAGTGACCCCATGGACTGCAGCCCACCAGGCTCTTCCATCCATGGGATTTTCCAGGCAAGAGTATTGGAGTGGGGTGCCACTTCCTTCTCTACTGATTGGTCCTGCTACTTGTAATTTCTATTTCCAGCCTATCATATTTAATTAAGTATCTGCTTTCTCTGGTCTTTTGTTGAGTCTAGAGCAAAAGCAAATTAACATCTCCTTCCCTCTTAATTAACACTTCACCTGGTTTGCTCTGGGATAGCAGAAACTTTCAGTGCTATAACCTGTTCGGGAATCCCGAAGAGGGCCATTTAATTAAGATGAAACCTTGTCACATGACCTAATACTTCCATGTTTTATCCACTCCACATTTTCTGCAGTCAACTGAAAGCTGTCCAAAGGAGTGTAAGCCCTGCCTGGCTCCTCCCGGAGCTCTGTAATTTGGCAGAGTAGGAGAAAGACAAACCTTGGTTCAGGGTCCCAAGTATAGAGAGCAAAGGGGAGTGTCAGAATCACAGAGATATTTAGCTAAGCAGTGATCTCAGGAATTGGAGAGGCAAATTAGAGTGAGAGAAGACAGAATTCAATTTTTTGTACCTAAGGAATCACAAAATCTACATGTTGAGAGGCTACCTGCCATGATTTGATTCCAACCATGCCAAACCAGAGCTTTTTTTAAATAAATGGGGGGGGGGGCGCAGAGGTATTGGTTGGCAAGCTTCAGTTAATAAAAATAACTAAAGGGGAAAATGAGGGGCCAGAGAAAGTCCTTTAGGCTACAAGCCACCAACGTGGAGCTGCATCTACCACGGCGCTCATCCATCACGACACATTACAGTGACGTCAGAAAGTCATGCAGCAGACAGGCTACAACCACACCATGACTTCATTCCCATCACTCACCAGCAACACATACAGCTTAACAGTCTCAGTCTATTGAGAAGAATGTGGATTTTATAAGCTTCTAACTATGAGCTAGTTAAGAGGAGAAGCTTTGATGGTGGTTTTAAGAACTCAGAATAAACTATTATGAGAGGACTGCAAATTTAGGTGTGTGACACACCGCTGGTATCCTAAACTGAGAGGGATCTGTCCCGTGGGCTAGTAAGTCTGAGATAAGTTTGGGAAGTAGCCTCTGTTACCTTGGGACACCAGCACTGCTCATGAACTTCTCTGGGACCACTCAAAAAGGACTGCATTTTGAAAACCCCTGTTTTATAGTACATGGTGCTTCTGGTTATCACTACGTCTTTCCATCCCCACTACACACACACACACCACACAGCGCATCCTAACATCATAAGGCCACGAAGAGGTGTGCTGGAGAACCAGCTTTGGACCCATCAAAATTTCAGGGTGACTCTTTCAACTAGCCCCAATTAAAGCCATATGGCTTCTGGTGGACACTTTGTTAAAAGCTAATCTATAGCTCAGATAGTACAAAACACCACAGGAAAAAGAAAATGTCAACAGCCCTAATCCTCTACCTGTACATTAAGCTAGTAAAGGTAACATGGCCTCTGGAAAATAGTATTGTTGGCTGAACTTTCTTCACTGTGATGGGAAAAAAAAAGACAATACTCATGTGTAGCCCAAAAAACTATTCACGTGTATGTAGGACTCTAACATTGTTGCAGCACACAGCATTCCAAGCCATTTCCTTATATGCAAAACTGGCTTCTTAAAAAGCAGGCAGACGTTGGCAGTATTCCTGTTTTCTGCAGATACTAGCAGTGCTTTATTCCTGTTTTGTGACTCAGACTTTACTCTGTCACTGTGGCATGTTTCTATAGTTGTTTGTATGCTATTTGTGTTTGACCTTTTTCTTGTTGTAGGCAAAATAAAACTTGAATTTTGTGTATTTTAAGTCTTAAAAGCAAAATATTCTACAAATGATGAGGGTTTCTTTGCAGAACAAGTACCTGAGCAGCACTCAAAGCACTGTACTTTGTTGGTAGAAGACATCATCTACTTACAGGATAGGCTCCAAGTATTCAAAACACAAGGAAAAAGAACTCAAACTCAACTCCAAAAGTCAGAAACGGGAGTCCCTAACAACCCAATGGTGGCCAAAAAGCGCTGTTTTGGAGCCCAGAAGTTTCGGCACAGAGCCTGAGGAGCAGCTGCAGAGAGAGTGGGGAGGGGACTGAGCTGGCGGGGGTCCATTCACCTCACATCCAGTTCAACAAAACTGGCTCTACTGTGTTCATTCCATAAATCGGGCCTTTGCAAATAATTTCACGTGAAGAAAGGGTGCCACTACAAAACAAAAATAATCCCCTGCAGCAATCTGATGACAATGAATAGCTTCTCTGCTCATTTTCAAATGTCCAAGTAATATTGTAATATTACATATCTTTCTGTAATAAAAGTCAAGACTGCCATGTAATTTACACTTAATATTTTATTATGGTATGGAACATTATCAATATGTAACCTGCATTCTAGACAGTAACTGAGAGAGGGGATGTCAGGAACCATATTCGCAAGGCCAACCCTGTCGAGCAAGTAACCTGTGAGCCATACCACTCCTGGAGCTTTAACAATTGGTTGGTGCAAAAGTAATTACAGTTTTGCATTGTTAAACATTGCTGTTTGATATTAGAATATTCTTAAATAAATGTGGTTATGTTGTACATCATTTTAATGTGCATTTCTCGCTTTATGTTTTTTTGCTAATGACTTGTTTTATATTTTAGATTAGGGAAATGATGTTAGATGAAAAGCTTTTGAGTGATTTTCTTATTCAAGTTGGGTCGAAAATGGGTCATCAGGCAGAAAGAACAACTTGCAACATCGACAACACATTTGGCCTAGGAACTGCTAACACAGCACAGTGGCGGTTCAAGAAGTTTTGCAAAGGACACGAGAGCCTTAAGGATGAGGAGCACAGTGGCCAGCCATGGGGAGCTGACATGACCAACTGACATGACCAACGACCAACTGAGACATTCATCAAAGTGCACCCTCTTACAACTACAGGAGAAGCTGCTGAAGAACTCAGCGTCAACCATTCTACGGTCATTCAGCATTTGAAGTAAACTGGAAAGGTGAAAAAGCTCCGTAAGTGGGTGCCTCATGAGCTGACCAAAAATCAAAAACATCGTCATTTTGAAGTGTCATCTTCTCTTATTGTAGCAAAAACAACAAACCATTTCTTGATCAGATTGTGATGTGATGAATAGTGGGTTTTATACAACAACTGGCAACAACTAGCTCAGTGGTTGAACCGAGAAGCAGCTCAAAGCACTTCTCAAAGCCAAACTTGCACCAAAAACGATCATGGCCACTGTCAGGTGGTCTGCTGCCCGTCTGACCCACCACCAAACTTCTGAATCCTGACGAAGCCATTCCACCTAAGACGTGTGCTCAGGAGGCCGATGAGACGCCCTGGAAACTGCAATGCCTGCAGCTGGTACTGGTCAACAGCATGGGCCCAATTCTCTATGACAACACCTGACCACATGTAGCACAACCAACACTTCAAAAGTTGAAGGAACTGGGCTATGAAAGTTTTGCCTCATCTGCCACGTTCACCTGACCTTTTGCCAACCATTTCTTCAAGCATCTGAACAACTTTCTGCAGGGGAAACGCTTCCACAACCAGCAGGAGGCAGAAAATGGTTTCCAAGAGTTCATCAAATCCCAAAGCATGGATTTTTATGCTATAGGACTTCTCATTTGCAGAAATGTGTTGATTGTAATGGTCCTATTTTGATTAACAAAGATGTGTTTGAGCCTAGTTGTAATGATTTAAAATTCATGGTCCAAAACCGCAATTATGTTTGCACCAACCTTAATAAGTTTATAAAAGGTTTCTGTGAGTCCATGTCCCACCATCGCAATCAGAAAACAATAGAGGTAGCACCCCAGCAAAATGACATCTGTAGTTTTAAAGAAAAAAAACCAAAACAAGCTCCAGAGTGAGGTAACAAATCAGTCACATGAATGGTAGCCGGCTGTCGGTTGGCCAACCCCTGCTGGGTCTTAGGGGAAACCTGTCATTGGGGCCACCTCGCCCTGGCAAGATGGGGTTAGGACCTGGAAGTGGGCCCACTGGGTCAAAACGTGGTCTGAGTGGAGGGAACTGGCTGGGTGTCTCCCCAGGCCCAGGGATGAGTGAATTGATTGGGTCCCCAACATAGGGAAGGGTTAGTCTTTGATCATATTCACCACCGATAATTCCTGGAGGGAGGAGAGAACTGGGAGGAAAAGGTCTGGGGTGCAAGGGGTTGGGGTAGAATGGAATGGGGTGGGGTGATGACGGCAGGAACATCGCATGCCGCCCTCTCTGGGCTTCTTTCCTTTGCTTGTACCTCTTCTTGTACAGCTGCAGACAGATAAGAACAAGACAAATGAGTGAGTTGGACACTTCCCCAAAGTCCCAGCTGGCTTTCATGGTACAGACGTATATATGCTTTTCTTTTCCCACAGTACGGAGGCAGACAAAGAAGCCAGTGCACTGAAGGGAGCTTTTACTAGTTTCTAGCTGCATGAATAAGGTAGTAGCTGTGAACACAATGCCAAAGGAACTCTAGGCTTTAACCACACTGCAACTCAGCAATTGTGCCAATCTGGAGTAACGACACATCCAGAAAAGGGATAAGTGAGTGACATGGACTCTCAAGACTGCAATCTAGCATTCTCAAGCTGGTATGAATTTCACGTCAGCTTTTTCTAGAAATGGAAATTTTAAATATTGGTTGAAAATATCATGCCAGAGAATATAAAAAGTTACAGTATTGGCAGGGAAGGGCGGGGGAAGTCAGTACTTAAGTTCACTTCCTCACCTAAATTATGTCCCTAATAGACCTCAATTTAAATAACAAAATAGATGACTATTTCGGAGGGTGGAATATATGCCTATCGGCAAATAAAACAATGTAACTTATTTTTTTCATAACTTACCATTCTAACTAGCTGAACAGCTGAAGACTACTCCAGCACAAAAACAACTCAGTTTTGTTTTGTTTTTATTACAAACAGGGAGCCTATCTATATTAAGGTGAAAACAATCATCGTGCTAAGATTTTTTCCTGTGTAATTACAAGACACTAAGGAAAACAGTGAAAATAGTGGCTGACTTTACTTTGGGGGGCTCCAAAATGACTGCAGATGATGATTGCAGCCATGAAATTAAAAGACACTTACTCCTTGGAAGGAAAGTTATGACCAACCTAGACAGCATATTCAAAAGCAGAGACATTACTTTGTCAACAAAGGTCCGTCTAGTCAAGGCTATAGTTTTTCCAATGGTCATGTGTGTATGTGAGAGTTGGACTATAAAGAAAGCTGAGCACTGAAGAATTGATACTTTTGAACTGTGGTGTTGGAGAAGACTCTTGAGAGTCCCTTGGACAGCAAGGGGATCCAACCAGTCCACCCTAAAGGAGATCAGTCCTGGGTGTTCATTGGAAGGACTGATGTTGAAGCTGAAACTTCAATACTTTGGCCACCTGATGCAAAGATCTGACTCATTTGAAAAGACCCTGATGCTGGGAAAGATTGAGGGCAGGAGGAGAAGGGGACGATAGAGGATGAGATGGTTGGATGGCATCACCAACTGACGGACATGAGTTTGGGTAAACTCCGGGAGTTGGTGATGGACAGGGAGGCCTGGCGTGCTGTGATTCATGGGGTCACAAAGAGTTGGACACAACTGAGCGACTGAACTGAACTGAATACAATTTCTTAAAATGTCAAAGCAGGGTGACCAAAACTGTGGATAGTTTTAAACGTTTACATTTCACAAATTAACACTTTTAGCCCGCAAAGTACAATGTGAAAAAAATTAGACTCTTTTCAAAATAGTCACATTATTTACAAGATAATGTGAGTTTATAGTGCAGTCCAAGCAATGTGGGCTGGTCATGGGGCAGAAGATGAAAGTTTTGAATGATCACTTTCCCTTGAGTGTTACTTTGAGGCTACTAGTCTTATGACTTTAAGGAAAAACGTTATAAGTCTAATCTGGGAAAAATCAGCCCAATTTTGCTAGCTTTGAAGATGGAGGAAAGAGGCCATGAGTGAAGGAATGGATTTCTGCTCTACAGAACTGTCAGACAATGAATGTGTTATTTTAATAGGTGGGGGGAAGAGGCTAATTAGTAGACACTTCATGAACCTGAGATCCTCCTGCCCCTTCTCTCCCACTCCTTTGGAAGGCATGATGAAATAACTACAAGGAACAGAAGCCATGTAGGGAAAAGGTGTAATCAATTCTCTCAAGGAGAGGGATTGGGAACCAATCAAGGATGGCTTCTCAGAGGAAATGACCACTGAACAGGGGTTCTGCAGGATGAATAGGAGTTTGTCAATCAGCTAAAGGGGCAAAGAGCATTTCAGACAGAGGAAATGACTCTGAAAAGGCTCAGAATTAGTGAACAGTCTGTACACAGACACCACACATGGTTCAAGGTTACCTGTATTAAAGTACAGAGAAAATGGTGGGTGGTGGGGAAGATTGAACAGGACCTGAGAAAAAAAGGCCTTCTCTGCAGGAAATGGAAAGAAAGTGAAAAGTCCAGAGTTCACTTCCTTGGAAGAAGGTTCAAGTAACCTGAAGATGTTTAGCCTAAAGAGGGAAGACTAGGGGTTAGGCAAGAATGTAATAACATCTGCTAGACAATCTTCCCATATTTGTGAAGTCTTTAATTTCCACCCCAGTGTGCAGGACTTAGGACAGGTGTGGAAATTAGAAAGTGACCAATACAGTTTAGAAGTAAAGATGACAAGCAAAGATGGCCAGGAATGGAATGGGACACTTGGTTGGTATTGGGTTCCCCAGCACTGGAGGCATTTAAGCAGAAGCCAAAGGGCCATCTGGCAGAAACATTGACTGGAGATTCAAAATCAGGTAAGAGCCGGACTATTTAATTTCTGAATTTTCTTCCAGCCCTGACAATCTCAGATACTATTTTGTCTTGTATTAGAATAGATTCAAGATGTTGCCTTTGGGGGGGAAATAGTAATCAGAATGTAAATACCATGGGAATAATAGATTTGGCCTAATTATCAGCGATTACTCAGAATTTGTCATTATTTCCCTACAATATATCCCAAAGTTCCAGAAAACAAATCAAAGAAAGTACCACAGCCGATGCCATTAATAGAAGCAAAACACTTCAAGACTGAGAATTTAATTTACTGGGTGAGTTCTTGAGGCACGTTTTTGTTGATGAATATTTATAAAAGTGGGTTAGGCTGGACCTGGTAATGATTGCAAAAATTTTTTAATGCTGTCCCCCTCATTAATTTACTTTTAATGAATGACTTGGTAAAGCGTAACTATTTGTACGTAATGATTTCATTAACGGCTATGGCATATGCAACCGTTTTTTCACACGTTTGAATGTCACTTGAATAAAATGATACCTTAAATTATACAGTATAATAAAGTATGTTTGTTGAAACATGACAAGCTTCTGCCTCTTTGTACTCAGGCTCCAAGAATCCGTTGCATTTGGAATAGCAACAGTTTAACAGAACTGGAGTGATGGGTCTCTTCTTCCATATCTGAGGTTTTTCTCAATACTAGACGCTGGGCTTCCGCCCTAAAAAAAAAAAAAAAAAAA